>JAKRZM010000440.1:468533-672045 GCA_036379175.1 Heliconius cydno galanthus | reverse complement strand
AAGCGCTGGCTGGATGTCGTGATGCAGGACATGAGAGCCAATGGTCTAACCACCGAGGACGCAAAAGACCGTGCAAAGTGGAGTAGGTTGAGTAGGAGGGCAGACCCTGGCAATAGCCGGGATTAATGCCAGGAAGAAGAAGAAGACTGCCATAGACTTTGATCTTCGGCTACTCAAATATTATTAGTAAAAAAACGATCATTGGCAAAAGAGAAAGATAATTATTATTTCTTTCAAAATGCTTTACTTGCAATGAAACAAAAATCTATAATAATCGAATAGTTTTAAATCAGTATAAATCATAAGCTTAGGTATACTATAAATTGGCTTAAAAGCTTCTAATAAGACAGCTCAGACGTGATGAGAAAATTAAATATTGATTCATTTTAGAATAGTATGTCTATCTTTAGATTCAAGAAGTTTTTCAATCAATCTATTTATTTTAACACTTTGTTACACCATTATAAAATAAAATTAATTAACTAAAATACAAAATGAAACTCACGATCTATATAAGTAGGTAACATATGTCTATACAATAAAAATCACCTTTCTATAACAATCTTTCAATAAACTTACTTTATAAATGATGCCTAAAATTCATATTTTTATCCTAAAGAGATTAGAAGCCGTAACGATTACGTTTAATTAGATTTATCTATTATCATCAAAAATATACCACAATGTTTTTATATTCACAAAAATGTTATAAAACATATTTGGAAGCCATTTCTTTTCAATTCTTGAAAGTAAATTCAAGACGTCACAATCCAACTTTATCCTACGAAACTTAATAATATGATAATTGAATCGGAATACGAATCTATTGGAGATTTGTCTTCGGAGTTCAGGCTGTCTAAGGCCAAGGTATATTAAAATAAGACAGAAAATGCTATGGATATATCATTTAATTTAGAAATTATTTTACTTTTAAATGTCGAGATGTAGGGATAGGTAGAAAATTTGATTAAAAAATATAATATAAATGTCTACAGAAATTAGCAACAAAGATAGTTGTTGGAATTCAACATAGATTAATAAATATATAGTATATATGACGTAAGAGTAATTGTTTAAGTAAGAAAAGTATATATTAGTTTAGCTTCAAGGTTTCCATCGATTCCTCTGAGATCCTAAATAAGCGGCAATCGGACCACCACGGAAGTACTCCGTACCACGGAAGCTCTTTCAAATAAGAAATACTTATTGAAATCGGTGAAATGAATATAGGTATATAATTACAGTACGGTCGAGGAGTTTTCTGAAGTTTTGCGCATTGTTCACACTGGAGGAAAATTATCAAAAGTAAAAAAGTCCTAGATTCAAAACTACGCAACGCTCTGCAGACACACGCTTCTCTTGCTCACGCTTCGCGTGCTCTTCAGAGCAGCCACGATTCGTCAACCATACTATACTAAGTTGGCACCACTACGATGTACCCACTTAAAATATGCAAGGTGTTTCCACAATGTTCCAATAAATTTTCTTTAACGCAAACTATGTCAACAAGAATGGGACTTTTGCTGCAATCCTTATCAAAGTACTTCAGCGTCATTTGCGCGATAATCGCGACTTGCAGAACCGGTTTATTTTATAAAATCTTTGTCATTTTAAAATAACCTCTAAAACAAAAGAAATAAAGTTTAAAATATTATTTTTTTATGATATTTTTCTTGAAAAAAAAATGATATTAGCATGAGGATATGCACTAATTGTGCATGTGAAATATTTGCTTTTTAAAGGAAATACATATATGAAGATAAGAAAGGAAACATTAATAGCTATGAACTGAAGGTTCCTTCTACGTTATGAAAAAGGGATGATCGATTGTATAAATTCCACCAAAAGAATAATTTTCTTTGAAATAACAGTATGGAAAGGCTTTGATGCAAATCGTTACCAAACGGTGAAAATAAAATAATTTCCTTGAGTAGGAATCGAACCCAACCTGTCGTATTTACAGCCGCACGCTTGTGCCACTGCGCCTCGTCTGGCATCTTTTACTTCTACTAGACTGGCTTTTGTTTTTATTTGCTATATTAATGTATTTATTATATTTTCCTGAAACTATGTAAGAGCATTTTACCAGCCTCATTGTGGAGAGATTAATTAAAAGTTTAACTCAACAACTCACAACTGGGACATACAAAGCTAAGCATTTAATTAATTATTATAACTTAAAAGAACTAACCAAAAAGTCATTTCGTTCTTCGCTTAGCTTCGTTTATGTTAATTTAAGTTTAGCGGAACTAAACGCCGCAACCGTATAGATAGATATGATGGACGTATGTAACTACAATTCAAATGAATACAGGCAAAAAAGAATGACTAAAAATAATCTATATTAGCAGCATATACCAGGCCAGGCCATGGAAATGAACCCACAGCAGTCGTGGCTACAGAGTACAGTTAGACGCTATTCCACTGCCACGACAGCCCCAGTGACTATTCTAAATATAGATTATACTTTCTAGGACTAAAATTCGAATCCACACCCATCGTTTTCACTCAAATAATATACCAATAGACTTACAATCACTTCAAAATTAATTCATTAGTAGACTTCACGCGGCAATTAACAATTGATCAACATTAAGATTTTTAATTAAATATTTTACAGCGAACTTGGACATTAAAAGTATTAGCATATTACTTAACTTTTAGTACTTACTCGTTACTTATTTATGTTCTATTCACGTGACGCTGTCTTCAAAGCATTCATCTTGGGTGAAAGTTTTCTTTCTTTCGTATATTATATAGATACATTTTAATTTGGTTTTTAGGTGATTTTTTTTTGTTTTTGACGTTTTATTTTCATTGGTGATTTTAAAACAACTTGTGGATGTTCAGATCAATTCACTTAAAAGTGTTTTTTTTTCTAATATGTGCCGATAAGTTATAAGTACAAATGGTATACAATACAAAGTTAAGCTTTGTAACAATTATTTAAAAATATTTTATTAATTAATTTTTCGCCAAATAACACGCAATCTCATTATAATATCACTTCATCACCCTTTTTTAATTCCAGAATTTATGGATATTTCATAAAAATAATATGTATAGTTTGTAACTGTTAACACGACGGTGATGAGTTCGAGCCTACTCGGGGGAATGAATCATTTTCATTTCCTTGTTCTGGTAGCAAGATAAAGCGCGGTGTTGAGTTTCGCCACTTAACACGCAATGTCACGAAAATTTGACAGCGAATGGAGAACGGAGTGTCTTAACACTAAGTGCCGCCTCATCTTTGCTTTCTCTATTGTGCAGGAAAAGCATGAAGCTATGAATTACACTGGACTTTTTAGGAAAAGATAGTACCACTACTTTTACTTTCATGTACTTTTTAGTTTCAACTAATTGTAAAATGGTGAACATAATTGAAGCGTTCTCGTTCTGTCTTTGTAAGCATCTTCAAAGTACAACCAACTTGCCTTTAGTTCATTATTCATTATATTATTTCGTGACGAACGGACGGACGCTTCAAAACAATAGTTTTTATATATTTTTTTTGTTAGTCAGTCCATTTAAACTCAAAAAGCCGGATGTGTTGACAATAAAAGATTTTTTGTTATTGTATTATAAGAATTTATTGTCATGACCAAATTAGAACGTAATGGCAGATCATTTCGTTTTTGCGTACTTTATTTATTGTGAAGCTAAAAAAAAATTGTGAATGTGCTATACCCATAAATAATTTTACACTCCGTTACTCCTCTCGAAATTTTACATTAACTTCGTAATAATTCCGAGATGCAGTTGACGGAACTAAACGCCGGAAATTGTTATTCGAAATATTTTAACTATTCCCCAATTAGATAGTTACTAAAATATTAAATCACATATACAGTACACATAAAGTTTTATTATAATAAATGATTAGGGATATCTCATAAAATTAGCATAAAAAAGCTACAAACAGAGAAATAAATATCTATATATCTCCCAAGTCCCAGGTACGATTACAACTAAATATGAGTGCAGTGACACGTAGTGAGGACTTAATTTTCATAGAAGAGATTGTAAACAGCGCGATTATACAAATGATATTCAAAGGAACTACACATTTGCATTAAGAGACAGACTAGTTTAGATTTCCGTAAAAATAAAACGTGAATTATTTTAGTTAATGACGTGTAATGTATATTTATGTAAAGAGGAATAATAACTAAAAGTGGTAGGTGCATGTTTATGTAAAATGAGGTATATTTTACATATAGTAACAAGATGTAATCTGTTGTGTTTAGGTTTTTCATTGTAGGCAGGGGGACCAACACTAGTTGAAACTCTCTTTTCTATAATTATCGCCTGAATTCATGATATTGCATGTTGAGTGTCGGAGCTCAACGCCGCACTATGTCTTGCCAGAGTGAGGAAATGAAAATAATTGATTACCCTAGGGGGTACCTAATTATCAACTTTTCACAATCCACAGTCAAATGCCATAAAAGCCACAAAAAAGGACAACTAGGTTTTTATTTTAGACATTTTATTCCAACATAAATATGTAAGAATAAGTATGTAAGAATAAAACATAAGAATCAATATAGCATACAGTATAACTCACATCATATATCACACGGATACACACACACACACGCACAGTTATTACAAGTTCAATTTTCAAGAGCCATAACTTAGTGTTTGAAAACTTCACGGTTGAACTCCCACACCTAAACATTGGCCGAGGTAGATTAACTTGAAAGTAACAAAATTACTTTTTACCTTAGAAAATTTTATTTCAGTAAATTGTAACAATGACATTTATTGCAATTTTTATAGTGTTGCAAAGTTTTATGGCTATATAAATTTGATGAACAATGACTGTTTTCTTTATATTTTTTTAACGTTGTAGGTTCGATTCCTTCTCGGTGAAATTAATTATTATTTAATTATTTTTTTAGTTTCACATATAAAAGACAAAAGAAATCTAATATTAGGGAAGGGAACTAAATGCTCACAAAGTCTTAACTCATGCAGAATACACCATGCATGATGGTTGCCGTAACTAAACGGCGTTTTGTCTTCTGACCAGAGCTGAAAAATTAAAATAAATCATTTCCCCGAGTGGGAATCGAATCTACAACTGCGTTCGCGTTCTCAAATTAAGCTTTATTTGCTATTATTAATATATTTTTCAGAAGCAAAACAAGAAGGCTAAAAGTCGCCAATATAACCTAGTAAGTATTAGATAAAGCTAAACGTGACAATGTTACAAACACTAGGATTAAGCTATTGATCTTTCTATATATAACAATTACCTCTTTATAAGATTTAGGGTAAAGATTATTTTGTTAATATAAATTAAAGCTATTTTAATCATAATGCTTTAAGCATAACATGATTTAATTAATCAAGTAATGTAAACATGGTTTTCAAGTTTCCAATGATATTTAGCTAGGAGCCTAGTGTTAAGACACTCCGTTCTGCCCGCTCCCCCCAACGAGGAATTATGTCTTTTCAATTTTTTTATCAATTTGCATAAAATATTTTTTTTTAGTAAAAAGTTAACTATAATTTTTCTCGAGTTCTCTCTAAGGCTCTAGTAATAAATGTAACTCGTCTATTAAATAGATCGCTTGCTGAAGCTGCGAAGTGCATCTCAAGAGATCAATATGTAGAGTCTAAGCTTACCTTGTGTTATTTTTTTTCTTTCTTTCTTTGTCATTATTTAACTTGATATGTATGTAAAGATATATATTTTTTAAATATTTTAATTTTGTTTCGAATATGAGGTATCCCCTATACTAATTACTTGTCAATGAAAGTATGAAGAAGTGATTGTATGGAGTGAACGAAAATATGAAGGAAACGTTTATTACACACTACAGAAGGTATTGTTTGTCTAAGCTTTAGCTTCACGTAGAAAAATACGCAGAGGGAACCTAGGAGCCTAGTGTTAAAACACTTCGTTCCCATTAAGTTCTTTCCGCCAAATTCTGAAGGCATTAAATATTTCATTTCCTCGAGTGTTAATCGAAGCCACAACCTAGCGCGTTTACAGTCACACGTTTGCACCCCTGTGCCAAGACTGACCTGAATTTACGCAAGTAAGTTGATGTAAACAAAAAGAATAAATCAAAAAAAAAATTATAACTGTATTTATTTTACATACATTATACAAACATCTGTGCCTCTTAATCTACATTTTATTATCTCATTTATAACAAGCTTTTCGCCTTTATTTCACTGTCATGGACTACTAAATCATATTTTTTTCTTTTTTCGCATCAGTTGAGTTAAAATGTAATTATATAGTGATTTTTCATGTTATTTACACATAAATAGGCTATATATTAGGCTAGTCGTGGCGGAGGACTCGGGAAAAATACATATTTAATATTTTCATTTCCACATAACACGCAATACTAAACAAAAATAAAAGCTAAAAATTATTTGAACAAACAACTATCACGTAATTAATACTTATAGAATTACATATATGCTAAATGTACCAGACTATCGTCGTATTTAATGTAGCTCGCGATATACAGAATATCTTAATGTATTTAATAAAGGCTTCATCCCTCATCTTGTTAATTCAACGAATATTCTTGTAATTTTAACTAATTAAATTATTATTATTTTATGATAGTATATTGTTAACTCTATCTCTCTACTCTAAATAAAATAAATAACCATATATGAACAAATCTATGGTCTGAATGATCTGGTGCAGAGCGACAGTGAGGTTGAGTTCCGCCACTCAACACGTAAAGCCTCCAGGATTCTGCGGAAAGTGGAGAACTGAGTGTCTTAACACTAAATTCCCTCTGCATGTCGTGCTGTGTACGGGAAATGAAATTACGTATATGATACCCTCCTTTTTCACAAGTCAGCTAAATATCGTAATAGGCGTTGCCGTGTTTATGTCATTAGTTATTTACCATTTAATAAAAGCCACTTGAAAACGCATAAAACAATTTAAAACCTATATACATCTCTGATGCACATGAGTGTAATGGTACAGTCTTTACAGTATAATATGAAATATAGTCCACAATAACTCATCGAGAGTCCGCTAACATCGCCACTGCCTTCTGGTAAACCTGGCTTTTAATAGTGGTTTTAAAGAGATTTATAGTCTGGTAGATAGCTTAGTGTTTTGATGAATGTTTGTAGGTTCAGTGCTGTAGATATTCGTAGTTTATGGTGTTTTGAGTTCAATTCTCAAATCTGTTATTGAGTCTTTTTTTAGTTTCACGCTGTAACACGCACACAGTAAGGTAGGCAGACGGTACTATGTGATTCCCGCTCTTGGAAGAAATGAAATATTTCATATTTTTATTTCCTCGTTATAGTAACGAGGCAAAGTGCGGCGTTGATATCCTCCGCTCAACTCGCAATGCTTCCAGAATTCGTGGTCAAGTTGAGAACGCAAGGGCCTTAATGGTAACGGAATGTCTTTACACTAGGATCCATGGTTCCCTGGTGTCTTGTATAATATTATAACATTAAATGCAATGATACAATAACACCATCTGCCTGCATCATTAGACGTGAAATTGACAAGCTATTATGTGGCAGAACTTAATTATGTACTTAACTGAGTTATGGTACTCAGGGACGTGTGGCTAGTCACTTATATGATGACCTATAACATAAACATGCTATATTTTCCTTATTTTGTAGAGAAATAAGATATAATCTTGTGATATTTCTCTTCGTTCTCCAGCTTCCGTAAAAACAGATACTGTGTTGATTGAAGAAACCTGTACCATTTGTATATATAAAACTCTTCCGTTACCGAGGGTCTGACAGACAATGAACAGTTGAATCTATGCGGCGCAGAACGATGAAATTTAGCATGTATGTTCCGTGCAGAGAGTAGGACAGTACCAAGAAAAGATTCCCAAAAAAAATCCTATGAGAAATAAAAGAAAAGAAACGTTAGAGTTTGCGAACTTTAAGCCCGCACATACAAAAGAAACAAATTGTGTTACTACAAAAGAAATTAAGCTTTCTAAAGTTTAAGCATCCATGGCACTCAATTCTAAGATCATCACAAATATATCTACTTAAGTACCCTGTGATGGTGACAGTATTTCTCTTCTTGTTTGGTTCATTTCATCGTGTTAAAAATAACCCTGTATTTCTCCAAATTCTTTTTTCAATATGTAAATGACTTAATCAACGAACTCTATATTGAGGTCCCTGTGGAGGTCGTCGTTTCGAATATACCAAGGAGCACTAACTATTGCTCTAAGTACTTTATTCTGGAATCGCTGTATGATATCTAAATTACTTTTTTTTGGTACAGCCCCACAGCTGTATCCCGTAGGTCCATACGAAATATGCAGAATAAGTCAGAATAAGTCATTAAGAAATATGCAGAAGCTCACGAACACAGACTTCATCATCATGTGAACGTCGAGGCAATCCAGCTCCTCGACAACACGGACATAGTGAGAAGACTCAAAAGAATTAAACCTTTCGAGTTAGTGTAGTGCATAACAGTTCAGTGGTGAAAGTGTAATCGTAAATATAAAGAACACATTAACTAAGTGTCTTCCCCTTAAATAGAGACAATAAGAAAAGTGCCAATGGACACAATCTTAGCATAGTATTGTTTATTATAAAAGTAGGTTAAAATTAAATTACTCATTAGTCAACGTAATGGCTAGATCGTAATATAATATTATTAGTGTAAGTAAGTTTGTATACGCTAATAATAAATAAATAAAAAAAAATAATAATATGTAAATACCAAAAAGTAACTTCTGAGAAGTCACTAGCAGTAATCACGAGTAAGACTTTCTTCTAACTGCCCGTAACGACTGTCGTCGACGTTAAGATCGACAATTGAGACTTCCTGATTTATGTGCTCAGAATTACTGTGTTATTTTTTTGTACATCCATCTACTATTACCGGATAAAAGTATAGTAGATAGTAGTATATAGTAGTAAAGCGAATGTTAAAAAATAAATTAAATTAGCTTCACGCTGTATCCCGCACACAGCAGGGTACCTTAGCAGGTAACCTTGTGTTATGACACTCCGTTCCCTACTTTCCGCCGAATCTGGAGGCATTGTGTGTTGACTGGCGGAACTTGACTCAACACCAGAGCGGAGAAAAAAAATATAATTAAAATAAATATTTCACTTCCACGAGTGGGGATCAAACTCACAACCAGTCGCCTTTACAATCCCACTTTGATCTACACTACTCTCTACCGGACTTTGTCTCTAATCTAAAATAAACCCTTGAATATAGGAGATTCCATTTGCAAGGTGGCGAAACTGAACGCCGCGCTAGTTACCAGAGCGAGAAAATGTAAATTATCCGCCACCTTAACAGAAGTAAGTTAGCAAACTGGTCTAGATTGTTTAATTTAAACCATTCAGATAAAACTAAAGTCAACAATATAAGTTTATTCAGTAGTAAAAAAAAATACTTTAAAATATTAAAACAAATCATAACTTACCTAACAAACGGGTTATAAAAGCAAGTTATTTAAATATTTTATATGCAATTTGCACATCCTCAACACTGTAGGCACTCTGTAGGCAGATCTTAATAAAGGGTTACTCTATTTCCCGCGGGTTAGACGTGATGAATAATAATTTGGGACAGTTTTCAGTATACGTCAATGACCTTAAACACTTTAGTGTTTCTGTCTTTTTGCTTTGTAGTAAGATAGCTTAGTTTCTTGGAAAGTGATTTTTGCTTAGAACAAATATCAACTCCCCGCATTGTCTTTTCAGCGCGTACTTTTACGGCAATAAGTGGACGAAAATAGCGATGTCATAATTTTTACATTAATAAATAAATGGACTTACATGTGAAATTAATAAAAAAGTCTAAATCAAGGTGAATCAAATTAATATTATGCAGCAAAATAATTTCTTAGGTTCAGCACGGTACTATACCTAATTGTACCTGCGGGAAAAGTTACTTTAGCAACGTAGAAACTTATCACTTTAAAACAGTCACATTTCCATAGGACCTTGCGGGCGAAGCCACAGGGAAAAGCTAGTATCAAAAAAACCTACACTAGGAGTATAGCTATTTTGTGGAATGGACTGTTTAAAATTTAAATAGGACGAACGAACTTTTACTTTTAATACTTTAGTGACAATTTTCTCCAGCCCTTGAGGCTTTGCCCCTTATTATCATATTTTTTCTGCGTTAAAGCCCTTTGTGTAGCGTTATTAAACTTATTTTCCACTTCTCTTTAATGGTAAATAAAATTAGCTGTGTAATACTGTTTATTTCGGCTAGTTAAATATTTTTGCTGAGTTAAAAAAGGAATTTATATTTTAAGTTTTATTGAATCTTAGTTAGTCGTCGTTGCGCGGCGGGACAGCGTGTGACTGTAAATGTGGCGGTTGTGGGTTCTATTCTCACGTATTACAAGTAAAACAATTATCTTTAACATTTGCCTTGAAAATTTAATAGTGTGTGACAAATGTAGTATCTTAACCCTGCTATATGCGGGGTACAGCGGGAAGCTAAAAGAAATAATCCTATGACAAAAATTATATGACTCTCCCAAAATGTCAGGTCAGCGAAGAATATTGAAAGACAGAAAAAATAAAGAAAAAAATTAACTTGATAATTATTTGTTTTTAAATAATTCACTTAAAGTTACATTTGTTAGCTTTGAGCTAGTCTATCGTATAAATTGAATGGCAATTTAGAAGATTTATGCTCGTTGCAATAGCTGACATCCTAGCTGGGGGACTGGTGCCGAGATTGAGAAATACTAATAATACTTGCTGTTGTTCTATGAAATATACTTATAAATATGTATATAACAATAAAAGGATAAGCCAGAGGAAACCTATCGTTAAGACAATCCAGTCCCCACTTTCTTCCTAACTTTCGATATGATGCGTTTGAGTGGCAAAACCCACCGCCGTGTTTTGTCTTATCACCAGAGCGGAGAAATGAAAATTATTTATTCCGCCGAATGGGATTCGAACCGACAGCCGTCGTGAGCAGCATAGCGTCTGACGAGAGGCCACGAGATAAAATCTTACTAACATATGTACTTGTCAAACTTTGTACAACTTAATACTTACAAGACAACTCTAAGTAACACACCGTGCGTGGAAAGGAAATAAAACTCACATGACAATCTAACGTAAATCAAGTTGGCTCACGCGGAGTCCCTTTATCTTAAATCGGCATGTCCGCATGAAGGGGCACATGCTCGTGATAGTTTTACTTGTTATATAAAATGTGAACTATAAACTTAGAGTATTTTACGATTTCGTTGTGACTTAGAGCGATAATAGGTTTGTTTCGTGAGTTTCAACCCACATCTACTTAGAGATATTCAACGGCGTAGGAATATAGGGGTCCAAAGGGTCCACTCCTGCCCACTCGAGAATAGTCTTGTTATATAGCCAACCCCAAAATATTTAATAACGAAAAAATCAAAGCCGCCTGTTGTAATTTTGATTACCACTCGGGGTAATGAAATATTTAAAATTTCCATTTCCTCGTTCGAGTAAAGAAGCAATGCGCGACGTTGAACTTCGTCATTCAACACACAATGTCTCAAGAATTCGGCGGAAAGTAGAGAACGGAAGTGCCTTAATGGGGAACGGAGTGTCCTAACACAATGTTCCCCTAGCATATCGTGCTATACGCCCAATGTGCTAGTAGGGTAGGGCTTAAGAAAATTATAGCTGTATCTCTAGTAAATCGACGGTATTCTGTTAGTTGTGTGCCAAAAGTAGTCCTGTAAATCTTGATAATATTTAGAAGTGACAGGAGAGTCTATTTCGTGTAATGGATACTTGTATAGGTCAAAGTTTCGAGACGTACTATATTTATTTTTATCATTTCTGTACTAGTTTGACCTGTATGTAAAATATTAGGCTAAGCAAAGAAAACTAGCCTAGGAAATATTTCATATTTCCTTTACTTCATCTTCGTTACAGTCTCTAAATACTTTTTTTTTTTCCTTTTCATTTAAAAAGAGTTTCCTTAAATTAAATGTCAATATCTGGCAATAATGGGTCGGCCATTTATAATACATTGTAAGTTTGGCGATAAAATCGGTTCCAATAGGATCGAAGTACGTAAACACTAAGTTCCCTCTGCTTACCCCGTTTTTTTATAAAAACTCCGTCATTTTAATATTCATATAAACAAACTGACGATACTTTTGTACCACTACCAAATAAAGCATAAAGCAACATAACAATAATCATTGCCAAATCAAAAACAAATAAAAAACATTTCAATGTTATTTATAATCACATATACTTTTATTTGAAATGAGGACAACCTTTAATCTTTTTGGAGATAATTCAGTTGGTGTTAACATTTTTTAACTTCACACTATATCCCGCATCAGTGGTCTCCTAATGTTAAAACTCTCCGTTCCCCACTTCTCAAAGTGTTGAGTGGCGGTGCTTAACGTTGGATTTCTATTTATTCACCCGAGTGGAAATCGAACCCGCGACCATCGTGTTTACAGTCAGACTTTGTGCCGATTCACTACGACGACCTCATGATAGCCTTGTGTTAATTTAACCTTGGAACTATTAAGCCGTTTATGGTTTTCTTTAATTATGCAATTTTTATGTATTCTATAGAAAATAACTTTATAAGTCACGATGACGCAAGTAGTTTTGACGAATTTGATCGAGGATGTTTTAATTTCGAATTTTAGAAAATGAGATACTATACTTAAAGCGTTACTCGTAATATATATGCCGTGTTTGTCGTGGCGCAGGAGCAGAAGCGTGCGACTATAAACGTAACAGATTATGGATTCGATTCCCACTCCAGTAAATAAAATTAAATATATTAATTTTCTCGGTCTGGTAACGAAGCAAATCGTGACGTTGAGTTCTCCAGAATTCACCGGAAAGTGGGGAACAGAAGTATATTAACATATTTTCGGAACGAAGTGCCTTAGCACTAAGTTCCCAGGTTCCCTCTGCTTACTCTGATACGTGCGTGATATAGTTTAAAGTTACAAAAAAATATACAAAAAGTTTATTTTTTGTTAAGCATGTCGTAACAGTGATATTAAATCCGCGGATATCACAAATTAGTTTTAACTTTCGCAACATGGCCTTGACATACAGATACAGCTGAGAGAAGACATTATGTTACTACTAACTTATATGATCGAGCGTCAAATTAGATTTATTTTTACTTACACATCTCTCACATTTACAAGGTAATGATACTTGTATACAAATAGTACAAAGCAGAAGAGAAGACAGAAGAGTTGTTGTTGATAAAGGAGAAGACAAAGAGACAGAAGAATTTGTATGTTTGCGCTAAAGCACTAATCTCATACAACACTTAATCGAAATTCGTATAGACTACATGGTATGTTACATTTCATTAATCAATTTAATATGACCCACTGAACCTGAGGTTAGTATTTCATGGGGCAGGTAGAATGTGTTATAATGTCATTTTTTAGTTGTTTCCGTTTCACCAGGGCAAAGCTGGGAAGCGGCAGGTAAAAGCTGATTATTTAATAACTTAGGCCAGTCGGTTCTAGATACACAAGTGTACAACTGTAAAAATTACAGTTTTTGGGTTCGATTCCCATTCAAAGAAATAAAATATTTAATTCCACATTTCCACGAGGCAAAATGCGGAGTTATGTTCTGCCACTCAACACACCATGAAAAAATTATTTTTTTACTATTCAATAAAGATATTCGAACTCTATTAATAAAGTGAATATAGCCTCTACTTCGCCCCATTGGCGTTAATAAATCAACTTATTTGCATATTGCTTATTTAATATTCCATTCGATATTAACAAGATTTTGGAAGAAAATCATCTTTGTGACCTCGAATTGATTCTAACGAAGACATGATTTAGTAAAAATATCATCTTTCGCGAATCGTTTAGAAATATCCTATTGAATTGACCTTCGAACTAATTGACCAATTATTTTATTTTTAATATTTATAGTAAGACATAGTGCGGTGTTGAGTTTCACCATTTCTCACGCAATGTCTCGAAAAAACTCCAATGCCTTAAGACTAGATTCCATCCGTCTCTACTAAAAATTTTAACGTAGCGAAATTCATACCGATGCCTCTTGGAAACTGCCCATTATGACGAGTATGCGGTTCTATTTCTCTGTCTTTATTGTTTAGTGCATGAAAAAAACTTTTTAAAATTTTAAAAATATAATACGTAGCCTACAATTCTACAGCTTTTTTATTTTTCTTATTCTATCATAAATTTGGTTTACTGTGATGACAAATTTTAATTTTTTGTTATATTGTGTGTCTGGGAGATGAGAAAGTTTTAATATAAAGGCGAAACAACAGCCAATTCTTAATATTTTCAACAAAATATCTCATTTGCTTAAGCTGGTGGATCTTTACACTGAGCGGGGTAAGAGCGTTTATTACATTCGGCCTTAATAAGAAGAATTGTGTAACATTTCTATCTAAGAATTTTAAATAAGCCTCGTATCTCATTGTAATATGATGATTCTATTCATATATTTTAATTTTGACATGGTTACAAATGTCACCCAATTTGTTGATTATTATTTAATTGTTTATTCAAAAACAGACTCATTTATAAAAAGAAGCGCGGCGTTGAGTTCCGTGGCTATTCAGTGGCGCTGTTCAATCAGTCATTGTATAATCAATCAGAGATTGTGGGAAATGAATTGTCTTAACACTAGGTTCCCTCTGCTTACCTTGCTATATATACTGGTAAAGCCAAAAAAAAGTGTTAAGTTAATTAGATTTATTTATTTATACTTTTTAATGAAATAGGCATTTAATATTTTCTTATTTGAAATAAAAAAAATATAAAATTGTTTACATTACCTATTCAGTGAAAACTTTTTATACTAGACGAACCCTACGAAAATGGCTCTAAAATCACAAAAACAAAATTAATAACCAGTGTAATAAAAATACAAGTTGAAAATTTGCTTTTTATTGCGTATTTTTTCGGGCAACTTGCAGGCTAGACTAAAACACTATAGTAATAAATCTTCTAGAACTTTTGACTATTATGCGTAACATTATAATATAAGAAAAAATTAAACAATATAAAATTATTAAAAAGAATTTTAGGGAAATATATATTTAATAGAAGAATTAAAAAGAATTTTATTTTCAAAATCCTTTTCAGTTGCACTATGACCCCATAGTGCAACTGAAAAGGATTTTGGGTTCGATATCATCTCGGGGAAATTATAATATTTAAAATTGTCTAAATTTCTTTTCATTTTCATTTCCCCGCTCTGATAGAAAAATTGTGAAGTTTTAGAAACTTTTTAAAAATATATATATAAATTCACTTCATTTATTACTTCTTGATGTTTCTTTATCAACAACATGTCTTAGCTGAGTGATTCACAATAACAAAATGTTAGTTATTATTCAAGCTAGACACATAAAACTAGACCTATACGGACTTTCTCAACATAAATAGCTCTTAAGGAAGTATTTTATTACTAGGAAGCTTTATCTTGGGGTTGAAATTTGTCTCTACCATATTGTTACTAGTGAAGATAAAAGGAAATTTCTTTTCAGCTTTTAATTATATTGTAAAACGTAAACACACATTTCACTTTTCAAATACATACTCAGAAAAAAAAATCCACTTTTTGCCGATTTCTGGACGCATTGGTTGAGTAGTATTGCGTTGTAGATCTCAACGCCAGAGTGACAAAATGAAAATGTTAAATACTTCAGTTCCTCGAAAATCAAATATTTTTATTTTCATGTGGGAATCGAACTCACAGCCTGTCGCGACTACAAACACACGCTTGTGCACCTGCGCCACGACTGACCTCAAATAAAATCAAATCTATATCCAAAAAAATATAAACCATAATCAAAACATTTTTAATATTACACAGAACAAAACCAGGAGAGATTACTAATATTCTTATATAAATAGAGTTAATAGACTAATGGTGCGCGTTAATAGAATCTTGCCAAATTATGCAAATTTCACCGGCGGCTCTGTCGTACGTGAAAATGTGTAATACTCTGAGATCAAGTTCCTAATAACACATAATTTAAAGCAAAATAATAACATTTGTGGTTCTAAAATAACAATTCATTTATTATGTTCTTGTTGTTCTGAAATTTTACCATCTATACTTAATATTTATTTTTCTTTAATAGTTTTTACTTTATGCATACTGTATTCCCTATATAACAGTAGGCAATGGAAACCTAGTGCTTAGAGTCTCCATTTCCTACTTTAGGCCCAATTTTCATGATATTGTGTATTGGTTTATGTAAGGTTTAATATACATTTAAATTATTTGCATTTCAAACATTTTACACATAAATTCGGTATGTTTTTAAGCTATCATTATTTAAGCCTATAAAATCTTAACAGCTCATAGTAGTGATAGTATAAAATCGGAACAATCGTATGGAATTTTCCCGGACGAGTCCGCAGACGTGCTATAGCCCCAAATTCAATTTGCACAACTTTATGGAAAAATCAACATATATATACATTTTTATCATAATATATGTATTCATAAAATATGTAGATTATAATTATAATTTATTTATCATAAATTATTGTCACCCTACAATTCTTAATGGAGAATCACGAGGGGTCAGTATTATTGGGGTGATTGCGTTTATGGCGATTCAACTGTCACTCTTACTATTATTTATGGAAAAAAAATACTAGAATTAGACCTTCGTAGCGCAGGGGCACAAGCGTAAAACTGTAAAAGCAACGGTTGTGTGTACAATCCTCATTGAGGGGGAATGACATAATTAATATTTTCATTCATCCGCTCTGGTAACAGTTCAAAGCACAGTATTAGTTCTAATACTCATCATGCAATGGCTCAAGCATTCGACGAAAAATGGGGAACGCAAGACTCTTAATGAAGATGACTTAACAATAGGTTCCCAGGTTCTTTGAAGTGAAGTAAAGCTAAAAAAATGTTTGTTGTATTTATTTGAACAGAAAAAAACGACTATATCTAAAGTATTTGAACTTTAAACTTGTATTTTATTTGAAAAAAAAACTGTAATGAAATAAAGACAATATAAAAAAAAATATTATAGACCCTCTGTGGTTATTTGGGGGTAAAGCTTCGAATGGAAGGGAAGGCTAAAAAGTATCAAATAAATTAGATTCAAAGATTTCAAAAACTAGATTTATTGATTCGTTTGATCGACTTCTTTGATATTCATTCATTTGTAGGCAGTATTTTTTATTGTACCTACTCATGTCTTTCAATGTAGCTTTGAACAATTCGTTAGTAACGAACGAACTGGGTTTTTATTACAAGATTAAATCTGTTAACGTTTTAAGAAAATTCGTGTAAATATTTTTGTAAGTAATAAATATATTTATATTTTTTTATTTTTTAATGTAATAAAGCCGATGAGTTTGTTTGGTTGAACGCCTTAATCTCGGGACTAATGGTATTGGAGAACGGAAGTGGCTTAATTGGAACGGAATGTCTGGACACTAGGTTCCCAGGTTTCCTCTACCTAGTCTGCTATGTGCAGGATAAAACGTGAAACTACATAAAATATCTATATTGTCGTACAATTTACTCCCAGTTTTCGTGAAAAGTAAAATAACGATTTATTATGTTAAATCACCTATTACCTAACATAATTTTTTTTAGAGAGATTTATTACATACAAAAAGAACTCTTAATTAAACGAAAGATAATAAAGTCAAGAAATTTCCAATTTGTGAAGATATAAATTCTGAATGCAAATTTAAAAGAAAATTTAACTTAAATTAAAATGTTGTTGATTGATATAATGTAACAGAATGAACCATTTTATAAATTCTTAACTCCATTAATTTTGTTGATGTCCCATTTAATTATTTAGTTAAAATTATATTTGATACAAGCCATTACCTGCGGCTTCGCTTAGATAGAAATAACTAACAAAATTAACACATTCTAGGGGGTTGTCTCGAAATAATAAACGGTATGTAACATAATAAATACTTACCGATATCAAAATATATTTTCACACAAGTCACGAAACACTACACGAATATATTTAAAAAAAAAGCACTAGTAAACAATTCACTTTAAAAAATGATCGTGTAAAACTTTCGCGCGGGAAACTTTTATATGCTCCGTACAAATCTACAATACGTCTACACTCAGCGCTTGTCGCGCGTATACTGAACTGGCTGAAAAATCTTCTCACACAAATTTTCATATTTAGAATTGCATGATGGGAAGCACATTCAAATTATGAATGTAAATGGTATATTATCTGTGATATTTTTTAATATGAATATAAGTCAACGATCTTGAATCATGCATCCTAAAGTTGTATTTACATATGTAATTGAATCTCCTTGGATAGTTAATTAAACTATTTTCTTGTTTATTTATGTCAATATCAGTTAAATTGAATATGATCGAGCATTTACTTTGTAATTGATTGATGAAAAACTATTTCTGTAGAGGACAAAGTTAATGTTAGTTTAGTAACTCAAGTAGTTTAGTTTCAATGTTAAACCATTTATGTTTGTTTGTTCTTAAGCTATATTTATTATTAGTTATCTTTTTAGTAAAAGCAATATTTTTTTATATTTAAATTTTTCCAGGTTATAATATGATAGCAACAACAATATTGTTTATTTCTTGTTTCTATTGTTAACAATTGATGAATGAGCAGAATTTGACGTAACTTAGTTTACGTCTCTTGTTTCTTTCTACAAGGACCACCAGATGGTGAGTTCTTACTTTCGCTCATTACCTTCACTCATTATATATTTTTGAAATAATTAAAATATGATATACACACACACACGTAATGAAATTAATAAACCTGTCTAATTCCCTGTTAAGTCCTTGAGAGAAATGGCTAAAGTAAATAAATTAACATATACACTACTTTTAAATAAAACTTTTTACACTTTTTATATATATATATATAAATTTATGTTTGTATCTGTAACAATAAAAAGGCGGTTCGGTTTAAAAAAAGGTCTTGATGAAATGGGATAGACTTCAGATTTAACATTAAATTAATTACTTAAAAGGGCAGAAAAGGAAAAATTTCGTGGAAAAGTATTCTGACCATATTTTTTTATATTTGCTCTTTTATAGATTTAGTATTCAGCGTATGTACAATAACATTTAATATATTAAATGCAAAAGTCTGTTCAAACTCATACATCGATTGGGAAAAAGAACAATAAAATTTATTGGCGCAGTGGGACGACAGCATTTGATTATTTTCTTTTACCCGTTTTCATAGACGATGGCGACGTTAAGATCCGCCACTTAAAACGCAAATCTTGAAAATAAACCAAACGTAGGTAGAGGAGTGTCCTAATATATTTCTATTATACATATAAAACCTTTACTGCCTACTCTGCTACATACTGCTTATAGGAAAAACATTTATTTTTTTTTTGAAAAATTTTACTTCATGTACTTAGACGAAGAATTCGAATTCATATTTTCAAATTGTTCACCTGGTTCAGTCGGACAAAGAAGAGAACAGAGTTTTCATTACCTTCCTTTGTTTTTGTTAACTTCACGCTGTATTCCACATCACAGAGAGAATTTAGTATTAACACACGCTGTTTCCCTCACCCCACTCAATTTTCGAAGTATTGATTGGCGAAATTCAACGCCGCGCTTTGTCTCGTTGCTCAATCATAAAAATGCAAAAGATAAAAGAAACATATTTTATACCTAAAAAGACTAAAGTTTGTATTTTGCTGTCACAAAAAGGCGTTTTTTTGTTTCCATTGGCTGCACGAAACGCTACGGACAGCACACAATATAGATAATAAATCGCAAGTAATTAAAAGACCGTTTCAGTACAAATTCCCTTACAAATTAAACGTTTTACGGAATTCAGGCATGATTGAGTGATATTAATTGATGCTATTTACTTCAGTGGCCATTATACGTATTCACAACAAAAGATGGCATATATGTACATATATCCGGTACGTATTAAGTATAAGCAGAGCAGAAGCGTTCGACCGTAAGCACGACAGGTTATGGGTTCGATTCCCACTCGAAGAAATGAAATATTTAATATTTATATATTTTCAGAGGCCAATCGTGGCGCAGGAGCATCCACATGTGTGTGATTGTAAGCGCGATAGGTTGTGGATTCCATTCCCACTTGAGGAAATGTAATATTTGATATTTTCGTTTCTTCGCTCTGCAGCGAAGCAAAGTGCGGCGTTGAATACCGCCACTCAACATGTCAATGTTTTTAGAATTTAGCAGAAAAATGGGGAACAGAAGTGTATCAATGCTAGGTTCTCCCTCTCCTTTCCGCCTCTCCTGCTATATGCGAGATACAGAGTGAAATTACAAAAAAATGTATCGATATGTTTTTACACTTTTATACTTGTGACTTCAGTTTCATCTATAGATTTTTGACACCATAGTGTCGCAGTTGGATATAAACGCGGTGATTGTAGGTTCAATGAAACTTATTTGAAGGATAGTAACGATACGAAGTTGATCAAAGTTCACACTTAAGCTATTTATCGATAAAGAAAATGTTTATTCTTCCCATAGGACAGTATTTTTCTCTAAGATAAAGTCAAAAGTCTTGTTAGTATTTAATAAATATTCGAAATCTAGCTATTTAAGCGATAAAGACATCAGAGTAAGGGATAAATGTGCTGGGACTCACGCACCTCGAGCAGGTAGGCAGTTAAGAGATTATCTGGAAAATTTAAATTCCACTTTTACCAATATATTCACGAAAACGTCTGTTGAGATATCTAAAGAATCACTTTTTTCTCCTTTCGTGTCATATTTTGCATGAGTGTATTTTCGTTCGCGCTAATATTAAAGAGAATTGTAATGTAGATTTCTTTATTGTTTTCGTCTTTACTTTCCGCCCAATTTTCGACACGTTGAGTGTTGAGTG
Source organism: Heliconius cydno galanthus (assembly GCA_036379175.1). Lineage (NCBI taxonomy): Eukaryota > Metazoa > Arthropoda > Insecta > Lepidoptera > Nymphalidae > Heliconius > Heliconius cydno. Next base: position 651,215 of record JAKRZM010000440.1, on the reverse strand, counting down.
GCGGAACTTAATTTTGTTACCAGAGCGAATTATTAAATTTTCGTTAAAATAAAAATATTCTTACCCTGAGTGAAAATAAAACCCACAACTATCGTATTTACAGTCAGATGCTGAGCAGCTACGCCACGACTGCCTTGGAAGGGACAAGAGGGAAAATCATTCAAATCATTTAAGCTCCTTGAGAAGATATATTTTTTTTGCTTCACGCTGTATCCCGCACACTCTGTGGTTATTAAGTCTTTTGTTTTCTGAAGATATAATTGGTTGAAGAATGACTCGACTTATAAACGTATCGCTATGATGAATTTTGAGTAGGTACTGTCATGTATATGTTTCGCGCAGTTACGGAGAATCTATTGACATGAGAATTATCAAAATCAAAAAGCACGTTTAGACGTCACATAAGGTCAAACATACATAAATTGATAAACACATTACTTCCCTTTGTAAAGTTGGGAGAAATATTTAAATATATAACATGTTTTAGTTAAAGTAATAATAACTAATAAGTAATGGTACTAAAAATGTAAGGTTAGTAATTTATGCCCACCTTTTACTCGAGTTCAGATTGGTACGTTTAAGTGACTATCCTTATAAATCTTTGTTAGTTGTACTCCGATACAGCAATTGAATGATAAGAACTAACAGTTAATTGTGTTAGTACATTTTGTTCTAATGAAACCAATAAATCTCAGTTACTTGTATTGAATATTATTGTATTATAATATTGATTTTTATTTAATTGCTTGTGCTCGCCTAATTAAATAAAAAAATCTTTTTGTATTACTACTAATAGAGGGGTTTCGCGCACAGGTGTTTTGATAAAAAATATTTTTAAGAACAATAATGTAATGTCTTTTAGCGTTTTCATATGTTTTTCGTGGTTATATTTTCAAATCCTACCCAAAGATACAGTTTTTGCCAATCTAAAAGTGTATCCTGGAGAACATTATCAATACTTACTTTAGATAAAATACATGACAATCTAAAATTGTATATGAACTAAATATATGTATATTATGCATGTGAAACGGAGTGTCTTATCATTAGGTTCTCTCTGCTTTCTTTCCCTCTTATACAGTTAATACTACAGGAAAAATATAAACTAATGACAGTAATATTTGTCCCACTAAAAAATATTCACATATAAACAAATCAAAACTATTTGTATAAGACATAATTTTTCGCGAAAAAAAATCTAGTGCGATCTAATAAATTTATTATGACACTGTTTCTGTTTCAAAGATACATCGACGTTTGTGCGCGAGTTTATTTTCTTTATAATAACATTCATAATAAATATGCTCCAGTTTCGTTACGGTAATTTAATGAACATGTAAAATTACTTTTTCAAACTCTATGGCATGTTTGATATTTTATGTATTATAAAAAAATACTTTCTCTATAAAACATTGCGTAGAATATAAAAAAGTATTTGTTATTTTTCAACAGTTTTTAATATGTTGCAGGGAAAATAAGTTTCTCATTTTTCTATCAATTTTCAGAACTTTTCGTGTTTATTACCGGTATTAGACGCCCCGCTTAGTTGGGTGCCACACGACAAGAAGTCTTCTGTATAATCGATAGTTAAACGTTTTAGTGACATTGTTTAACTTCTTGTATTTCAATACATAAACAATTTTAAAGCTAGAACTAACTTTTGCAAAACAAATCACCTAAAACTCAGTCTTACGACACTCTCATTGCATGTAGAGGCGATTCAAATTTTCCTCAAGCTTGAATCGAACCCACAATCTTAATTACGCGCACAGTCAGACACTGTCCCATTGCGCCACGACGGCTTCATGAAAAACTTTGAAATTATTATTATTTCAGTATAGGAACACGTGACTACCTCTAAAAATTCATTACCAACCACACATCTACAACACGTAACTAAAATATCATAAATATTATTTTCCATACAAAAAATCATCTCAATAAATATATTAATACAACATAAACCACTCTATTAAATTGGCAAAAAAGTCACAACCTGCCAGTGCTAAAAATCTATATTCACAAATGCTCTAATTTATTTCCTTTGATTGTGTAGATACATTAGTTCTGTATTTTTTTTTATCTTCACACTGTACCCACTCATATAGCAGGATGGGCAGAGGTTAGAAGGTTATACCCAGTTTAAAGACTCTGATTCGCCCAATTTTCAAGAGATTGTACGTTGAGTGGCAGAAATTATTAACCCTTAAATAATACCATCGCTCGAGTGGGAATCGAATCCACAACCATCGCGTTTACAGTCTGTTAAACTGCTACGGCACGGCTTTTACAATCTACACCGATTTATTCACAATTTGGCACGCGTTGATATTATAAATAGATAAATTAGTTTAACAAAGTTGATTTTGTCGTTAGTGGATGTAGCGTGAGGATTGATTTAAATTCTCATTTGAAATATATATTTTTTTTCGTATAAAAAATATTTATATAGCGCATAATAAATGTAAAGATGATAGAGCCAAAACCAATTATATTAGTTAACTAAAGTACAAAGAGGAAACATGTAGTGTAAATCTAAAAATAGAGATGCCGTCTAGTATATAAATATATTTGGCAACCCTTTAATATCAATAGTCTGTATGAGACGCCAATTTACAATTAGAATTAAATATTAGAAATACTTCTCACGTGGACATCATTCTTTGTAAGTCTACATAATCTTACAGTTGGGAATTGTCGTGGGACTCGTGGGTTCGATTCTCACTCGATGGAATTAATTGTTTCATTTTTCTGCTCTGGCAATGAAAAGACTATTCTTCTGCTATTTGTATTCGCCTCTTATCACTTAATGTGTCGTAATCGTGCGGAAACGGAGTATTTTGTCAGTAGATTTTCTGCATATGGTGTAAAGCTAAAGGAAATATCAGAAATAATTTAACACTTTTAGGTATATTTTACAAAACATTGAGTATTGTTTACTAGCTTCGTGAACACATAGGGTAAATCCAGGGAACTTAGTTTTAGGCCACACCGTTCCCCACGCACCGACCAATGAATAATTAATTCCTCCAAACAGGAATCGAACCTACAACCATTGCGTGTTATCTAAATCTTGTATGTAATGGTTATTGCTATCTTTAATTGATACTCTTGTGGGAACGACAATCCAGCATTGCATATGAAAGAATTATTCATAATTATTATGAATGATTTTTTCCCTGTCATCGTGGGAATACCAGTGCTTCCTGAACGATAAGGGCAACATTGACCTATACTGGGTTCATGAAGTCTGACTCATTTTTAATAGAAATATATGTATATAGCTACTTACTGATGTATACAAATGCATGTTTTTTGTTTATTTTTTAACCGACTTCTGTAAGAAAAGGAGGTTATCAATTCGACTGTATTTTTTTTTTTTTTTTTTTTTTTTTTTTTTTTTTTTTTTTTTTTTTTTTTTTTTTTTTATTTTTTTTTTTTTTTTTTTTTTTTTTTTTTTTTTATGTTTGTTACCTCATAACTTTTAACTGGGTGGACCGATTTTGATAATTTTTTTTTTATTTGAAAGGTATAGCTTCCCGAATGGTCCCATTTTTTTTTGGTCCATGTCTGACAATGGTATCCATGAGAAAATCACATAAGTCTTAAATTTGCATTATGCATGTGCGCGACTAATAGCCGAATAACTCAATGTCGCGCCAACCGATTTTGATGATTCTTTTTTTATTTGAAAGGATACACTTCAAGGATAATTTGGTGAAAGTTTGGTTAGGTTTCGATTATGGAATCCGGAGAAAATTGAGAAAGTTTGTTTTTTTTGGTCAAAAATTAATTATACTGTAATAGTTACAAGCAAAAACTTTTTAAATTGATGTCAGAAGTGAGATTCCTGATCGTTGCATTTCTTTTCAACCAATCTCAAAAAAGAGGATGTTCTCATTTTCAACCAACTTCAAAAAAGGGAGATTCCGAATTCACCCGAATACTTTTTATGTTTGTTCTTGTCAATATACCAAAATGTAACTTTGCACAAAAATAATAGCTAATTAAATGAAGTTTTACATAGAACAATCACAACCACTCGTTGACAACCACTACCACCACCATCACCACTCGTTCAAGAAGCATCATTTTAAGATCTACCCATCACTAAAAATCGTAAAATAAATTAATTTTTAACAAAAACAAAAACCGACTTCTAACAACGAACTAAAAAGTGAAAAATAATTATATAAAGATTTTATAATTTTGAAGTCGGTGTCAAACTAATGCTACAACACCTTTACTACAATATCTAATTACTAAGCCTGTTTGTTTTACTTGGCACCGACTTCAAAATTATAAAATCTTTATATAATTATTTTTCACTTTTTAGTTCGTTGTTAGAAGTCGGTTTTTGTTTTTGTTAAAAATTAATCAAAGTGTTTGAAAGTAGCAGCGTAGAAGAGCCTAACCTGTACTCGTATCTACTATAATATTCATAAAAACGCGGGAGTAGTGAATTCTATTTCCGGTCAGTAGATTTTTTTTCATTTTCTCCTTCTGGTAAGAAGACATTGAGTTTCATCACTCAATAGGCAATGTGAAGAACGTAATATCGTAAAGGTGGTTTCCTCTGCCTATCCTGCTATAGCGAAATATAGCTGAACCTTTTTTTATGTTCCTAAAACAGCAGGTCTTATAATTATTTTGTTGAACCCTTTAATTAAGAAAACTGCCGTTTCAAGCCGCGTACAATTTGAGTCTGAAAAAACCTTCCGAAGTCCGATAGGTAATGAGAGTTAGTGCTGAATGAATGCTGTCTCCAGGGTTGCCGAGTTCGCATTAATTTAACCTCAATTTAGTTGTTTTCTTCTAAAAGTCTACTAGGACAAAAGTATTTTACAAAACTGACTGAATAGCAACTTCATACTAAACGTGTACATATATTTATTTCGTCAATTTATTATTAATATTTTTTTATTTTCAAATATCACTTTTGATTAATTTTCAAATTTAACTCGTAAAATATCTACAAGGACTTTAAGGGATTTTTAATCAATAGTTTCTGAAAAACGACCTCGGATAATATAAACTGTGATACGGCCGGTGATGTGTCGGGATGTAAAATTTGAGGAAAAAATGTTAGTAATTAAATTATTAAATATTTTTAAAGTGTTATTCCACACTGAGATATGAAAAATAATAAATCTAAATAAAAAAAACACAAAATGCCAATATTAATTATAATATTGTGTGTTAAATTAAAATATTTATTTCCAAGACATAGTATATAGCTACAGTGCTTAGAAGTGCTTCTTGAATTATTTCTAACGAAACGTTAAATATTTTAACAATTCGGGATTTCTCTTATGAGGATTTATACGAAGAACTGATTTGAGGAAAAATATTACATGTATCTATGTAATATATGACAATCATCGTCATTTAACGAAATTGGGTCATTTGACGTTTAGTCAGCGATGATTTTACTAGTTCCAAAAAAGTTAAAAACACATAATAGTTTCACGCGTTTTCCCGCGTAGCTAGCAACAATTTCTCTCTTTTTCCCGCGTACTTATAGTAGGGTACGCGGAAGGAACCTTGTATTAAGACACTCCGTTCCTCACTTTACACTTAACTTTAGAGACAATGATTATAGAGTGTAGAGGAAACTCAACGCCGCGCCTTGTCTTTCAGTGCAGGTGCCCAATTGAAGATCAAACTCACAAGCATAGGTCTTACAGTCAGACGCTGTCTCACTGCGGCACGAAGGTTTCAATTTTTCGAAGGTATTTTTACATCTTGGACTTGGTAAGTCCTACTATACTCACTTTAAATCGGAGTTATTAGAAACTATTTTATCCTCTACAAAATACTTGAAAATATATAAACATAAAAAAATGGCAAAAGGCTTTTACATAATAATCATATCAAAACTTTAAACCATATATTACTCGCGTGTGTAATTTTATACCGAAATGAAGACATAAATATTAGACAAAAAGGGACCTACGAGACAGATTCGAGTGATATATGGCGCTTTCACTGGTGCTATGTCAACATTCTTTTTGTACCTGGAACAAAAATGGCTTAATGAAATTAAAAAAGAAAAAAAGATTTTTCTATTCAGATTTTACTTTTAATTTACTGCTTACTAGTACTTTATATACTTTTATTACTTATGTGTAGCATTTCTCCGCGCCCAATTTCCAAAACATTGAATGTTGGAGAACTTAGTGCCAGACACTCTATTCCCCACTTTCCGCCGAATTATGGAGGCATTGCGGGTTGAGTAGCAGAACTCAACGCGTGTGCTATTTTTTTATATTGTAAACAAAAGTAACATTATTATTATAAACAAGTTTTCCTTAAGTTTTACAACCGGACAACATAATTGTATCACATTTTTACAATGAATGCAACCGAGGTCGTCGTTTTTCAGGAATAACACTGTTGAATCACAGTTCTCTACAGTTGGTAATAAATTTGAATATAAACTTGATAAAGTGCGTTTCTGAATTGTGTGAATTTAAAAATAGAATTAGTTAATAATTTTTTTATAGTGCTAACACCATAAAATAAAAAAATATATTATCTAACTCTTAACATAACAGTTGTAGGTTCGTTTTCCACTCAGCGGTATGAATTATATTCATTTCCTCGCTCTGATAATAAGACGTGACTAGTTTCTTTCTAGGTAGAAAGAAGCTAGTGTCAAAACACTTCGTTATATTTAGGGTAGGTACCCTGCTACATTTTGAATACAGCGTGAAGATAAAAAAAACAAGGAATTTTCAATCGAGTCAATTGATGTCGTTAATGTCTTAATTACGACATTTATTTCGTTTGTTGATCTTAACCCAAAATACATTTGACAATTATATACATTTATTCGAAAAAATATTGACGTAATTTAGTAACGAATTCGATTTAAAAAACTGAAGGTTTTTGATAAGCATCTGCTGAGATTGTTATCACAAACTTTGTAATAAAATTTTAGTAACAATTAAATGTTACTAAAATTTATCGGTATCTCGGTTTATGCGGTGAACTTTAGGATTTTGTTGAAAGGCAGAACTTAACACTCCGTTTTCACTTACCAGAGTGTCGAAAGGAAAATAATTCATCTCCCCAAGCGGGAATCAAACCCACAACCATTATGTGTACATTCAAACGCTGTCCCTCTGTGACATCAATAGATTCTTAGAATGAATTTAAGAGATTAATTAATATATTCTTTTTATGTGGATTTCGGTTTTCTTCACAGCTTATGCGCTCTGCTGATAATTTAATAGATAAAGAAAAAAATATATTTAGAGACATATTAAAGAAAAAGCGGAAAATATCTAGAACACATTTTTGATAGTTGTTTCTAAAAATACACTGTATTTCGCATATAGCATGGTAAGCAGAGGAAACTTGATTACCTAGATCCAAAGATACTCCGTCCTCCTCCAAAGGAAGGTCTCTCTTCCTTTACCCACTTGTCGCCGATTTCTGCAAGCATTAGAAACTTATAGCCGCGCTTTGCCTCGACAGCGAAAACAGAGCGATCAAATGAAAATATTAAATATTTATTTTTTTCGAGTGGGAATTGAACCCACAACCTGTCGCGCTTACAGTCACACACATGTCTAGGATTAAAAATAATTGTAAAATTAAATCTTTCGTACATTTTAGTTACACATGCCTTTTCCAACCAGAAACATTAGCAGAATCAACAAAATAAAAAGCTCCACACTATAAGCTTAATCACTTTTTAATATGGCTGCACTAACGAGTTGCGTATATATGTATGAATGTAGCACCCTCACGTTATATTAAATATTTTATATGTAAAATAAAATTTAGCATGAATTTTCGTATTTTCAAATGAATAAAAGCTTTATTTATGTTTTATGTTTCATATTATGAAAGTGGCTGTAATTAAAATACGAGTAGCTAGATGAATTCTGCAATGTCTGTTATATATTTCTAAGACATTGCTTATTGAGGGTCAGAGGTCAACGCCGCGCTTTGTCTAGTAACCAGAGTGAGGTAACTCATGATTTCAAGTCTGGAAAATAAGGTTATTTAGAAAAATATTACTTTTGTTAAAAATATATTCAAAGCCATATTTTTGTTACCGCAACTTACAACTATTATTGTTACAGTAATGTTCTTAACTTTCTTTAGGTTAAGTGTTTTTTAATAGTGCTTCTTTTGCTTAACAAGTTTTGTAACATCTGCACAGTGGCTTAAAACTTTCTTAAAAGAAAATCTTATATAAAAAAGATTTAGGTTTCATTACAAGAGAAAACCATCATTTCTCAATATTTTTTTACTGAGGATCTGTCTGAGTGTATATCTAAGTTTTACACCATATACCGCAAATACTTAATTAGTGTCGAGACACTCCGTTCTAAAAATATATCTAAATTTTATTTAATAATTTCGCTATAAGCTTCAATTCTCGTCAATGTTACCAAATACCACGTAGAGTTATTAGTAACAGCAAACTTCTTTCTCTACTTACTATATATTTAGGTATAAACTCTTAAACTTTCCGAAAAGCTTTTAATATTTAAATCCCTAAAGCATCGTTTGTCTTGAATTTTAGTTTGTATACGCAGTTTGTGGATTTAATACAAAAATTTTAATTATTTACTTTAAATACGTAATAATCAAACTCGTCATATATCAACGTTACATATGAAGACTGATATAATGTAAATTACTAGGTCAATTAAGCCTACTAAGCTTTACTGAAATTATATTTCTTACGGAAATCGATTTATATATCCACCAGGGGTAAGATGGTGCTTAAGTTCCACCACTCAAGCTGCTTTGAAACAGCAACTATATAAAGAAAACCACTAAAAAAACACAAATAATAAAAAGTATATTATTATATTAATTTCACACATCCATATTGCATTTGGCAACACTAAAATGCACTTCTCGTTTCAAGTGGGATGCAGACGTTAAGATGCATGACTGAAATCTAATCAGTTCTGTCAGTGCGTATTTCTTAACCTCGCAGGAGTAAAACGATAAACTAGTTTAAGATATTGAATATTATATTTTCATTTTAAGACTAGTTGCCGCCTGCAATTATGCTTGATTAGAATTTTTGAATCTAATGCCTAATAAGTACACTTCTATGGTATTTAATACTACTTAAACTTATGGAACATTTAAAATATAATCTTTTTAATATGTAGAGACTTTAAGTTAAGTTTTTTTTTTAATTTACATTCAAACTACAGAATTGACCCCTAGAAAAAATCTTTATTTATAACTATTTATTTATTTATAGATATTCCTACATAGAATAACATAGAAACCATTTATTTTCTATAAATATAAGAAAACTTTGCAAAGCTAAAGAAACGAAGAAATATATAAGCTCAGTACATTTTATTTGTAATTGATTCCCTAAAGAAATAAAGCAGGAAATAAAAGTTATAAAAGGAAGCATATTTGTGTTTAGAAATATGTAGAAATCTACGAAAACGCCGTTGTAGTGTATTTTAGAAGTATCTAACTGAATAGGATGGCAGTCAGTTCGATTCCTACCGCAGTATTTACAGAGAAGTAACCTCCTTAGCATTCCAAACATACATTTTGTCTGGGACTTGTGACCATTTTAGCTCTGAGTAAACCAAAATGAATTCTAAAATACCATCAATAGTGTACAATTTCTAGAAAAGCAAAACATTAGTTGTATTGAATGATTGAGTATATTTCTAAGAAGCTCCATTTGATGAATGTATTTACTAATATTTAGTAAAGTTACGTACACAGCGTTAAATATTTAAAACAACTGTATTATCTTCTTCTATTCAAATTTATTCTTATACTAAAGAAGGAGAAGTTAGTGTCGTAACACTATTCCTATTACACATTAATGTTCTTATTGTCCTATAATGTTTTCTTGTGAATATATTCAAAATACAAACACTATAATACTATACGTATAGACTTTAGATAATACTAAAAGGATATCTATAAGAAAAGTACTTGATAAAGAGAGAACATTTTTTATGATGCGTAAATCCTTCCTGTAAAAATGTAAATAAAATCCTGGGTAAGTTCAAGTACAGAGTCCTGATACACATTAATGTTAGAATACCATTTTTTATATCGTTGTTAAATCTCAAAAAACTGTAAGAAATTTTTTTCTAAAAATACAAAGAATGTTTGATACAGTAGTGTTTTTATTCGGCTTATAGACACTCTTTTTTTCTTTATTTCTTTTTGAAAAGAGCAACGGTTGAGTTCTCTTCTGTTCTTGCCGGCTCTTCTCAGCAGAACTGCCTTCCGAACCGGTGGTAGCTTTTTGTTCATATGTTCATTCGACGATTCAAAAGTGCTTATAATAATTGCCTATTTGAATAAAGAATATTTTGAATTTGAATTTGAATTCAACGCCTTTCCAGAGCGAGGAAGTAAAAAGAATTCAATTACTTTGAATCCAACTACATATAACGTTTACTGCCACACCTCAAAAGTATATCATAGAATATATTAATCATGTCAGTATAAATGAACGCCTAGAACAAAGCTCTGCTGTTGCCACATCGACACGTGCTCTTCTTAGAAATGCAACTTTTGATGTATATTGATTACGCATTAAGTGTAATATAAATAGTAATGTAGTTTATGTTTCAATTTAAACGTATTTTATATATGAGGCCAATCGCAGGGCCCCAGTTACAGTTCCATTTCTTCGCTCTGGTGGCGAGGCACAGCGCAGCGTTGAGTTCCTCCACTTAACACGCAATGCCTCAAGATTTGGCGGAAAGTCGGGAATAGAGTGTCTTAACACTAGGTTCCCTCTGCGTACCCTACTGTTTGCGGGAGACAGCGTGAAGCTGATTTAATCTATATATATAAAAGGACTTGTCCTCACTGACTGAGGTAAGACGCACGCACAGCCGTAACCGCTGTGCGTAGAAACGTGAAATTTGGACAGATGTTTACTTTCGTAATCTGGACATCCACTAAGAAGGGATTTTGAAAAATTTTAACCCTAAAGGGGTGAAATAGGGGTTCAAAGTTTGTATGGAAAAAAAATTAAATCGGCACCGATTTTTATAAAATTTGAAATTTAGATTTTTAAAAGTATTTAATTGAACACGTGTTTCATCGTTTTCTAGAATTCTCCCCCTAAGGGTGCAAATAAGGGGTTGAAAGTTTGTATGGGAAAATTCTTAAATCGCCACCGATTTTCATAAAATTTGATATTTAGACTCTTAAAAATATTTAATTGAACATATGTTTCATGGTTTTCTAGAATTCACCCCCTAAGGGTGCAAATAAGGGGTTGAAAGTTTGTATGGAAAAATCTTTAAATCGCCATCGATTTTTATAAAATTTGAAATTTAGACTCTTAAAAATATTTCATTGAACATATGTTTCATGGGTTATTAGAATTCACCCTTAGATACGCAAGCGAAGCTGCGCGCGTCCGCTAGTTATATATAAAACTATTCCTTTACTGACGAATATAAAATTACTAGGCTTAGATTTTTAATATGTGGCATACAGGTAGGGAGGCAAGGCCAGATGATTTCTCGAAATTCCAAAAGGAACGGGAAAAATAATGATATTATAGTTAAAAAGTTTGTAAGTTAAAGAAAAGTTAGTTTCTATAGTGTGGTTAAAGCAAAGTTCGCAATAATTCTCTTTCTATCCACAAAAACAGGCATACATCTGACAAAAATAATAGTGATACACTCATCTACGTACGTAACATATAAACAAATCTCTGTTACATCCGTAGCATGGATCTGTAATGATTAGATTTGCAAGAGACACGAAATAGAATTTTGGCGTCTATTGTACAGCTTGCGACCTTATTTCAGAATATTTATGTAAATCCCGTGTAGAGTACGATCATATTTATATAATTCACAATTTTTTTTGAAGATTTACATGCGTTGACAACTTTTGATGCAACTAATTTGTTTTTAAATTATAATATTTGTACTTCTTGGTCTATTACTAGCTTGTTTTTAAAAGTTTTCACAGCGAGCGAGCAGTTTCTACTGAAACATAGTTTAATAATTTATCGTCCTAAGTGTGGTTCCGTTATATTAAGTATCTAATCCTAACTTTATAAATAAAAATTAAGCAAATTTTACAAGTTTTACAAAAGAATATTTTTGAAACAAACTGAAAATGAAAAAAAAAACATTTCAGTTCACCTAAAATTAAATAAGCGTACAGACCGTAAAGTCAAACCGAGCGACAACTTTGCTGACAATACTCGATATATCATACATTTTATGTACATTTTGTACCAATCTCCTTAGAAATTTATTCTTTAACCCAACCTTTTAAATCCATTGCTGATTTTCTTCAAAATAATTCAATAATTTCTTTAATAATCACTCAATGGTAAACTAGAACATTATTTAATTACGGCAGTTCAGAGAACAATTTTGAAGAGTTGTCATACAAAATGTAACAGTGTCACATCTGCCGAAGCAAATGGGCAAAGATTTAATATATCGAGTCGTTTATTTCGGTTTGCTTATCACAAGTGATTCTCGTCAAACTGCTAATGTAATATCATATTCTGAAAATTGTCTTTTAACATTGTAAAATGTATTTAGTAATGTTATAAATAGTACTACTACTAGACCATGCCTGCCACGCTATACGGGTGGATCCAGCTATATTAATAATATAATTCAGAATAAATATCACGACAATCAGATTACTGCTGCACCGCTGCATTTCATGCTTTCAACTGCTGTAATTAATTTAGATATAACTAAATTCTTGTCCTTATTAGGGATTTTAACCGGTTTTTTAGCCTAGTATTGCTTTAATAAGTAAAGTATCCAATACAATAAAATAATAATTTAAATCAGTAGTACTTGAGATTATCGAGTTTAAACAATCAAATATTTTAGCTTCAAATTATTAATATAAATAATATATAAAATTCAACAATAATAATTAAACTTATTACATAATATACGAACAAAATAAACCAATTTACCAATTTCCTTAGAACTTATTTACAAGATAAAGTCAACACACCGTAGCAAGAGTATCTCACTTTTTATGAAATGACAAATAACACAAGTTACACTGAAGCGTGTGTGGAATGCTTAATGTTCGAAATGCGAGTTGAATTGTTACAGGTATTTTTTATAGTTGAATTTGTTACTTCGGGCCAGTCGTAAAGCACAGGTACAAGAGGCGGGTTCGATTCCCATTCGAGGAAATTAAATTATTATTTAGTGTTTTAATTTCCACTAATCTATATAAATTTTAATTTTCATCATATTTCGTAAATGTGAAGAGAGTCCAAAATTAATATAAACAACATAATAAGTCAAACTGTTGCATAATTAGAAACAACAATCCATGAAAGATCAAACAGGCGGCCCGACATCCGAGCCCGAAGCAAACAGACCTTCACCTATCAAAGGGCCACATTATACTATACAAATAAATCGCATCCTACTATAATACTATTAGTGTGAAAGCTTATGGATGAATGTTTGTCCCACTTTCACGCAAAAACTACTAAACGAATTTAGATGAAACTTTATAGTAATAGAACTTATCATTAGAACACATAGCCTACAATTGATGTAAAGGTTTTATGTAATTTGGCTATAAAGTAACACTATTTGTAAACGGACGAAGCCGCTTCTGGGACTTATGTAAAGATTTTGTATATTTTGTCTATAATATAGCAATAAATTAAAGCAAGAGAAGCCACGAGTGGGTCGCTTGTATTTAATACATCTACACTTTTACAGAGTGTAAATACCTTTCAGTGTTCAATACAAGCTGACATCCAGTCCATTTCCCGTACAAATCCTTTGCTCAAAGTGGCGGCATGTCGAAAAATAGGTAAAATTGCCTGAATAAAATGTTATAATAGTCAAATATTTTACAAAATAGTATTTCGGAAGTGTTTTGGTTTTACTGACTTACATAGTTATGTATTAAAGATAGAGATATAAGAGAGAGATATAAAATAGAATTGAGAATTGTTCGATTGCTTCATAATCTTAGTAGATTTTCTGTTCTCTCTTATCTCTATTCGGGGGAATGAACTATGCTCAATTTTCAACTGTGACCAGTCAAAGCGTGATTAATCCCTTTACGAGTAAGCTTATGAACACCGCAAGTCAGAAACACATAAAAAATCGTCATATGTTATAAATTACATAAAAGTCGTCTCCGCGCCTTGTTTTTGTTTGTTTGGACTAATTTCAGTAACTGCCGTACGAATTTTCATTTGGTTTCCACAAATGAAGTAGACTATTTTTTACCTAAAAAGATATTGGACATAAATAAGAAAAAGCTACTTGTCACCACCACGGTTGTGGGTTCGATTCCCACTAGCGGGAACGGATTATTTCTCTCTTATAATAAGACATAGCATGGTGTTGAGTTCCGCCACTCAAAATGTATTAATTATTTAGAACGGAGTGTCTAAACACTAGATTTATTTCGCCTATAGGAGGGACCTATCGGTGGAATACGCTTTAAGAAGTAGAGTGAAGCTATTATAAAACTCTTGAGTAAAAAAACTGCAAGTTTATATTTGTAAATATAAGAGCTTTTAAGAGCTTCCGCCGCGTTCGCCAAGTGAATAGTTTAAGATACACAAAAGAGAAATGCGGTGAAGAACAAAACAGTTTTATTTTGCATTTTTGTCAATGTTCTTATTATTTTGATAATTCTTTATTTGTCTAAATAAAAAAGTATATTGAGGCCAGTCGTGGCGCAAAGGCACATGCGTGCGATTGTAAGCGAGATATGTTACGGGTTCGATATCCACTCGACGAATTAAAATACATATTTAATATTTTCATTTCCTTGCTCTTATAACGAGGCGAAGAACGGCGTCGAGTTCAGCCTCAACACGCAACGCCTCCAGAACTTTTTTTATTTTAGTGATATTTTTCATAGTTCTTGTATTAATATAAACAATTTTTACCTCCCAACGAAAATTTTCATACTAATTTATATAAAACAAAAAGATAATTTCCACAATTAACCTACATTTTAACCACAAAACAATAAATCTAACAGAAATTACATATTAAAGTTGACCTTTTCTTATAATAATATTGATTGAAACCAACATGGTAGCCTAATATCTATTTGAATTCAACATAGTTTATGAGTTATTGGTAATAAAACATAATTTACTGGGCGCAGTACACGCTTGATTTACGCATCCTACGAGAAGATTAAAAGCTCAGAAGAAAGAGCGTAAGTGATTTATTTCTTCTAACTTATAATGTATCGACGGCGTTGCATAATGTTTAGTATGAAAGAAATGCGGTCATTATCTATCTATACTTCTATACTAATACTAACAAGCGAACGAGTTTGTTTGGTTGAACACTCTTATCCAAGGAACTACTTGTTCAAATTGCTGTACATTATAGGGAACCTAGTCTTGAGACACTACGTTCCCATTATGACACTTGTGTTCCCCACTTTCTGCTGAATTCCATAGTGTCTCAATGTAAACGGAGTGCCTTAACACTAAGTTATAAAATATATAGTGTGAAGCTAAAGAAATCCTATAGAAGGTTATTAGAAGGGTAATTCTAACATGATGATAATTTTGTAATTTCATCTGAAACTATCATCTAAATACGAAAAATTATGACTCTATACACTGTTCTTTCTGATTACCCTGCTATAAGCGAAATAATAGTTTTACGTAATCCTTAACTTATATTTATTCACGCTCTATCCCGCACATAGCAAACCTGGGAACCCTAGTGACATCTAATGTTAACGAATGCAAGAATACCCTAAATTTGTATAAATAGTCCGAGTAGACGAACTAAATAAACAATTATAACACAAGGAACAGTATACAGTTGCGTAAACATTCGACAGACACGAGTATAAGCTGGTGTATGGCAAATCTCATTTTCTTGCTATAAACTCCACTCGTAAACGTCAAGATTAAACGGATTAGTTACAAAGACTGGACCAAATATAAATTTAATGTTGTAAATACTTCTATTCGCCCTACAATAAATAATAGCTAGTAGTGATAAGTAGGATTTAAAGAACGTTATATAAATTATAAATTTGAATTCGTTGCTGATATTATCCAATTATTATTATTATTAAAACCCTATAAAGACCCCACGCCGAGCCTATGAGAATATAGTGCTAAGATACTCCCCTTCTATTAAGAAACGTTCGTTCTGTACTTTCCGCCGAATTCTGAAAGCTTTGCGTGTTGAGTTGCCGAACTCAATGCCGCGCTTTGCCTCGTTTCTGGGAATTGAACCTACAATTGACTCATGTCAGACGAGACTCGTGTAACACGACAATTTGTGGGTTCGAATCCCACTCGAGGAACGGTAACGGAGTAAAGTGCGGCGTTAAGTTTCGTTATTCAACACGCTATGTCTCCAGTATTCGACCAAGAGTGATGAACGGAAATGTCTCCAGTCTGTGAATATACGGAATACAGCTAAAAGATAAAAAAATATACATGTTATCACTCTATCATCTTCCCGCGAAATGAATCATTGGGAAACATTAAAGAGTTTTAGATATTTCTATAAGATCGCCCGTATCGTATCGCTTTCCTTTGATAACAACCTTTTAGCCGTCTGTCTGGATGATGGATGACATCTGATCTCCTCGGACCTTGAACTCTTAGGGTTTATATGTATACAGTGAACTGGTAGATATTTGTATGTGTAGGCTATAAAGTGTTGTATATTAGTGCTGTATATAATTTTAATTAATTCTTAGAGTATATGTGCTTATTTTATGAAACTACAGCTTAATAATTAATTATATTGTTATTTGTATACAAAATTCTTTCTTAATTTCCATAAAGATGGTTTTTTTCATTAATGATATACATCTTCGTTCATATACATTATGCGTTACGCAGATAGAATTTAGTGATAAGACACTCTGTTTTTTTATATTGTTATTGCACGTTAACCGTTTAGTATGTGAATACACATATCCTAACTTCAGCATTATAATGTTCAGTACATATGTATTGTTAAAAGGCATGTTTATTTATTTATGGACCCAATTAAGTAATAAATAATATCTTTCAAAATATATATTCTTCGAATCAAATTCATTTAATATATGATAAGAGGAGCAAGTCCACTCATAATCATTGGGCATAAATTTGATAAAGTGCCCATAAAAATATTTCTTGTAAAGTGTACTGTTCAAAAATAACGATTATTGCGAAATTACACACATTTCTCATATAATTCTTGAAATTGTTTAAGTGGCGACTGTTTGGCTTAAACTGCAGTACTGAAAAGTAGATAGCAGGTTCGATATCCACCTCTTTTAGGTCCGTAGTTCAAAAGATCCCTTCCTTCCCATTCCTTATAAGATCACTTATTAATAAAAAGCCATTTTCAAATCAAATAAAAGTAAATCTTTAATTTGCCAGAACTTTTTGTTCAGTCTCACATTTCGTAGTTTGTGTACAAATCCTAGGTTTTTAGATAAAACTAATATTTCGACAGCGGTCAGAATATTTTCCTTACATTCTCTACATTGTCAATAAATTACATTTAGTATATCCCTTCAATACCTAAACAGTAACATTTCGATAAATACCACAGAAGATTCCTTAGATTCCTCAGGTTTATAATATTTTCCAACCAAATCATTCAGAAAGGATCATCTTCACAGGAATTGGTCAAATTACTAACAATTTAAACATTCTAAGTGTCATTCCGCATAAAGGAAGCCAGAATATATTTAGAAAACGTATAAAAATATTAACGCGCAACACTTCCGCCTATCATATATTTCTTAAAATTACAACTATTACATACGTACATAAAATAAACGTTATCCCATATTTAAGAACTTGAAGAATATATTTAAAAAGTTAAGATCCTACAATCGCAAGTATACAATACATACAAAACCCACACACACAATAGAAAAGGATCGTTCTTATCAGCAAGGAGAACATTGAGCTAACTTTAGCTTCATCGATTACATTCACCAAGTTAGTCCCGAGGAGAATCCAAAGAAACTATAAAGGAATTCCGATTTCAATAAAAAGGGGGCCAGTGGCCTATCAGCTATCGAGCTAGACATCATCTGTTTACTGAATACGATTTTATGTAAGGCCGATTTCAGTAAAACAACGATGGCTGCTATTTTTTACAACACAATTAATTTTACAATTTCATTATTTAAGGTGCGGAATAGTCAGTACTGTGAGCTTCACTTCCTCCAACGTGATGGAAACTTGCAACCCTGCCCATCACCGAAGGCATTGCGTGGTTACCGTTAGAGCGAGGAAATGAAAATATTAAATATTTAATTTCCACAAGTTGAAATAGTATCCACAGCCTGTCGCATTAACAGTCGCACGCGTCCCAGAACTGGCGTCTCATGTAAATAATGGTAACAGAGGGTTTTAACTCTAGGTTCCCTCTGCCCACCTCGCTATCAACGGGATACAGGGTGAAGCTATTTTCTTAGGAATACAACACAATACAATACAACTAGTGTATAGAAGGCCTAAATAGCGAAATATTTGCGTTATCGAAGCCGCCATGAATAATTCAATACATGGCTTAATGGTAGGGAACGATTTGTTAACAACTACGCCGCTCTGCTACGTCTTGATACGTGCGTAATGTCTCTATGATACTGTTTTCCGAACATATTTGACTGTAATTCGATACTTAGTCATATAAATGTAAACATATTTTCTAGATTTTTACGTTTATTTGTCCTATTTCTAGTCTATGTTTATAGATCAATTCCAGTGTGGCGCAGTGGGACAGTGTCTGTTTATATCTGCGATGGTGGCAAGTTCATTCCCCAATCGGGGGATATTTAAATTATTTGTTTTATAATTAAAAGTCCAACAAAAGATATTTAAATCTATTTCTAAAACAAGTAGAATGTTTGAAAAATTAGATCCTTTCGCTTTTACTTTACTAAAATTATCAAAAAATCAAATCTACGCTATCAGCTAGTATTTGGTGGAAAACAATAGTTTAAAGTTCAAAACCGTCTTGAATGAAAAATAATATAGGACATGTACTCGTACCTAGTTTAATTCCAATTACTACACAAATCCACTCCACTATATAGATCCTAGTAAATTTCCGCTACCAGCAATTCGCTCTTGTCCGCATATAACTACCAACACTATTAATCGTTATCAACAGCTTTACGGCCACTAAACTAAGCACTTAACCCGTTTAGTTCAGGTAATACATTTAACTGCTATCATTAAACAATAAAAGGAAGTTTAAAAGGGCCTTAGAAAATATAGGTCTTTCTATTTTTTGCTTGCTACATCATCGTTGGGCGTCTTGATTTTGATAAACGAGTAAACGACACAATTATTTATTGTGAATCTTACAACTAGTAGATTGCAGTTCGAATTCGCTTGTAATCATACGTTTAAATTTAAAATGTTTTTTGTCAAAAACTCTTTGTTAATCAACAGTAATGTCTCAAAATTCAGGCGGAAAGCTGAAACCAAAATATCTTAACATCGATTTCCTTCACCGATTCTTCTACATGCGGGATGAAATGTCAAGCCAAAAAATAAAAATAAAAAAATAAAAATTACTCAAAATTTATTTCCTTATTAAGTCACTTACTAGTTACTTTCCTTCAATAAAGTTAGCATCTTGTCGTCATAATTTCATTTCACCATAATTTCATTTCTGTAGTTAGACAAAACGCGGCTTTAGTTTCCCCCACTCACACACACACGTGATACAGTAAAAATATTTTTTTATTGTACAAAAAACTTACACAGTTTATATATTTAAAACTCTTACTTGTGCAACCTACATTTCTGCTAGCAATTAATAGTATAAAAAATTATAAATTATATAATTAAAGTATAAAAAATTATATCGCGATTTAAAATCCTGTAAGGCTTTAGGAACGTTTCATTTAAATTTTATTCACTTGTTTCCTAGTAGCTTTTAATAACCATTTCTATAAAAAAATTGCTATGAAACTTTTAAGAGTTACATAAAAGAAATTTGCATTCTCAAAGTATTAGTATTTTAATTACTAGTATTTTACAGACAATATTTCTTAAAAATTTTATTATTTTTTCAAATAAAAAAATAATAATTGCAATATACGAAATGCCTTCAATTTTTTTTTCAATTTTATTATTTGTATATGGGCTGTTTTTCTTGTTAAGATATACTTATGTATATACTTAATACTTGAAGACTTAAAGAAATAAAATAATATACGTTTCGAAACGGAACAGTTGTCGTAAGATAAGTTTCACGGTCACTACTGTACAGACGTGTAAACACAATATCTCTAATAGGGGTGGAAACTGAGACCGAGGGAACCTAGTGTTAAAACACTCCGTTGCCACTAAGGCACTTCATTTTTCCACAAAGAAAGAAAATTTTAAAAGGACAAAGACAATATAATTTTTATTTCTATGATAAAATATAAGGTGAAGTCTAGTTCTTTAGTTCTGCTCCGTTTTAGTTTTACAAGCTATTAATATTCAATAACTTATCTGTAAGTTAATCTCAATATTTAGTTCAAGTAGTTAAACATCGAAAACTTTGATTAAGCTTACAACCTCAGTTGTAGGTATACCTACATCAAAAGTTATTTCCTATACAATTAAACTGTAGATACAATTTTCACTTCAACCAAAATAAGATGTGGCCAGTCGTAGCATAGGTGCACATGCGTGTGGATGTAAACCAGACAGGTTGCGGATACGATTCTCACTTGTTGAAATTAAATATTAAATATTTTAATTTTAGTTCTGGTATAACATAGGTATTTGTACAATATTATTACAATATAATTTTCTTTTCATATTTACAGCTTCACCTGTATCCTTCACGCAGCAAGGTAGGCAGAGAGAACCTAGTGTTAAAACACTCCGTTGCCACTAAGGCACTTCATTTTTCCACAAAGAAAGAAAATTTTAAAAGGACAAAGACAATATAATTTTTATTTCTATGATAAAATATAAGGTGAAGTCTAGTTCTTTAGTTCTGCTCCGTTTTAGTTTTACAAGCTATTAATATTCAATAACTTATCTGTAAGTTAATCTCAATATTTAGTTCAAGTAGTTAAACATCGAAAACTTTGATTAAGCCTACATCCTCAGTTGTATACCAACACCGAAAGTTATTTCCTATATAAGTAAATTGTATATACAATTTTACTTCAATCAAAATAAGATGTGGTCAGTCGTAGCATAGGGGCACATATGTGTGGCTGTAAACCAGACAGGTTGCGGATTCGATTCTCACTTGATAAAATTAAATATTTAATATTTTAATTTTCGAGTTTTGGTACAAAGTAGGGATTGGTACAATATTATTACAATATAATTTTCATATTTACAGCTTCACCCGCATCCTTCACGCAGCAGTGTAGGCAGACGGAATCTGAGGTTAAGACACTCTATTCTCCATTTTCCGCCGAAGGGGGCATTGTGTGTTGAGTGACGAAAATCAACGCCGCCCTTTGCCTCGACACTAGAGCGAAGAAATGAAAATATAAATTTAAATAAATATTTCATTTTCCTCGAGTGGGGATCGAACCCACAAACCGTCCTGTTTATAGTCACACACTTGTGCCTCTGACTTCATACTGGGATTATTATTTTGAGTCAATAAAACTTATTATATTTCTGGCAATTATTATTAAATCAGCTTCACGCTGTATTCCGCACACAGCAGGGAAGGCAGAGGGAACCTAGTGATAAAACACTCCGTTCTCCACTTCTTTTTAATATATTAAGTTTGTTCGCAACGCAACCAATAATGGTTGCACTCGAAACATTTTATTTAAAATTGAAATATTTGTGTTTATCCATATCTATTTTAATATTATTCAAAAATATATAAGGCGCTTCTCATACAACCAATACCAACTTTCTGAATAAATAAAAGTAAAATACACACGTACTTACTTAACTGTATGTAAATATATGGATAATGGAAGTGGATTCCCATAATAAAAATTCGGACTTTTACGATCTAATTTAGTAGTAGTTTATTAGCTATTTAAAGTTTACAATTCACTCACGTTTTGTTTCGTTTTATAAATGTTTCCTTTAAATATGTGTTAAGCGTTTTTAAAAAGAATTTTATAGAAAATTATACAAAACTTAGATAAAGAAAAGTCAAATAATTTTTCGTTATTATCTCGTTTTTACTTTTACAAGATATATTAACTTTATAATAAAAACCTTAAATTTTTTTTTTAGCGTCTTCATTTGATCAACATGGCATCGAAAACCAACATAACTCGAGACTGTTCGAGGTTTCTTTAATCATTTAATTATTTTGACCGGACTACTAGTATGAAACTGAACCTACTAAATTTCGAATACTCTCCACAATTCTCCTCCTAAATTTAGAACACTCTTTTTTCCACAATTTCCACTATACTTTGTATTAAAAGTATATAACCTTTTCGTTACATTGAGAAATATGGCATCACAAAAGTTGAGGAACTAATGAACTAACCAAAATATGCCCATTTTATTGGGTTGGGAGTTTATTTAGGACGAGCAATAGCCCTGAAGGAAGTTTATTGAAAAGAAATCAAAGTTAGTTCTCAAGGATTCTGAAATGATATCAATTTTATTTAATTTGTGAATTGAAAGGTTGTTTCAATGCTATTGTTTTTGTTTATAAAAAAATAAAAACAAAAATAACTGGTATTGGGGAAATTCGTGTGATTGTAAACGTGGTAGTTGTGACTTCGATATCTACTTGAGCGAATTAAAATGTTAGTATATTTTTATTTTTCCTTGCTTTGACAACAAGGCTAAGCGCGGCGGTGAGTTCTACTGACACGTAATGCCTATAATTAGACGTCTATTTAGAGGCTTTATGTGTTGTGGGAATGTCTTGATGGGAATGGAGTGTTTTAACAGTAGGTTCCCAGGTTCCTACCGCTTATCCTACTATGTACAACACACAAGGTAAACGAAATATTTAGATTTTATAATCTAAAAACACAGAAAACATAACATATAATTTAAAAATAAATAGAAATAGTTCACATCTAGTTCTTTTTATTTTATTTATTTGGGGACATCCTAAAATAGAAACATTGCATAATATAAAAATTGTTAAAATATTCCAACAATCACTTATTTTATTGTTTTAAGCGTCGTCGTCGTTAGCATTTACTATTATTTCGTCTGATGCCGTATGCCTATTTGAATTGCAAATGGCCGACTGTCACATACAAGAATTGACAACTATGGAAATAACCACTAGTTAAATTTGAACTCTGAAATTTGGATAGGAAACTTCAGTTGATTTCAAATTGATTTCTTTTCAAACAAAGTTGGAAAGCAAAGGGAATCTTGTAGAGAAGACGTTACGACACTCTATTCCCCACTTTCAAAATAGATTAGTTAAGAATGTATTAAATATAATCATTACTATAAGTTCCCCAAGTACCGTTCATTTTCGTTCTCGAAGTGTCTTAACTAGGTTCCCACGTTCCTACTACCTACCCTGCTATGTGCTGGGTACAGCGTGATATATTCACACAAATGAGAATGGAACCCACAACCGCCATGCTTACAGTCACGCGCTGATCCACTACCCCGCGACGGCCTCTTTTATATAGTACTGCATCTTTACTTTGCAATAACATAGCCCGATCCCCGAGCAGTATAGAGGAATATTGTATGGAGGGAAATTTATTAGAAATATTTTCCGTTGTCTGGCTCCTTTATTAAAGGCTTTATAGGAATCCTTTGTTTAGAAAAGTCGGTGAGTAAATATTGTGGATAGGACGAATGTCTGACGTGGATGGCGGTCGCTTCGGTGGCTTTGGTCTGGTTGGCTTTGAAACATGTTAAGTAATTTGGATATGGTATTTGTTTATTGAAATTATTATACTTAAATAAAAAAAAAGTTTTTTTTAGCTTCACATTGTATGCGGGAGTATATACCTAGCAGGTTATTCAGAGGGAACCCTAAGTTCCCTATTTTGTACCTAATTTTCGAGAGACTAAGTTCCACCACACAAACCGAGTAGTGGAACTCAGTGCCGTGATCTATCTTTTTACCAGATCGAAGAAAATAATTTATTCCCCCTACGGATCAAACCTACAAACACTGCTTTACAGTCAGACACTATCACACTACGCCACGATGATCAAGAAATTCCAAGTATTAATTTATTAAAAAAATCGTAAAATACCACATCTGTTCCAAGTAACAAACGTTTTGTTCCACATAGCCGGCCAGCACGGCCATTACTCTGCCCGTTCGACACAACTGACGCGAGCCGATCGAGCTACGAGTTTATTACATTATTTTTCTTCAACTCTACCCTTTAACATCCCCCACTTGTTTATAGTACGGTCAACCAGTCGTGACTGCTCTGAAATCAGCTATTAAATGACTGATCCCCGAGGGAACAATGCCCAAAAGCCTAGTAAAACTAACCTCAGGGCGGCCAAGACTCGTCGACCGTACTATGCAATGTTTTATAGCCACTTATTAACCGAGTTTTGTCTACAAGAGTATCGAGATTTACTTATTTTATGCGGGATTAGGGAAATAAATGGTTTCAATGGACTGTAAATTATGACTTCTCGGTGTGAGGCTGTTGTTTGGCAAGTGGTTTTTTTTTCTTTGTAAAAACAGAACGTAACATCTAAGAATATTTGGATGAAATGAAATGAAATATTTTATGTAACAAAAGTGATAATAATGATAAACATGTTTTAAACAATGCTTAAACTTTTATATTTTAATTTATTAGTTATTTATTTTTATAGTATTACTAATTACATACATAGATATGAAATCAAATCCCAGATGGAGAATATTTAAATTTTGATTTATTTCATTAGCCTGGCAATAGTTGGTTGGCAGCAAAAATCTGATAACTATAATAAATACGTGCTAACCCTGAAGACTAACCTATATTTAAGATACCTGTGTTGACCCTAACGGCGTCAAATAAATAAGAATTTCGTATTCAAATGCCCAGTTTTTATACAATACAAAAAAACAACTAAAAAAGTATATTAATGGGACAAAGAAAAAAGTTCAAGCAAATTTACCTTTCAACCCTCGCAAATGAAGTTCTAAGTAAGGGATTTTATTGGAACCAAACGTTTTGATTCATTGCAAATAAAAGGGAAGCATTAGTAAATTAATTCTAATAGATTTTAACAATACCTAAAAATATACATTTATCTATTATGTTAATTTAACAAATTGATATATAGCATGGAAAGCAGAGGGAATTTAATATTTAGACACACAAAAGACCTTGTCTGATGCGGCACTCTACGCTTCGTTATGTCTTGTTGCCAGAGAGAGGGAATGAAAATATTTTGTTCCCTGAGTGGAAGTCGAACCTACGACGAGCTCTTAATTTATTACAATTTAAACTAAACTAGAACTACTTCAATTTCATATATAATTTTAGTGTTGAATAGTACATCATTTTCATCAAATTCATTTTATTATTTCTTTTTCAATTTTCAAATCAAAGAAATGAAATATTAAGAATTAATAAAATTAATTATTATTTCTTAATGTTATTATTATTAATTAATTATTATTATTAATACACACAATGCTCTGAAAAATTCGGCGGAAAGTGGGCAACGGGAGTCTCCTAACACTAGGTCCCCTCTACCTACTCTGCTGTATGCGGGATACAGCGTGAACCTGATTTTTGATATAATACCTAAGTTCTTAAGTCATAAACCCTATCATTTATGTGGATTTCATCTCATACAACGGACAACAATATAGTCGAAGGAGGAATTATAACAATAACGTTTACGACAGCTTCAAATACCAGACGGATATATGGCATTTATATGAAGGGTTGACTTGAGGTGAATGGGAGTTTATACTTGGAAAATTTATATTGAAACTTACATTTTTCATACAAAATAGTAATTTTAAATGATTTTTAAACGAATTGGCGTCTTAAGTGGACTAGTTGCGGAACTATATAATCAAAATCGTAGATTTTCTATTATTCTACTATAATTATTTTTATTGATAAAAATTATAAGTTTATCTTATTATAGTTTATATAATAAATATTTATTTAGTTTATTAATATCTTAAAAGTTATTTATTAACGTTTTATTGACTTTGTCAAGTAGAGAATGGCCATTCTTTGAAATAACAAACAAATTGTCATATATGAGATGCTTGTTTGTAAATTCATAATTCATATTGACATTGTTGTTGCTGTTTTCATAATAAATAAACATTCCACAAATATAGTTTACATTTTACAGCTAGAATGGTTTCGATTCGGATAAACAAAAGCCATCCAAAGTTAGAATAAATATAATAGAAACAATGCATGTTCTAGTATAATAAAATATTACAATGATTTTATATTTTTATCTTAATAATATAAACCTCTTAAAAAGTACTCAATTATTTATATTATATATAGCCTCTATGTTGTCTAGAATTAATAGCTTTACAATAAAAAAGTTTCATTTAAATCCTTCTAGTGGTTCCGGAGATTAGCACGTACAAACAGACAAATAAACAGACAAACAGACATTTTTTTGTGGATTTAAAGCCCCTCAATTATTATTTTGTAAATATATTCAATGTACAGACGCACCATTTTTACTTTTTTACTATATTATGTCTTGATATAGAAGATAATTTTTAAAGCATTGTCGTAATATAGATATGTTTCACATATTGGTCTTACGCGTATAATATTATCGTGAATAGGTCAAGTTTATTTTAACTTTGTAACATTCGACCTATGTATATAGAATAAATATTAATTTAATGCAATTTAGTAAATATTCTGTAAGTTATTATCTTCAGTTTTGAACGAAATAAGTTAATAAAATAGTTGTATTTAATAGATTTAACAATATATCTATGAATAAAGAATATGCGATTTGTCGAGTTGGTTATTATAATGGTGCCACGGCTAGTATGAAGACAGTACAGTAAAAAAATACGAATTATTTTAAACATAGTACAGTATATCTGTATATACAGAATGTTTTTGTCTTCATCTGAAATATTTTATCATATATGCTGCACCCGTAGTAAGAGCGCAGACGCTTCTACCCTGTATATATATGTTTCTTATATAATTTTATTATTAAGGGATCCCTAAAATCATATATTGATAAAACAGACGAACGTTGTTAAAAAAATAATACTTATAACAAAATACAGTTAATATTTATCTGTTCACATGACATAGTTATTTATTTGTAAATTTTATTATATACACACTGTTTTTGTAAATGTAAAATGTACTTCGTAACAACGTTCTTTCTTGCCATATTAATTACTGTTAAAGCAAAAATTGCTATAAACATTGAAGCTGGAAGAAATCTATCTGACATAATCATAAGATATGCAGGTTCTGATGAAGCTGTAATAGGAGATAAAGAAATAGAGCTATTCAAAATCGACACGATTAATTTAAAACGGGCTGTTAGAAGCAAATACGATGAGACGCCTAGAGATGTTTTTCTCAAAAGTCCGACACCTTGGGGTGACCTATACGAAAAATATCAATGGAAACCGGTAACCAGGGTGATGAAAGTAAAATCCGCTAAGGTGAAAGGGAGCTCAATTAAATCTATTCTAGTGTTATCACAAAATTTTGAAAATTTATTCGATAATACTATCAAAGTGAATGCTGGAATTAGTCAAACTGTTGAAAATACAATCACCACCTCTTGGACAATTACTAAGGAGACATCCGTGTCGCAAGAAATTGAATATGATCTAAATGTTATATTGGCCAAAATATCGGGCACGACGAGTTTTACGTACTCCTCAAGTATTGGCAAGAGTGAAGAGAAATCAGAGGCAGTGACGCTAGGAACAAGTAGTAGTATGGAAACGGAGTTGAAACCAGGACAGGCAGCTACAGCAGTTCTATCAGCAACCCGTTGCTCGTTGGAAATAGAAATTGAATACGCTTTAACTTTACGTGGTAATGTAGCTGTGAATTTTAGGAAAAGGCATAGGGGACACCATTTCTACGGACCATCGATTGAAAGTGTGTTGAGAAGTGGAAATTTGCAAACGGAAGTGATATATGTAGAAAACATAGAGATTGGTCTATTTACTGACGCGTCTTTGAAAGTGTTTGATAAAGAATCAGGGGCGACATTGTAAAAAAACTTTTGTCAAGTTAAAGTCTGTTTAGTTTAGTTTCGTTGAGGTAAATAATAAAAATATTGAGAAAATATCGAATGTTTTTTGGGTATCAGCTGATACACAAATGCCATCAATATACTTTAATAATATTTATTATACTAGCCACCCGCCCGCGGCTTCGCCCGCTCAAACTAAGAAGACACTCCGTTTAGTCTCACTAAAAACAGAATTGACTGACAACTGTCATTACAGAATGACGTCTAATATATATTTTTACAACTTTAATCTGTAATCTTATAACATGATTTTTTTACTAGATTATATTTTATTTTAAATATTATCTAACATTCAACTTAACCCACGGCACGCCGAACTCGACTCTAAGTATATATAAAAGTTCTAATTCTAATTTCCCCGATGTATGATAAATTCGCCGCCATGTTACAGCCTGTCAACGCTAACAAATGATGGCAGGAGGCTTCTAACAGCATTTTGTAGGGAAAAATGCGACACGACTGTCCTTTTACTGGTTTTATAGCATACCATAATTTTAATTATAATATTAGTAAGTTATATATTTTTTGAGTACCTACTTGTAAACTGTATCTTCATTAGAAAAGTTAAGATATCTCACTCTCTCTCTTTGTGGAATAGTGTGAGCTGAGTGGTAAGACTGTATTCTCTATTTTATAAAAAGCAAAAGAAAATTTGAAAACATTTTGATTTTCTATTGTGACTGTAACTATTACAGCCAGGTGGTTCTAAACACGGTTCTGGATCCAATTTTCACTCCTGTCATTTCGTGAATTATTTGAAAATATTATGCAGAAATCACATTTAAAAATTAATGGTTCAATATAATAATTAATTACGATAGAAATAATGTTTAAATATTAATATTTCATTGTTAATTTTTTATTTTTTATTAATTGCAAGACATTTCCCTCTCACGTTATCAATTAAAGCGAAAACACTCAAGAAAACGATGAACATTAAACATCAGTATTTAAAATAAAATAATAAATACAATTAGTACTTACAACTGACTAAATCATTTATATTAGTCTCCCTAGCGCCACTAAAGGACTCAAACGAGTATAGTTTCTAATAAAGCAAAGATTTACTTAAAGTAAATTACAAACATTTCTATTTAAAGATGTACTTAGAAACCTTATTTAGATACAAGACGGAGACACAATAAAGATGACATATGAGATTTGTCGGAACACTAACTTTTGATCTCCAATCAGACCGACTGACCATATTGTGTTGGATCTACACTAGTAAATACAGTAAATGAGTATATGGGTGTATGATACTAGTTGTTTGCGATGGTTTTGCTTGTAATTTCTTTAATTGGAATAAGAATTATACCTCCAAGTGGGCATCAAACCCACAATAATCGCGTTCAGAGTCAGACCTTGTTGTACTATGCTGCGGTGGCCTAATTTAACAATTAAATAATTACAACTGTACATAATATCACACGTAATACTTATTTTACGTACCATCTCAGCATTAACCCCGTTTCTGGCACTTCGCTCTCATCAGAACCAGGCGCGTGAACTTAAGGACTTTGTTTACTAAAACTTCGCAAAGCACAATACTAGATGGTTTCACGTGTCATTTACAATGGGAATAATATCCTGTAATTTAGTACGGGGTTGTAATTTAGGAGTTTCGTCTGCTGCCGCTAGGTTTTAATTCGAATGTAGGTACCTACTGAAATAATAATGGCAGTGTGCTTAATAGCTTAAGTACGTGTGAGTTTTTAGTTATAGTTTTCAGTAGTACTTTTCAGCTTTACGATATATCCCGCATACAGGATAGGCAGAGGGAACATAGAGTTAAGGCACTCTGTTCCCCACTTTTCAACGATTTTTTCTAGGCATTATGCATTGAATAATAATAATAATAATAATTAATTTCCTCAAATGGAGATCAAACCCAAGACCATCGCGTTACAGTCACACCCTGGTGCCCCTGCGCTACGACGGCCGGAACTTGTAGTAATATGCACATTTATTTACTGACTGAGTGATTATATTGAATTTATTTAGTAACGTTGAGGTCCTGCAGGGAAGGCGATTGTTAATGAATTGTAAATGGGTTCCTTGAGCTTACACTTGGGTTGCAAGTCCCAAGAACAGGTCGAAGTTTGGAAGTATACTTTACTATTATAAAATATATAGCGAATATAAGGAATTTTCTTGCCGTCCGTGCGTCAGCAGGCTGGATCTCATAAGCCATGACAGTCGATTTTTTTACAAATTATGTATAACAAGGAATATTAATAAATATAATATTTAACCTATCCCCCAACGTGATTTTTTTGCCGTTTTTATGTATAATATAATGGTACGGAACCCTTTATGAATGAATCTGACTCGCTCTTGTTCGGTCTTTAATGTATTGTCCTCAAATTGACAATGTTATTATAACACTAACATAATCCAGGGCAGTAAATAAACAAATATATATTTGAAGCGGACGAAGCCGCAAGCGGGTCGCTAGTTTTAAAATAAAAATGTACCCTACAGTACTAACTTGAAATTTTATAATTACAAAGACAACAGTGCTCTTTGAAATAGCAAACAACACAAGTGTTCAGACCGCAGAAATTAATATCTGAGACTTGAGAGGAGCAAGAGGTACAAAAAACACCGACTCCGACGACAAGTATCGGTTACGTTAATGGACGGACGCAACGCCATCTGGTGATTCCGATGGCCTTATTGTTTTACAGTGCTCTTGTTTTTTGTTTTTGTTGAGTAAATTACTGCTTTCTAGATATTGTATTTTGTGTATTTATTACGAGGCCGTCGTTGCGTATTGTGGTAGATTTGATTCCTACTCGGGAGAAAGAGATATTTATTCGTTTATTTCGTCGCTCTAGTAATGGACAAGAGGCGGTGATGAGTGCCGACAATTTAAATTTGATTTGAGGCTTAACTTCATTTTTATGATAGGTAAAATACATATGTACTACAATTTCGTACTGTAGGCTTAACGATTTAATCTATACTTTTATTTATATCTAAAATAAAGTACACATTCCTTTTAATAAACAAAAAGAAAATTCATCAACGAATTATCTCAATACAAAGCACTTCTTACCAGAGTTGGGTCTAACCAACCGTGGGGTAAGAAGCTCTAATGCACACAGCGTGGCCGCGCTGCGGGACGGCAATTACTTTAGAATTTATATATTCTTTATTAATATATGGTCCGGAGGTAAATATGTCTGAGTGTCAACGTGATGGTTGTGAATTCAATTCCATCTTAGGGAAATACTTGTTTTAAATAATATTCTTGGCTCTTGAAATAATACTCTTACTCTTCTTAATATTCTATTAGATATACATACATTCATAGAGCGGCATTGGATTACGCTATTTAACGTACAATAATTTGTAACATACAGTGGGATCGACGAGTTGTGGTCGTACTGAAGTTAAGTTTTCTGAACTTTTGGATATGGTACCAAAAGTTCGGGGAAAAAATAAATAAAAGTAAGAAAATCCATGACTCATCAAGCACACTGTTAGCAAAGGTTATAGGCTGGAGTGACCCGACACTAAGTCTCTCTGCTTAGTGTAAAAATAAACGTCCAAGTATCAGTTAAAGTTCTAACATAAAACATTGATTGCATATTACATGTTTTAAGTAAATGTTTTTGAAAAGTAAATCTCCAAATCTCTTTGGACCTCTTTGCTTAGAAAAATCATTCTTATTCATAATATGATATATCTACGGGTAGGAACAGTATCCGTTAATATATCCAAATAAGACAAAATATTTTATATTATAAATTTAAGTGGAACCCTTCATTCACTTCCCTTAACGTAAATGACAAACAAGCAAGAATTCCGGCGTATTATTTATAAAAAGGTTTATGAACTCTAAATAAAAACGTAAACTCCTTTTGTTGGTGATATTACGTTACAAAGTACCTAAGTGCTTTCATCATTCGTAATTTGGAGTAAAACTACCCACGTCTTTTATAAATACAATTTTATTTATCTTACTTTCTGCCGAATTTAGGCAAAGAAAAACTAGTGAGAAATCATTTCAGTTTCTAATTTTCAGTGTAGGAAATAAATATCTATATTTAAAAAGCTGTTTCGTTACTGAGTGACAGACAGTCCACGCACATCCAAAACTACGCGGCGTAGAACGCTGAAATTTAGCATATAGGTCCTGTGAAGCGTATTGGAGAGCATTAAGTGTGGATTTCTCAAAATACAAACGGAATATAAGGTATTAAAATATAGTTTTATAGTTCAAGTTTTATCATATTTTATACAACGTTGGCGGTACATAACTGGACTCGACGTCGACGAATCGTGAAGTTAGCTGCGCAGATTTGGTGTTAAGATTTTTCTTACTTTTGATTTTTTTCTTCCCGAGCGACGCGCAACTTTTGCGGGGCACAGTGCTTAGTAGTGTCGTCTCTATTTACATATTTTTATGTGTAAATGTATTAACTTAAATTAATTTATTTTCCTTTCTTTGTCGATAAATGGCGGCATGGCGATTGGCAACTTAAAAACTAGAACATAATTTGACCAGATAACGCGAAATTGAGTTTTCACATTGTTCTCTCTGTCTTTGCTAAAATGTGCAAATAAATATCAATCCATTCTCCTTTTAAGTTTTACCATTTTAAAACATTGTATACAAGGAATGTTAGTTCCAAAATTGAATATAAAATGCACCTGACGAAAGTCATTTCAGAATTTTATGCTCTCACGTGTAAAACCTTTATTCTTTAATAAACTACACTAACTGAAAACTTGAATATTGAGATCTTGTACGTCCAATCCAATTTTCCAAGGTTATGGAAAACTAAATTAATATGTACTCAATAATTCATTCAGTTCTTATTATTTACTTAGACTAGGTACTGTTAAAGGAAATTAAGGTAACAACTAAAGGTAAATAAAATACATAATATTTAAAAACCTATTATAATTTATGGCGTAACAACAACAGTTACATGGGAAATTTTATAAGCACAATAGTCCGTTAACGCTAAGAATAGTGGATAAGCTATTTTTTTACTAATTTGCGTTGTAAAGAAATATGCACCAAAAGCAGCCGCCGCGGTATACCATCCCCAGACACGATCATGATTGTGAGAATAGACACATAAAGAAACAATATTACACGCAATAACTATATTTCCTAAATGTTGATTATCAGTTCCTCCCAAAGCCATTGCAAAAGGAACAAGGCCAGAAATAAGATGGATGGCACTCAACCCCTGGTCTCCGCGGTAAAGATCGGCATTTAAACAGGGTAAAGCTAAATATCGAGTGGCATGATAGCTGATGCTGTACATGGATTTAAAATCTTTGTTGAAGGCTCCACCTGAAAATGAAAAACTAACTGTATATGAATATGTTTGTTTTTTTTTTATTTTCACGCATCTTTACATAAACAAACACTTCGTTTTCCACTATCATTCATCAGTCATAGTAGGTAAATATATTGGATTCGGAACTAAGGTCTGCGCCTTTTAAAACAGACAATTAATTGTATTCTAAAAATTAAAATATAAGATAATATATCTAATAAACTCAAGAATTTATTAATAAATCTTACTTTGATAGTGCAAAAATCCTACCAGGCCATGAATAAAATAATTAGCATGCATGCCTGGATGTGAGTAGCTTTTTACATGTGACCGGGTTAGCCCTTGTCCGGCGACGCAACATAATACAATGTGGGCTATCGAGGCATTTATATCGTCCTCTTCGCCCATTATATTCAAAAAGATTATAAATGCATATATTAATCAAAATGTAAAGAAAATAATATAAAAGATAGAAAATTACACTTTGACAAGGTCAAAAGATAATAAATTGTAATAAGCTTCCTGTTGTGTAAAGAGTTTTGTAATGATTTATTATTTATATAAAATTATGAGTATTTGAAACTTATGCAAGTTATGGCTTAGCTGGAATTTACTTTCCTTATGTTGTAGCTTCAAATTACAGACTTAATGATTTAGTATTAAAATTATAATTATAAATATAAAAAAGAATCAGACAAAGCACGTTGTCTTATTTCGCTTATATGTAACAAATGGTAAGAATCGATATAACATATAAGTAGGCTACTTCTGCTTATCCTAAGAATTAAATAGACTATTGACACATAATATTATAAATATATATATATTTTTGTTATTTATCAATAATGTTATAACTAACAATTTATTATTAGCCTTAATAAATATTGCTATTACAAAAATAAACCATAGACTAAGGAATTGCTAAAGAAACATCAAGAAGCTGGCCACACAAAATCCGCATAGACAACACCAATCCAAACCAAGAGGCTTCCATTTTGCTGCTAAATGCGTAAAATTTTACAAAAATTAACGTACTAAATTGTGGTCGGATTTGCAAAACGTGATTATTTGGTGAAATTATTGAACGCAGTGATTAACAGTTAGAATGGCAGCCAGCGACTCAGGGACGGATGACTCACTTTATCCCATTGCGGTACTGATTGATGAATTGAAAAATGAAGATGTACAACTAAGATTGAACTCAATCAAAAAGCTGTCGACTATTGCACTCGCTTTGGGCGTGGAAAGGACAAGATCTGAACTGATTCCGTTCTTAACAGAAACGATATATGATGAGGATGAAGTACTGCTTGCCCTCGCTGAACAACTTGGTAAGTATAACTATGCCTCTATAGTAGTGAAATGTTATTAAAGTCTTTAATATTTCCTCTCTGATTGTGCAATATGTATGTTAATGAATAAAAAAAAGTAAATAATCAATTCCAAAAATATGTTAAATATCTCGACAGTAGTTTTATGAATTCAGGACAGTAATGAATTCACTTTAGCAATTATTTTGACGTATGAAATTATTTTAATACTTTTAGTATTGCTAATAAAAAACATAATGTACTTCCAAACCCTTATTATTGCATTTATAAAATATTGAAAAGAATTTGTACTAAACTATACATCATTAGAATAAAATTATAATATTATTTCTTAATCAATATAATATTTACAGGAAACTTCATAAATCTGGTTGGAGGAGGTGAATTTGCCCACTGTTTACTTCCACCACTAGAATCTCTTGCCACTGTAGAAGAAACTGTAGTAAGGGATAAAGCAGTAGCTTCATTGAGGGCCGTTGCAGCTCATCATTCACCGCAAGCCTTGGAACAGCACTTTGTTCCACTTGTCCAGCGTTTAGCAGGAGGAGATTGGTTTACTTCAAGAGCATCAGCATGTGGATTGTTCAGGTATTTATTATATTATACTACTTATATGTTTCTTTAACTTCTATTTCAAGGCCATTATGGAGTAGTGGAAGAACATCTGTGTCAATGCACAATACCTCTGAAATTGGATGGAAAGTGGGGAATGGAATGTCTTAACATTAGCTTCTTATGTTCTCTCTGTCTACCCTGCTATGTGCTGTATACATAGCAATTGAAAAAAAATCAACAACTCTGAAAAGTATACTATCAATTGCATCTTAGGATATGTTGCTAATTACATAATATGGCTATTGTAGCAAGCAGCACAGTGTCTCACAGTACACACAATAGTTGTCAGTTTGAATCCCACTCAGGAGAAGGAATAATGTTGATATTCCTCACTCTAATAACAAGATAATTTGTGGCATTGAGTTTATCTCAACATCTCTAAAATTGGGTAGTGTGCTCACAATTGGGAAGGTCCTTCAACAATAGCTTTATAATGCAATGGTCGATAAATTTGATGCGAAGATTGGAATTAGAATTTTTCTAATTTTGAGTTTTTTCCTCCCAAATGTACAATGCGCAAAAGTTCAGAAAACCTAACTGCAGGATGGTCACAACTTGCCAACCGCACTGTATGATGCTACATGCGTGATACTCATTTGATTATTTCACGTTTACAGTGTCTGTTACCCCCGTGTCTCAGCACCAGTGAAAGCGGAACTCCGCGGCCATTTCCGCACCCTCTGTCAAGACGACACGCCGATGGTTCGTCGAGCTGCCGCATACAAGTTGGGTGAATTCGCAAGAGTGGTTGAAGTTGAATATGTGAAGAGTGATCTTATACCTATGTTCGTTTTGTTGGCTCAGGTTCGTTTTGTTGACTCAGGGTAATTTTTTTTAGTTTATGTTTTTTTTAAGTAATTTCTTGATATACGAATTTTATACGCAAGGTTTCTGAAAATCCAGCAGAAAGTTTAGAATAGAATCTTAATGATGGATGTAGAAAGAGGGAAGGCCGGGTGATCCCCGAATTATCTTAGATCTGCTAGCATTATACTGTTAATATCACATACCTTGTAAGGCGATAAATATATGGAGAAGGAGTGGATGGATAAATCATCCATTTGGATGAAAATAGTATACCTAGTCTAAGAGGGTCAAAATTGTGGTTATCAATTGTATGTTTACATATTATGCAAAACTTTGGGTGATTGACACCGATACTACTACTGGGTTCAGGAAGTTAAAAATAAGTATAAAGTTAGGTTAGAGAGTGTAGGGAAGTACTAAGGAAGGATTTCTCGAAATCTTTATGGGAGTGGAAAAGTCATTGGTCCATTTTATGTTCCTAGTCAACTCAAACAAATTTGCCATTGACAATGAGTTTAAACAAAATTTTTAGAAACTTATAGAAATTTTGTGATATATGTATATAGCTTAAATATTTTTACCATCGTTACCATCGCAGAAATTATATACACACTGTCAAATCTGTTCAAAGGTAAAGTCCAGACCCCAAGAATCTCTCTAGATATGCCAATGACCTTAATATCTAGCCTTCCACCTACCCAGTTCGTGCAGTACACAGTGTAAAGTAAAAAAAAAATTAACAATAGACCTAAATTATAAGTGATATTTGTTTTTGTCTATAATAATAGTTTTCTTAAAAAACCTATTTTCCAGGATGAACAAGATTCAGTGCGTCTTCTAGCAGCTGAAGCGAGCGCTGCCGTTGCAGCTCTCCTACCACCAGAGGATATGGAACAGCTGGTGATGCCCACGGTGGGGGCCCGAGCTGGGGACAGCTCATGGAGGGTCAGATATATGGTAGCCGATAAGTTAGTATTATAATTTATTTACTCAGGTTCTCATTGTAAGGATTTTAGTAATCCTCCTTAATGGTCTGTAATGTTCCTTAAGGAATTTAAATTTGTTTCATACACTTTTTAGAGATTGCCACTGTAACTTTATTTTATTTATTTTTGTCATAGTTTGTACTTTGAACAATTTCATAGAATTCTTTCTTAGTGGTTCTATGGCATTCCTTATATCTGCATTCCAAATTTCAGTTTTCTATACTCCATACTTTCAGATGAGCCATGTTTACTTAATTTATAGTTTCCCATCCAAACTTTTACACATAGTCTTGGCCTAACTATAGTCTTACTTCACAATATATGACAATATTAATTTAACTAAAACCTTACCATAATGATACTGGATATGTTTTCATTTTCCCACCTTGGTAGACAAAGTGTGGTGATGAATTTCTCGATTTAGGCCAGAGAGCAGAAAAAGAAGTTTCTTAAAACTAGGTTCTGTATGCCTAGGGTAGGGAAAGCCAAACGCCTATTGAATACAAATAAAACACCTAAACTTTGCCTATCAAAGTTTAAGTAATTTATTTATAATTAAAATTTAATATACTTTTATAAGTTTAAAATTTAATTTCTCTCATCAGATTTGTAGAACTGCAGCAGGCAGTTGGCCCTGAACTGGCTCGTTCAGATCTAGCTCAGATCTTCCAAGCTCTGCTTAAGGATACAGAGGCAGAAGTGCGAGCTGCAGCTGCTGGGAAGGTATATATTTATGATTTTAAATATTTTTGCAGCTTAACACTGCAATATAGCAAAGGTGTGCAAAGGGCTTGCTATAATACTTGTCTTAAGACACTATTACCATTCCTTACTTTCCATCTTATTTTAGAGCCGTTGCTGCAACTAATATCATATCACAGTGAGAACCTTTTTTCAGTTTATATTAAAAATGTATCTAATTTTGGGAATAGATTATAATAGTTATAAAAAATACTAATGGTATCATTTCCTCCCAAGGTGAAGGACTTCTGCATGAACCTGGACCAGGCACACCAAGAACACATCATCATGACGATGATCCTTCCCCAAATCAAGGATTTGGTTTGTGATCCAAACCAACATGTGAAATCTGCCTTAGCTTCCGTCATCATGGGATTAAGCCCCATTGTAGGAAGACAGAATACTATAGAACACTTACTACCATTGTTCCTAACACAACTTAAAGACGAATGCCCTGAAGTTAGACTTAATATAATATCAAACTTGGAGTGTGTGAACGAAGTAATTGGAATACAGCAACTTGTACAATCTCTTTTGCCTGCTATAATGGAACTAGCGGAAGACACAAAGTGGAGGGTCAGACTAGCCATAATTGAACACATGCCACTGTTAGCCGGACAACTCGGCCAGGAGTTCTTCGATGACAAACTCACAGGACTTTGTATGCATTGGCTTTTTGATCATGTCTTCGCTATACGTGAAGCTGCAACTCTAAATTTGAAGAAATTAGTTGAACAATATGGCGCTGCATGGGCTGAGAGCTTTGTCATACCGAAAGTGCTGGCCATGTCCCGAGAACAGAACTATTTACACAGAATGACATATTTATTCTGTATTAACGTTTTATCTGAAGTATGCGGTAAAGATATTACAACTAGAGTACTACTACCAACAGTACTGTCTATGGCCGATGACAATGTTGCCAACGTCAGATTCAATGTTGCCAAAACGTTACAGAAAATGGCGCCTTTCCTCGATCCGGCAGTCATTCAGCCACAAGTTAAGCCCGTTTTGGAGAAATTAAATGTAGATGAGGATGTTGATGTTAAATACTTCGCGTCTGAAGCCATTGCTGGTATCGCTGGTTAATATTTTGTTAGTCTGTAAATTTTTCTAGTTTGTATTTATTCTGTAAAAGCCCTTTTTATTACCGTTTTCATTCCAGTGCAGTAAAATAGAACACTGAGCGGCATTTATCTTGCACTTTATAACAATTATAAACAAATCTGATATTAATATAGACAGACGTAAAAGTTATTTTTGTTTCATTTCTTTCACAATCTATTTTCAATTTAGTAGTAAACTTTAGCACAATTAATTTAAATTTTGTTTAAATTTAGGTTTTCAAATTAACATGTCTAAATTTACACATTAAACTATAAATCACTACTGGGCTTAATTTTAATGAATCAAAAAACAAATTCTTTAAAAAAATATATGTAATCAGTTTATGTACGTACGTAAAAATAAAAAACCCATGAAACGTCTATACTTTTTATTTCCATAAAACAACAATGTCCTAATTTTCACTTCATGAATATAGAATTTACGTGAAAGTAGACATGGAATGTAACACAATAGTTACGGGGCTATTTATTATTGCTATTTACATACATATAAATAAAAATGAATATTAATTATCACACATGGACGCCTTTTAATTAAATTACACATTCAACAATTTGTGCACAGTAAACAAAAAATAAAGCACCAAATTTTATTTTTATTCCAATTCCAGAAACTACTATCGAGGAAAATATATACACTGGCAACATTTCTTTAAAATATGGCTATTATTTTTATTTATCATTAAATCTTTTGTTTTTATAAGCAACACGATTATTAAATTTTGTAACTTGATTTGTAATACACATTAATCTATTAACAACTTACTAGTAAACAGTTATAATATCTTACAAGTATCGGCCCGACATTCTGACTATTCAAAAGAAAACATTAAAATCGTTGTATAGAATTAACAAACAGAAAGTAAGTAGTGTTGCCATACACAAAAAATAAATTATTATTACGGCAACTTCTACAGAGCCATTAGAATACATGGTGCTCCAACACATCTCTTTATACAGTGTTTTAAATAACAAATCTCTTACACAGCATGTTTTAAATAGCAAATATAAAATAAATAATAAAATAATCAGCAATGCCGGTCGTATCTGATTTAATGGCGGGAGTCGCGCGGGTAGAACTCGGCCAGGATGGACGCGGGGATACGTTTGAGCATCTCCTTGGGGAAGATACGGAGCAGTTGCCAGCCGATGTCGAGGGACTCGAACACTGTACGGTTCTCGTAGTTGCTCTGTAACAAATTATTTTGTTAATAGATATTCTTGTGTGAGGAAGCTTTTATAAAACATCAAAATACTTCAACATTTAAATTACACATTATGAGAGCCTCTAATTATTAGAAATACTTTCAAAGAATAAAAATTTCGAATATTATATTATATAGCTTATTATATTATATAGATACATTTAAAATGACAGATTAATAGAACGGTTTTGTATTAACATGGTACTGTTTAAAGCTATACATCAATGCTTAGATATAGATCTACACAGATTTGTTTGTCAGATCTAACAGATTTGTTTAAAGTTTGATGTAAAATATAAACGTGTGCTATTTTTTCATAAAAATATGTGAAATAATGTGAAAAAGTGAACTTCTATAAAAAATATTATTTACGCCTATTTATGCATATTTATTGTTCGTTTAAGACTCACCTGGGTAATAAAGTTCTTCTCAAACTTCGTAAGGAACTCCAAGTACAGGAGATCGTCAGGCGTGAGCGCCTCCTCACCCACTACAGCTTTCATGGCTTGCACGTCCTTACCGATGGCGTAGCAGGCGTACTGTTTAATAAGAAATACAATATATTAAATATAACGTCTAAAGATTATAAACTAAAAAAAACTAGTCAAGTACAAGACGGACTTATCCACTGGTTCAGTACCAATTTGAACCAATTGTTTTATGCCTAACTTATGTACCAACATAAGTACGCAAGTATATGCGCACTCATTTTGTGGAATTTTTTCTCTTATTTATATTTTAATTTTTCATTTTGTGTTTGCCAAATAGTATAATTTACATATTGTGCACGCTAATCTCGGAAACGGCTTAAGTAATTTAATAGTTTTCCTTGAAGTGAACCTGAGGTCTTTAAGAAAAGAGAAACACTATAATATATACTAACCAACTGATTGGACACATCAGAGTGATCTTTACGAGTCATGCCCTCGCCGATGGCGGACTTCATCAAACGGGAGAGAGACGGCAGCACGTTGACTGGAGGGTAGATCTGTCTGTTGTGGAGCTGACGGTCTACGTAGATCTGGTAATAAAAAAAAATATTGTAATAAATTTTAAGATCTTTGATTTAAATGAAACCTAAACAGGTAAACTCGGAAAATTAAGTCTGTTTAAGAGTTTAAATTTTTCACTTTATTTGATATAATATATTCTGCATGGAATATTTTATTTCAAATTTACAGTATGCTTATAATAGTTTATAGAATTAATTCAGATAGAATTAATTCGGCCGAAGAGGTCGTGACGCAGCGACAGACGCCTCTGACTGTCACGCGACAGTTGTTGATTCCCATTATTAATTTAATTTTTCTCCACAACTCTCTCTCCGCCTATACTGCTATACTTTTATATACATTAGTGTAAAATCAGAAATAAATTACAACAAAACCCCATTTCCTCACCTGTCCCTCAGTAATATAACCAGTTAAATCGGGAATGGGATGGGTGATGTCATCGTTGGGCATAGTCAAGATGGGGATCTGGGTGATCGAGCCGTTACGGCCCTCGACACGCCCGGCACGCTCGTAGATGGTGGCCAAATCCGTGTACATGTAACCTGTTTGGAATTAAAATATTTTTTATTTTGTGTTTTTGTAAGAAAAAACGTTTAAAATACGATGACAGCATTAAAAACCGAACTGAACACGAAAAATAACGAAAAAAAACTACTAATGATCTAATAACATAATGGCATTGTGCCTTATTTACTATTATTATATATTTACATATAAATATTTTCATTTCCTCGCTCTGGTAATAAGCGCAACATGTTCCGCGGGCTTTTCAATTCGGCGGAAACAGGGTAAGTGTCTTAATACTAGGTTCTCTCTGTATCCCCAGCGTAATGTGCGAATATAAAGTAATAGAAATATTTCTTGAGGTTATCATAGCGCAACATCGCAGCATGTTACTTCTAAACGCAACGGTTATGGGCTTCTATTCCCAGTCAGGGAAATATTATTTTTATTTCTGTCTGGTAACAAGATGAAGATCAGTGTTAAGTTCCACCACCGTTTACAAAAATGGACGATAAGTAGTGAACAGTGTTTAACAGTGTTACTTTTGCCTACTCTGCTATATGGCGGGATACAGCGTGAAAGTAAAAAATATATTAGCATACCTGGGAAACCACGTCGTCCGGGCACCTCCTCGCGGGCAGCGGATACCTCACGCAACGCCTCGGCGTATGAGGACATGTCGGTTAAGATGACCAACACGTGTTTCTATAGAAAGAAATGTTATTGTTTAATGATTTGTAGTTAAAAAGTTAATTGTCTCGTATGATAAAAATAAAATGTAAAGAATATCAGTTGACATAAGAGTTGAATATCAGTTGACATAAGCCGTCGTGGTGCAGAGGCTCAAACGTGCGACTATAAACGCAACGGTTGTGGATTCGTTTTCCACCCGGGGGAAGGAAATATT
Organism: Heliconius cydno galanthus; assembly: GCA_036379175.1. NCBI lineage: Eukaryota > Metazoa > Arthropoda > Insecta > Lepidoptera > Nymphalidae > Heliconius > Heliconius cydno. Next base: position 608,556 of record JAKRZM010000440.1, on the reverse strand, counting down.
TCTTATTTTCATTTCGTCGTATCACTAGCTAGGTCATGCTGTCTACCCAGCAATAAAAACTGATCAAAAACTTTTAACTTACCTCACACTGGTAAGCCAAGAACTCCGCCGCAGTAAGAGCGAGACGTGGTGTAATAATCCTCTCAATGGTGGGGTCGTTGGCCAAGTTCAAGAACAGGCACACATTCTCCATAGAGCCGTTCTCCTCGAAGTCCTGTTTGAAGAATCTGGCCGTCTCCATGTTGACACCCATAGCTGCGAATACGATGGCGAAATTGTCCTCATGATCATCCAATACTGATTTGCCTGGGACCTGGGTAATAAATGGGGTTAAATTATAGTTTATTTTAGTTTTTAATATTCAAAATTGATTTGTGTAATCATATTCATTTCGATATTATTTGCCATAATTGAAAATGTTATTATTTTTAACTAAAAGTTATATTGATTATTAAAGCTGTTATGAAGCAGTAGCACAAACGTGTGACTGTAAACATAAGAACTGTGGGTTCAATTCTGGCTTATAGAAACAAATTAATTTAATATTACCATTCCCTGTCATTAAATCTAAGTGAGGTTTTGAGTTCCATCACTCAACAAGCGATGTGTACTAGATGTCCTCTAACCCTGCTATATATGGAATATAGCATAAAGCTAAAGAAATATATATGTTACATGTATGTAATTCCTTTATTATACCTTAACAAGACCAGCTTGTCTACAGATCTGAGCGGCAATTTCATTGTGGGGCAGACCGGCGGCTGAGAAGATGGGGATCTTCTGACCACGGGCAATGGAGTTCATCACGTCGATAGCGGAAATACCTAATTAAATAAGGTTTTTTTAATAAAAGCTATATTCAATTTCGATCACAAATAGTTTCTACCAAATGCCATAAGTCAAAAAAATTTTTTTTTGTATTAAAAAGTCTGACACTGGAAAATTCCGCCTAATTTCAAATCGAAGCTATTACAGGGCATTGCTATGAAAAGATTGCGTATGACTTGACATTTTTAGAAATAAGACATTTTATGATATTATAATAGAGCAAATTCTCTCCCTATCATATTACTCCACTATATTAAAAGAGTGAAGCTCAAAAAAAAGAAATATGCACCAGTTTGAATCATCTCCTCAGGGTAGATACGGGACCACGGATTGATGGGCTGACCCTGGATGTCCAAGAAGTCCTCGGCCAAGATTGGTGGACCTTTGTCAATTGGCTTGCCGGAGCCATTGAATACACGACCTAGTTAGGAAAGAATAAAGATAATTATGTAAAATAATATTTTAAAAGTATTAAGATATTATATATTTTAAAAGTATTAAGATATTAAGATATTATAAAGAAGTTAAAATTTATAAGAGATTATGCTGTTAAATGTTCAAATTGAATTGTATTTAAGTTATATAAAAAAAAAATCCGTTTAATTAACTTTATATAAGTTAGCTATTAATGTAAGATAAAGTGCATAATTGGATTCGAACAATTGATATCTAAAATTGGAGTATACAGTGGTAAGCTAAGCGTTTTAGCTGTCCAAAAATATTCAATTCCAATGAAATATTCTGACCAATATACAAACAAATAAAGAAAGATTAAAATATATATATTTATATATAATCTTACCTAACATGTCTTCAGACACTGGAGTCCTCAAGATGTCGCCGGTGAACTCACAAAGAGTGTTTTTGGCGTCAATACCTGATGTACCTTCGAACACCTGGACAACGGCTTTTGTGCCGCTGACTTCCAGTACCTACATAGATAAAGCTTTATTTTATTTTTATATTTGTGTTAAAAATTTTAAATATAACCTTTCATCAATTTTGTTTGTGCTGTTCTTGATGATATAACAGTAAGATTCATTATTAACACAAACTACACATCAAAAGAGGGTGAATATAAAGATGCAATGTCCAGTGTAAAAGAATACATTTTGTTTCATTTTTATTAGAAAAATATTGTGTTTAATTTACTTAAAGCTCAGCTTAAGCCTTCTTGACTGTACCTTGCATTCTTTTTTACCTTTAATTTCTGTACAATCAGAAATAAATAATAAAAAAATAAATGTAAAATATATCCATTCATGCAAAATTTTTAAATAAAGTTTCATAGTGCTAAAATATTTTTATGATATATCTATATATGATATATCTAAAATATTATTATATTAAAAAAGATGCTTTGTATTTGGAAAATTACAAAGCATCTTTTTTAATGTAGAAATCTTAAGAATTATTGTATAGCATTGATACTTATAATTTTTTTATATAAAAATTTATATACATCAATATCAATTTGACAGCCTAGATAAGAAAAAGAAACATTTTATCAGATTTGATTTGAGGTACAAAGATTTATATTGAAATAGTTGAAGTTACTTATCCATAAAAATCTAAAAAGCTTATAATAAGTCTGTTGAAATAAATTGGAGTACTAATTGTACAAAATGTATTAATTTAAATAAAACTCTTAAACCAGATGCAGTTTTACACATTTTTAAAAGCTCAATGTTTTGAATTGGATACTTTACTATAGTTTTATTCAAATGTGTAAAAGTTGTGAAAATCAATGATCTTATTCTATAATTTAGTATATCTTGATATATTCAAAGGCAAACCAAGGAATAATTGGTTTTATTTAACTAAAACATTTGCTAGACATTTTATTTAGTTTTAATTTTTTTTTTAATTAAATCATAGTTTAGCCTCAAAGAATCTGTAATTTTTTACAGAATCAATAAAATTTTCATAAAAACACCAGCTTAACTAACCTGACCAGATCGTAGGGTGCCATCTGCAAGTCTGAGCTGAACAATCTCAGAGAACTTGGGGAACTTCACCTCGTCTAAGATTACCAGAGGCCCATTTACTCCAGATACTGTCTTGTAAGCTGTTTAAGAGAATATCCTTATTTTATTTTGGTTATAACAAAGATGTTAATTTTAAATATAAAAAATTTTACAATTTCTGTAGAATGTATCATGTACAATTTCTTACAATATTCCCATTGACTGCATAGCCACCTACCGGGACCAAATTTATTTTCAATTAATATATCATATATCTATAATACCATCAAGGTGTTATAGTTAAGTTACAAATTTAGAGGGACAGGGTGACAAACACACATATAGATTAATTATAATTATAAATATGAAATACTACAAATTTGTTGTAACAGAATATTTTATTTTAAATAAGCAGTACACAACTGTAACAGCTAGAGCAGAAAGTCTCCATTACAAAATGTATGTAGAAGAGAAGTCATGTGATCCTAATAAGAAAAAGTAGCAATTTATTGGGTGTGACTTTTTGATACAATTTGACTTACTAAATAGAATTCGAAAACATATATTCATTAAAAATACTTTATGTAAGAGATAATTCTATCAAGTCATAAATAAACGATTTAGAAAACAATATAATATATAATATAGTTATATAAAATTATAAGTAAAAAGTAAAGTACATTATAAAGAGTAAATTATCAAGGCCATTAAAGTATTGAGATAAATTCAGATCCAGTGTTAGAAAACTTGATCATTAACATATCAGCTGATACATCTACAAATATTCCATTATAAAAAAAGGTACAAATTGAATTTGTGTCATTACGAGATATTTGAGGGCGCAATCGGTAAAAGTGAATTTGGAAGGAACCATATATATTTGTGTTAAAAAAGTGCTTAAAGAGGCTTCAAAAAGATTTAGAATCGAAAAATCTAAATCGAACAAGAGAAATAGACAAAACAAAACATCAAAACGGGCTGATGGCAAAATCGATAATTTGACATCGCTGTCTTGCCAAGTAAATGGTCTATACGTACTTATATTACAAATTTGATATTCTACTTACTAAGACGGGGTTGCGAGATAAAATCCCTGGATACAACCAGGGCATGTTCTTTATTCGCCTCGGTAGCGGATAGAGATCGTGCCATGTTTCAGTTTTCTTTTGGCAGGCCGCTCAATAAAACACTAAACTGCGCTGCCTCCTCGCCCGAAAACTGACGAATAGACGTTTTGTCTATGCCACTTCACGTGCTGTCACGTGACCTATCACAAGATAAAAGTTGCCAGTGTATTGAAATAATTTATTACCTTTTTACAAAATATATTAAATAAAAGGTACTTGATGAAATATTTTTGCCCAGTTAAAATAAAATAGAATAGAATTGTGAAATCACAATAACACCTATCTACATTTTTAACATCTTAAAATTTCTATCATAATAATTATTTTGAAAACAGAAAGTAGAAAACTTTAAAATAAAGAATACTGAAACTTTATACTTTTTTTATTTTATTTTGATTGTATTGTAATAAAATAAGTGAATAGAAGAAACAAAATAAATAAACAAGAAGGCCAGTATTTCATATTATATTGACTTTGATTTAACAATCAATTCACTTAGACTAGTTTACATGAGAACAGCAAGCAAAATTTAAGCAGTACTAGTATAACTTTTGCCTTCAGTTTTACAATCGAATGGAAATAACTAAAAATCATATCAGATTAGTTAAATAGAATTTTTCAAATCAAAAATGTCACTTGCACAATAACTAACCAAACCAACCTCCAATCAAAATATTTAACCCTAAATTCGGCGGAATTTGGGGAACGGAGTGTAAACATTAGGTCAACACTAGGTTCCCTGTGCTTACCTTGCTATACTTATATGGGATATAATTATTTTGTATATCATATAGTGTTATTTTGTATAAATTATAAATTTTCTTGGAATAATTACCGTCGAAAATGTAAAGTAATTATGTCATGATATTTTGATGTAATAATAATAAAAAATACAATATTTACTTAAATTGAATTATGATTATCCTATCCTATCCTATATCTTATAAAACAAAGTCGCTTTTCGTGTCTGTCTGTTGTTTCTAACTCTTCTTCTTCTAAACCACCCAACGGATTTTGATGCGGTCTTCACCATTAAGTCGAGTGTTTTTCGTAGAAGGTTTATATATAGTTTATTATTTGTACATTCTTATGTAAATTAACATAAATACGATAAATTTGTATAAAGTCCTACCCGTTGAGACACTTTCGCGCATGCGCTGCTCTAATGGTAAGTACTACATGAACAAAATGTACCGGAGTATTGTTCCTCTTAATAAGATCTACAAAAAAATCCGCGAGAGCATATTCGTATCTTTTAAGAATAAAGTGTAGTGATCATTTTTCTGTCTAAAAATAATAATTTCAATATATTTTTTATTGTGAGGGATATTTTTCCATAATGGTATTAATCCTTATCCTTTAAAATACTTTATTAAATTTCTACGTTAAACGAAGATAAAATTTGCTTTTTACAATATTTCGAAATTGCGAATAGTTTTACAGAAAAACGCATTTAATTGTTGACACATCCCGCCGTTGACACATCACCTGTATGTTACTCAAGTTTCACTTATCCCTTACTCTCAGCATATAAATAAGTATATTAGTAACGTTGGCCATTTAATGTAGATCAAAACTGTCTTTCATTTTAATAAGTACTTTAGAAGTTGTTACAATATCAAAAAATCCTTGCTGCGAAACGGCTCGCCACTCGCCATGCGTCCGCCGCGCCCGCCTGTCTTACATGCATCGGTGGTTCAGTGGTAGAATGCTCGCCTACCACGCGGGCGGCCCGGGTTCCATTACTGGCCGATGCATTCTATTTAATTTTCCTCACAGGCAGCCACGTAGTGCTTGCTTTTCATCAGGGACAGAATACCCTCTTCAGCATTAACCACAAGCTCGAAAAAAAACCCGCCTGCCTTTATAGCAACGAAGATTTAAATGCGTTTGCACGTATTGGATAATTGGCGTTAAATGTATTATTTCAGCGCGATATATTTGGTTTCATATTTTTTATAGTAGTTATTAGTAGGTAGGTTTTTGTTTATAATTTCTTCCGTTTAAAAATAGTCATTTAACTATCTAAAAATAGTCATTTAAATATATTTTAATAAGTACTTGAAAAGATTAGTAGCACAGATTTAAAATTACGGTACCTACTAAAAAATCCTTGCTGTGTAAAACAATTGGAAAATCCTTATTGAAACTACGAAAATGCGGGTTGCATTAGGATTTAATTAATTTTCACATTATCTTAAGTGCTTTGCAAACATACATCAACAAAATCCAGTTGTAAAAGCGGGCGAAGCCGCAAGGGGGTCACTAGTTATTATTATAAAATATTGTTTTATTGATTTCTTAAAAATAAAAATCAACGGTGTTAAGATAATAAAAAATAAAAGTACAAAGAAAAATATATAATTATGCGTAATAAGTTTTGAATTTTTTATCAATATTCATAACCGGCGCGTTAGCCTGCCAAAAATATTTTTGAATTGTCTGGTTAGCAGTACTTTAGAACGTTTAGTAATACGTTTGTTAGTTTACTGTTTACTGCACAGAACATTTTATTATTTATTCTTCAGAATCATAATTAAATATTTATATAGATAAAAAATACCAAAATACAAAACTACAAACGGCGGCAATCCTTCCTAGATTGTCCAATTATTGTTTTCTGGTATACCTTTTTTTTTTCAAAATATTTAATTAAAATTTCTTATAAGAATCTTACTGCATTTAATATTGTAAAAATGTTAGTATAGTCTGTGCGGCTAGATATTTGTCAAAAACAAGACAACGCAGCGGTGAAGAGCGCGGGACGGACGAGTCACGCAAAGTGTTTGCCGTTGTTGCTAATCTCTTCAGTTTACTTGTGGTTCGAATAATCGAACGCAAGTGAGACAATTATCATATTGATAATAGTTTTGTTATAATAAAGTTACAGTTTATTTGAGAGGCAGCCGATTCATTTATCTAATTAAAATGTCGGTTATAGGCAAATTTGTGGTGCCTAATGTTACGGCCCGGAATTTTACTAAAATCGGTGCCGCGTTACAAACTGGTAAATCGAACAGAACTTATTTTACTTATACACAAGAACTATCGCAGCCATTGGATAGGAAACCAGAATTCCTCAGTGCCAAGCAAGCATTTGAAAAATGTTTAAAATCAGGTGAGAAACATTAGTTTTATTTCGATTAAACAGAAAGTTATATTTAGGATGTTACTACTTTGGTTCGCTATTTATATGACCTATTCATTACTTTGTATTTAAAATCAGTGATTTCCTGTATCCAAATAAACAAAATAGCTATTGCAGCCAACATACAATAAATGATTAATAAAGTAGCTGTCGCGCATTTCTAAATTATTTATTATTATTTCGTATCATTAAGTAACGAAGATACGAATATATTAAAAATAAGTATTTGTATATAAATACAGAACGGTAATAAATAATTTATAGTATAATAAAATTAAATCAAAGGAGAAGATTGAAAGCACAGGGGCAAACAATTGAACTTTGTACAGTAGTTGTTTATTGGTAAATTGTCATGACGACCATATTATGCAAATTAAACTGTTCAGAGCAAGTTTGATATAAAACATAAAATATACATATAGACGAAATTAATTAGCATACTTTTATAAATAATTGCAATATTAATGCTTTTGTTAATAATGCAGTGAGCTAAACAATTTTTTATGTTTTTTTTATTTTTATAATATAAGATTAATGGTGGATATTGATTATTTTAAATACATGTTTGTGTTATTTTTTGGATCATAATCAGACTAATAAATCAAATATAATGGCTACTAGAAAGTATAGATACAACTATTTCAAAGGGAACAAATTTAGTTTCGTAAACATTAATACATATTTACAAGTCAACCTATTAAAAGTGTATAAAAAAATAATCATCTCTAAATTTATTGACAACATAAGAATTGGAACATTGCATTATCAGATCATGGTTTATTGTCACTTAACTGCTAAGCATTTAAAAAGCATGCCATATATGTATTATTGCTATCTTTATGATACTGTTGTTTGTAATTTGTGTAAATAATACATTAAAACATGCATTTGTATTGCAAATGCTTTATCTTGAATTTTTTCTTTGTTTATCTTATTTAAAGTACCAAAATGAATGGATAACTTGATTTTTTGTGTGTTTAAATAGCATTATGTGTGCACCATTGAGCGGCAGTGTGGTAGCAAATGTGATGGTTGTCAATTTAATCCACAGTAAGAAGAATAAATTATTTTTGGCCTCTGAACACTGTAAATACAACAGTTTTATTAGTTTAATTTCTTCTTGGAGAACTATTTTCCTCATTCTGGTTAGAAGATATAGTGCAGTGTTAAGCTCTGCCTCTCAATGCAAAATGTCTTGAAAACTAGATGGTGCATGACAAAAGAAGTATCTTAACACTGGATTTCCTCTCCCTGACTTGCTTTTTACTAGTAAAACATGAAACTTATTTTTTTATCAACATGACATACACCACAAAATAAACATGTTTGTCTATGCAATAATACAGTGTACATGAATTGATTAATAATGAGTTTGAATTCGTAATTGCTCAGTGCTGCCTTGGCATTAATCTAAGAGTTATGAATGTTCTAATAATGAAGACCATCTATAGACAGCTTACATAGATTTGTTATTTTTTCCACTCTGGTTAACAAAGTATGATGTTGTTCCCATAAATTATTGATTTTAACAGGCCTTGTATAAAAATCCGACCTTTAAAATCCTAAAAAAATATGTTAGTAAAAAATTGTTCTATAGTTAATGTAATGAATGTCTTGAAAAGAAAAAATAAATGTTTATTTATATGCTTTCCAAATGCTTTTTCCATTTTTTTAAGCATTTAATTTGATGCTTCTGTAAGTGGGCATAAAGTTGGATTAGTGTACTACTTAGTCTTATCATATCTCTGGCTAGCTGTGCAGTGTCATTTACTTAACATGAAAATGGAATTTTCAATAAACTTTATGACATTTTTTGAAGAAAACATATATAGGTATAGGTATACTTCTAAGTGTTATATTATTATATTTTGTTACTTTAACTATAGCACAATAATGTCTTAATATTATAAAAATATGTAAAAACAATAGTACAAATGAACATGTTTTAAAATTATTTAATACTAAAATATTGCTTAATTATGATAATGTGGTTCAGTACACACTTTAAATGTCAATAATGAACATTTCATTAATATGCTAATTGGTACACCACTTTGTCCAGTTAGACTTAACTTTTGTTTGATAATATAAAATGTGATGGAAGATTCTATCAGTTTATATTAAATATCCATATTTGAATAACATATAAGCAATAATAATTATGAGTATCAATGTGTACAGTGGTTCTGACTGAAATAAAAATTAAACTAATAAAATTAAAATACTTATTTAGGAAAGTAATAAAAAAAATAATGTAGCAGGATTTGAACCCTCGCCGCTTGGATAATTCGACACTTAAGAAAAAATAATAAAATTAATAGAATTCATCCTGAGCAAAAATCATAACAGTTTGTTTATTCAATAAAGTTAATTTATTAGTAATACCTAACTATTTTTGATCCCTGGAGTGCTGCCAGTTTTACATATTCACAATTTTGTCATCGATCGGCTCATAATTTTGGTCAATTTTTTACTATTAGTACTATCCTACAGTTAGTAAAACTAACTAAAATTTAATAGAAAATAAAAAAATTGCCGTAAGTCATACGCTCAATATTTTTCTTATTGTATGTTGTATCTTATTTAAAATCAATTTTTTTATCAATAAATACACAAATAACGAGGTTTACGTGTATGATAATGGGAGACGCAAATATTTATTTTGGCGTAAAAATTTATATGAACAACGAAAACAACAAATATTTTACATGACCTTTAGAAAACTAACCACACAAACAAGTTTTATGAAAAAAACATGCGTATTTTGTTTATTATTGTTATATTTTCTTCGATCAGATTGTATTGAGTTTCATTCCTTGGAGTTTGTACCGCAGTTGTTTACGTAAGATACCAGAATAACTTTAGCCCATTAATATTACATTTATTTCTCGTTTTGAAGAATTTTGATAGCCACTGTACTACAACTAAAGAAAAAAAAAGATTTAGCATTTATTTATTTTAGGAAAGAAAAATTAAACAATTTATATCATAATTGGCCGAAAACAGAAAATTTTCAAAAAAAAAGAAGCTTGTATTATTGAGATTTGAAATAAAACCATATAGTTTTGCTACAATACATGTTGTTAACATATTAATGGTATACGACAAAAATATTTTTCTATTCTACTCTAGCTTCTTTTATAATATAAAGACGGCTTCCATTGTTCTCTATTCAATGTCTCTAGTTACTAAGTGAGATATAAGGTCTCGAAATGGACAAACATTTTTTTTCTTATATTACAAATAAGCCTGTTTTTATGATTACTCTGTATTACGTCAGTATTCGATGATAACTGCTTGTATCGCGTATAACATACAGATGAGGTCAATGGCACCCGACCTTTGCAAACTTTGTTTTCTCAGACTATTTTTATCGTCAATTAAATATGGGCGTGTCTGGTGTGATAAGTGATTCATTTAATTTAATATATTACTCTATGAATTGTCAAGCTACAATACTGTATATAGGTCCAATATTGTGGGAATATATATTACATAGATTTTTACTTGTCTGTTTAAATGCTCAGAATGTATATAATATGCGAATATTAAAGAAGTAGAGGTCATTATAACTAGAGAGAAAACTAAAACTATATTTCAATTTCAATAAACATGTAATCAAAGACGTTTTAGTTTTAATACAGTATTTTTTCATATTAAATGTTAAACTTTACCATAAACAGATTTTATAAAGTTATTTTCATAGGGAAAAAAGAAATATTACATACTTTTAAATATACTGCAGGCTATTGAAACAAACTAGGTTAAGGTCTACCATCTCGTTATGCGTTGATATGCTATCAGTGTATCAATGAGTTTTCCTTTGTGTTACCTTAGCTTTACAATGTAACCTTTTTTTGTTTTTTACTAAATAGGATTAATATTACTTATCTGCATGTGATATAGAAATGGGTAAATATAGGCGTATATATGTAAAATACCTATTCTACTAATACCATAATTTTACTATACTATAGAAGTGTATAGAAGTGTAAAGAGTAAGATAGGATTACTGTGATGTAAGTATGTACCCTATGTAGGTCTCTTGCCCCGTTGCCGTTAGTCGTTACGTAACGACTTACAGTATGCGACAGATTTAACAAGTCTTTTGTTATTTCTTCTTAACTTTAAAAATATTATAGGTAAGCTAGAACATATTAATTATAACTATTTAATGCTCAAATAAGTAAATAAAATTTTATCAAAAATTATATTACGACTACTTAAAAAAAATACATTCTCCCGCATATGGCAGGGATCGAACCGACAACCGTCGCCGTTACAGTGACACCCTTATACCTCTGTGCCACGACGACCTCAAATTGTTAAATAACATGTATAATATACATATAAAAATTTCATAATAACCCATTTGTAGGTCAAACGGTGTTCTCGCAAGGCGCCGCGGCCACACCCGTGCCGCTGCTGGACGCTATGACTGAAGTCGGCAAGGCTGGCTCATTGAAAGACATCAAAGTGGTGCATATGCACACCGAAAAGGATGCAGCGTACGTTGCACCGGAATGCAAGGATATATTTAGGTAATGATAACAAATAAAACAATAAGTTAAATGAAAAAATACATTTCTTATGAATTATTTAATTTCTTGTTAATACTGTTGCGATTTACTGTCTTAATTCCTATCATTTTAAATGGGAAGTATAGGAAAAAATTGTATAAATAGAACAATTATTTAGACAATTTAAAAAGTTACCTGTTGGTTATACTTTATATAACCAGACAGAGGACACGCCTATATATTTTAAATATTCCCTGGAGTACGACACAGTCATTGTGTAGCCAGATAGGTCACTTCACTATTACGTCATAGTTAAGTCAATTGTGACTTACTGCCTTACATATTGTTTAAATTGTATAATTATAAAACAAAATAAACTCATTTCTTATATCTAATCAGAAATATTGTATAGATATTGACTGGTTTTTGTCCAATTTTATCTATTTATTATACTATGATCCCAGACAATACGAAAAATTTGTAAAGATAACAAATATCGTTATTGTATTTCCCATTGTTACTACGAATTCGATAAATCCATAGAAAAAAGTTACGTTATCCACAATTATCAAGAATAGACTATCTAAATGTAAATACGCTCGATAAAGTCTATTCCTCTCATATCATTGACAATTTTATCGCGGAATTTAGATTGTACAGTGCCAAATTGTTGTTTTTTATGAAAGTAAGCACTTAAAACCTATAATCTATTTAAAATATCTTATGATGAGATTCTAAATGACTTCAACGTAGTTCAATATATTTGAAATCGTTAGAGCGCAGTGAGATGTCTAACTGTTCACGTGATGGTTGTAGGTTTGGTCACTACTTGGGGAAACGATTATATTTCTTATTTCGTTTCGTCGCTCTGATAGACAAAGTGCGGCGTTTAGTTCTGCAACTCAACATAATGTCTCGAAAATGAGGCAGTAGAGAAAGGACTGTTTTAACAGTAGGTTCCCTCTTCCTACAATATGTAGGAGAAAGCATGAACCTGAAAAGAAAATATTTTAATAAATGTTCTTCAGTCTAAATTATACTTACATAAAACAATGTTTGTATTTTTAGCTGATTTATTAAAGTAGATAGTGGCAAGTTATATTGTTTATTCCTTAATTCCTTTTCAACAAATATCTACAACATTTTGTTCATTACCTGCATTAATGTAAGACTAATATAAGAAACAAAAAATAGATTTTTAAATTGGCAATGATTTAAAAATGTTCTCTTAGTATAATCTATTTTTTTATTGGAAGTCTTTGTCCTGTTACCACACCGGAGGAATAAAAATAATTAGCTTCCCCGAGTGTTACCGGACCCACAACCACCGCGTTTACAATCAGACGCTGTTCCACTAAGCCACGATGGCCTCAATAAAATTACTTAAAATTTACAGATCCGTATCACTATTCATGGCGGCAAACGTAAGGAAGTCCGTAGCGGAGGGGCGCTCCGACGCGATCCCCATCTTCTTGCAAGACATTCCCAAGTTGTTCCACAGGAAGATCATCCAGCCCGACATTGCTCTTATACAGGTAGTTATGCTGTATATTTTATTATATAACAAATCAAAATTTCATAATATATTTCCCAGTCCAGTAAGACACTCCGTTCCCCATTTTCTGTAGAATTCTGGAGGAATTGCGTGTTGAGTGGTAGAACTCAACGCCGCGCTTCGCCTAAGAGCGAAGAAATGAAAATATAAACGTAAATAAATATTTCACTTCCTCGAGTGGGGATCGAACCCACAACCGTCGCGATACAGTCACACCGCTGTAAAACGACGGTTGTCGGTTGTGACGACAGGAAAAATAAAAAATAATTATCATTATTACACTTTTACTCCGCTAAAAGAGGAAATAGATAGAAACAGAAAGATTTTTTTTATTTAAAACTCTTAGCAACTAAGTATAACATAAGAAGCAACACTTTAAAAAACTCATGAAAAATACATGCATATCTTATTTATCACATTAGATTGTTAAGATAATAATTTAATACTGGTACTATCCGATACAAGATAAAAATTAGATAGACAGAAAAGTGACACTACAAATTATTCATAAGTAACGCCGACACCAACCGCAATATATTATATATATATATACATATATATATATATATATATATATATATATATATATATATATATATATATATATATATTTCTGATACACTTTAGAAGAAACTCGTTTATGTATTACGTCATTACTGTTTTCATCAAAGTTATGTTGACAATAATATAAGGGTCTATTTTTAGATTTACGCTGTATTCCTCTTATAACAGGGTAGCCAGGGAACATGTCAAGCTAGTATTAGACACTCCGTTCTTATTATGACACTTTCGTTGGGCACATTCCGCCGCATTCTGACGACATTGCGTGTTGAGTAGCGGAGCTCAACGCCGCGCTTTGCTTCGCTACTGAAGGAAGGAAATTATAATATTATATATTTCATTTCTTCGAAGGGGAATCAAACCGACAACCTGTCACTGTGTGTTTACAGTCGCACGCTCGTGCCCCTGCGCCACAACTATGATATTTTAGGTTATTTACTAGGTACTAATAAATATTTTTACATTAACTTTCTTTTTATTTATCTATCCCCCCTCCCCACGTTGCGCTATACACTACTCTACAAAACTATATAAACTATTAAAAAAATCAAAATTTTCTACGTGGGAAATTGGGGATTATCATAGATCGTTATTGCCCTCTGAACCGCGGAAGTACTCAATTGCTATGTCATTAAAAGGTCGTCTATCAAAGTGTAGATAACCAAGGGCGTTGGTGTTTGGACTTAGTTCTCAAACTTATATTAATTTTGTTAAAAGTTTGCATAATAAGTGCTTACAATACATTTATTTTTAGCATCACGCTGTATCTTTCACATAGCAAGGCAGAACATGGGAACGTGGTGGTAAGACAGAATGTCTTGTTCCCCACTTTCAGCCGAATTCTTGAGGCGTGTTAAGTGGCGGAACTTAACGCCGCGCTTTGCTCCGTTATCAGAGCTCCAGCCTAAAATTCAGGAGTATGCAATAAATAAATAGCATAATATAACTAAAAACAACTTCTTTAGGTTTCTCCTCCGGACCTACATGGATACTGCAGCTTGGGTACTTCAGTAGACTGTGTGAGAGCAGCCTTAGTGAACTCGAAAGTTATTATTGGTAAAATTTTATTATATCTATTTTAATTATTATGACAGTAATCATTATTAATTTGTTATTTGACTAATTTTTATTGATTCTTAATGAATAAGTATAAATTTATAAAACTCACATTGTTTAATAATTAAAATATCGTTATTTATTTTAAAGAATATTGATAAAAGACTGAATTAATTTGTGGGTTTAAAACCCTTGTATATGGATATTGTTCAAATATTATTTTTTGGTATTTGACTGTAACGCGACGGTTATGGGTTCGATCCCCACTCGAGGAAGTGAAATATTTATTTACGTTTATATTTCCATTTCTTCGCTCTGGTGTCGAGCCAAAGCGCGGCGTTGAGTTCTGCCACTCAACACGCAATGCCTCCAGAATTAGGCAGAAAGTGAGGAACGGAGTGTCTTAACACTAGGTTCTCTGTGCTGTGTGCGGGACTACCGCACTTTATCTCGACACTAGTTCGAAGAAATGGAAATATAGGTTTAAATAAATATTTCATTTTCTCAAGTGGATATCTAGTTCACAACCAGTCGAGTACACAGTAACACTTTGTGCCCCTGCGCCATGACTGGCTTAAATAGTTGTATTAAGTATCTAAAAAGATAGAAATGTGCTTAAACTATTATAAAAATATCTATTCCAGCTCAAGTAAACGTGAACATGCCCCGCACATTCGGCGACGCCATCATCCACATGTCGCACATCGACGTGGCGGTGGAGGACAACACGCCGCTGCCCGACCACGGCAGCAAGCCGGCCAGCCCCGAGGAGACCAAGATAGGGCAGCTCATTGGAGAGAACCTGGTAGAGGACGGTGCTACTCTGCAGATGGGTGGGCGTGTTTGTTGTTTATTTTTATTTTTTTATTTGAATTTTAATGTCTAGCAATATTTGGTCCGTACCCTTTTTTTATATCGTTACAGTAAATCTGGGTAACCGACAGGTACGAGCGATATTTTACCTTATATCTCAAAATTTAAAACACATTGCAAGAGTGTTTTTGTTTCATTAGTGCTCTCTTAATATTTTTCACTCACCTTTTAAAATACATCAGTATAGATGGAAATCTGAATTTTGTAGTCTGTTACACAAAAAACCAATTATAAAAAGATAGTCATAATCATTCGTCTTATTAATCTAGGAATGGGTACATGTTTTTATTAAATAATAAATTATATCAATTAGGATGTAACCGAAGAGAAGTTAGAATAGAATAGAAAAAGAAAATTAGAATATTTAAAAAAAATCTTTTCACAGTTTTGTCTCATATTAAAAGAAACAAACGGGGTGAGTTAAATAAAACCGTTTAAAAAGATGAGACTCAGTCGTCGTTTGGTATTTTTATACTATATATTTTACATATAAATATTTGTTAATCATAATTAAATTACATAGATAGATTTTAAATCTAGTCTCATAAAGTGTGAGTGACTTGGTACTAGGATGAGAACAGTATCGCTATATTGGAGGACATGACTGCTTTATTTTTCAACATTTTTTAAAGTGTTATTCCACACTTAGGAAAGAAAAATAAATATTAAGAAAATGTATATCCTGGCTACGTTAAAATTTTTATATGTTTTCTTAAACATGACTCCTTTGTTCCAGGGTGTCACAATACTTCTTGAATTAGTCTATTTACAATGTCATCATTGCCCTCGTTGTATTGGGTGCAACAATTTTTTTAATATAGTATAGGCATGCTTCAATCTTTCATATCAATATATTTTAACTGAAGGACTGACTCTCAAATTTTCTTAGAAATTTTAATTGATAGGTTTTTGTATAACACACCCGAGTCAAAAGGAACATAGGAAATTTCACCCATTGTAAAGTGAAATAGGGGTTAAAATAACAATTTTTTTTTATTTGCAGGTATCGGCAGTATCCCAGACGCGGTGCTGTCCGCCCTCAAAGGTCACAAAGACTTGGGTATACATTCAGAGATGTTCTCAGTTGGCGTTATAGATTTGGTGAAACGTGGTTGTGTTACGAATAATAAGTAAGTATTGTTAATATTTTTCCGTATCACAAAAAGAATAGGGACTATTATAGGTTCACTTTTTCAGAGAGACACTGACAGATGTGCAAACAGATGGACTGCATGTCTATATGTCAAGCCCGTTTTTATTAGAATCTGAAATAATTAAATAAATAAATAAAAATAAAAAAACTGAAATAATTATCATAAATAAATATTCAGGTATAGTATTTATAGTATAAATATTCCTTTAGGGCGTAGAAATTAAGCTTCTAAGTCTATGTAATCAAAAGAAAAGCAAATACGCTAGTAGCGTATTTGCTTCGATTTGGTCGCATTTTGTATAAAATTTATTTGACCCACAATTGTGAAATTTGGCATAAAATGAGAAAAGCCTAAATGTAAAAAGTCGTAGTCTAAAAAAAATGTAAAATTTGAAAGCGGAAATTGGTGATTTTTAAATTTTTTTAGGAAGAAAACACACAGGGGACGCATCGTAGGAAGCTTTTTGGTTGGTAACAAGGAGTTATACGATTTTGTCGACAACAATCCTTTTATTGGTATGTTTTATTAGTCTAAATAATATTAAATGTTGTATATAAATAATTTATCTGTAAACTCGATGGTTGTGGATTTTGATTCTCACACAGAGAAAGAGAAGTGTCTTGATACTAGGTTTTCTGACTCTCCTGCTATGTCTACCTGCGCGGAAAAAATATTTAAATTTCCTATCTTTCTTTCTATCAATTTCTTAACATATTTCAAAATATTATTCACTCTCAAGAAAGGATTAAAGTAGCGTTTTTATTATATTAATTAAACATAATACTAAATTTCTTACAGAAATGTTAGAGATCGACTACGTCAACAACACCCACATAGTATCTCTACAACCGACCATGACAGCCATTAACTCTTGTATCGAAGTGGACTTGACCGGACAAGTGTGCTCTGATTCTATAGGTACTTATATATTTTAACACTAGTAACCAGGTCACGGCTTTGCCAGCTTGAAATACACAACAATTTATTCACTAACCTGAATTACTTTTTTGTTTTCATAACATTATAATTAAAAAAAAAAATATCTATATTAAAAACTAAAGTTTCAGCCAATTCAATGTTTCTTATGTTTGAGTAAAAGTAATAAAGAATCTCATATTTTATACGAAGCTAATTTAACTTACTTTCACCTCCTATATACTTTAACATTTATCTATTGAATTTTTATCTGTACATTAATTTCTTAAATTGCCAAATAATAGTGTCAAGTTCTAGTTTTAAATAAAAAATATTTTAACAAAGCAATAGCCCGAGCCGCCACGACTCGTCGGCCGTACTGTCAATTGCTAAAAGAAAGGAGTATCTAACAATATAATTTCTACCGTCAGGTACTAGAATGTTCTCCGGTTTCGGTGGTCAAGTGGACTTCATTCGTGGCGCTGCTGAATCAGTTGACGGTCGTGGGAAACCTATCATCGCGATCGTATCTAATACTAAACGCGGGGAATCTAAAATTGTGCCTACTTTGAAAATTGGTAAGATTTCTTTTTTCGCTTATTAATATAGTTATTCTCATTTTGAATATAGAAGATTTGAACCCAAGTCCCTTGAACAGTGTTTGGCTATCTAGATAATTAAGCTATACCTGAAATCTTGGCTTACTTTAACCATATCATTGTAATATGCCTCTAATGGAAAGGCTCTCTTCTTAGTTTTACAAATAATCGAACATTCGTGAAATATTGATGAGACTTGTATACCACTCAACACGCAATGCCTCCATAATTCGGCGGAAAGTGAGGAGCGGAGTGAGGTAATACGAGGCTTCCTCTGCCTACCTTACTATATGCGGGATACATCGTGAAGCTGAAAAAAAATAACGTATAATTTTCAATTCATTAGGTGCCGGTGTAGTAACATCACGAGCTCACGTCAACTACGTAGTAACGGAACAGGGCATTGCAAACCTCTTTGGTAAAACCCTTAGACAGAGGGCCTATGAATTAATCAAAATAGCCCATCCTGATCATCGTGAATCATTAGAAAAGGCTGCCTTCGAACGTCTTAAATGTATGCCAGCTCCTTAAATATGAATGGATTGAATGTACATACCTTTATATATTTGCCTTATTTTTGTGTTAATAATATTACGTATATTAGTTATTATTGGTACAGAAATTATATTTTGATTTCATGAAATATGAATAAATTGCTTGTTTTCATCTTATATACTTAGAATATGTTGGATCAAATAAGTATAATTTATTTTCCATTTAATAATCATTACCAATACCAATACCAATCGGACAAGTTACCGTAAAATTTATAAAAAATCATGCCTTTATTTTTTCTTAGTTTACATTTTTTTTAATTAATCATTAAATGTTTTTAGATATATGTTTAGAATATAAAATAAATTGGTACATATATAAAGGTGGAGTATATAATATCAATGTTGCTGACTTTAATAATTAAATACAATGCAAGTTTTCACTTATTACTTTTGAAAGTAACAAACATTGTTAGAAAGCTGCATAGCTATTTGGAACTGATTTAAAAATTCGAATTTAAAGTGCATTTTTTAGAAGTTTTTTTAAAGATATTTTGTAATGTTGCCTGTTGAAATAATTGTAATAATTTTTAATAAATAATACGAATGTCTCGTACGTGTCATTTTATGCACTAGTATTTAGAGATTAAGCCTAATTTTACAAACTATTTACATTTGTATTTGTGGTAATGCATAGTTCATTATTATTTTAGTCATGTTATTTTATATATTTTTAACTATGTTCGCGTTTAAAAGTATGAATTAAATGTTTAAGTATATCTTTAAATATTATTGTGTTTTATTTATATTAAAACTGACCTAATTTACATTCTTAGAACATGTAAAATATATAGTTTTTATTGTCATCAAATATAAATTGCTTACTTTTCTATTTATACTTTTTTTGTATTTTATATAAATGTTGGATTTACTAAAGGTAAATTTGATGAAGAACTTTTAAATCTTGGTAGAGATAGGATCAGTTATAGAGTAAGTGAAAAGCATAAAACATATTTAAATACCCCGAACGGGACATACATAGTCCCATTTTTCGCGGACTATTTTTCTTTTGTGGTTATATATTTAGGGTATAGTAATTTCGTATATACCAATATAAATTTTCGCTTTTTTACTTAAAACGTTTAAAAATCCCGTTTTCCCTCATGGTAAAATCTGACAACGCTGGGTGAAACTTTTATATAAAGTGTAAACATATTATTTAACGTTAAAGTAGGCGATTTAAACGAAATTATATGAGGCCAATTGTGGCGCAGGGGAACAAACGTGTAACTGTAAGCGCGACAACTTGTGGATTCAATATCCACTTGAGGAAATCAAATATTTAATATTTTAAATTCATCGCTCTTAAGGTAAAGCACAGTATGTTCCGTCACAACGCCTCCAGAATTCGGCATTAAACATTATTAGTTTTTCGAAAATTGGGAAACGAAAGTGTCTTTATATTAGGTTCCCAGGTTAATTTTACCTACCCTGCTATATGTAGGAAATAAAGTGAAGTTTAAAAAAAATCTTATGTATTTTCTCGAGTAGACCTTAAAAGAAACAACGCAATGGTAATGAACACAAGATGTTAAATTATACATAAATATTTTAAAACAAGAAATTAACTCATTCAAATATTTAAAATTTGACTGTAATAATGAAATGATTATTTTAGTATGGTACGTGATACTTGTGGCGTAGCAGAATAAGTTTAATATAATCTGTGGTTTTGTGTGGATCGGACTTGGGATCGGAATTCGGAACGCACCGTAAGGGCGGAGGCCATTTCCATTAATACAAGCCACATCTTTTTGTTTCTTTCCGTTCGACAAATCCGATCAATTTTCTACAAATCTAGCAACAGATTAGTGTGAACGTATCAAACCTTATTGTTTCGGTTTTATTGATTATTTTGTGTGATCTAAATAAACTAAAGGACAACCATCTGCGTACACCGTTGCCAACTGTCGAGTCGTCGATATTTTGCGACCGAATAATGATCCTTGGTTTCGTGCGAGTGTAACTTTGCTAAACATTACTGTTTTTTCGAAAATAATATTGTAAAAATCAGCAAAAATGGCTTCATTTCAGCAGTTGATAGCTTTTCGCAGAGAGCTTTTGATTACAGACAAATATAGAATTACAAGAAGAATCGGAGGTGGTTCTTTTGGAGATATTTACTTGGGGATAAACATCGCTAATGGCGAGGTAAGTAATAACTTTTCTTATTCTTAGGATGACATTATAGTAAGTTTCGAATAGATTTGTGCCAGATGCTCTCAATGTTTTTACTAGCCACATGTTTTTAATGTATTTAATTGACACAATTACGGAGTAAAGCCAATATATTATAATTTTATAATAATAGTCGTAATTACAAAAAAAATAATAAAATATTTACTTTAACTTACTAAGAAATAGAATTGATTAAAATTTCAGTGATTCATACATTTTTATTTATGACGTTTAACGTAATGGTAATCAGTGCTATTGTACGTATTTTGATAATTAAAATCATATGTCGCGTTTCGATTTTGTCTCTTATATCGGTACGAATAACCTTCACATTCCTAATCGTTGTGTAGGTTTTGAAATGCAAATTAGTGCTCTTAGACACTTCTTTTCACACATGTTATGGAAAAAATGTTAAATAAAAATAGAAAGTCTGATCTAACATATGACCTATATAATATTGTAAAGAAACTAGTTTTGGTTTGAGCCTTTTGTTTATCATCAAATTGGAAAATACTTAAAATGCCTTTTTTGGTTCAATATAGTAAAATGTACATTTATTCTATTGATATTATGCATTCTATCTTTGGATATTTCACAATATTTTGTTTTTCCTTCAATATGGTCAGGGAAATGTGTCTTCAGTTATATTATGTAAATAACACATAGACTATGAATACTTTGGTAATTACATACATATTTTTCAACATTGCATATGAGTTCAAAATTAGATAATATATGAGTTTTATTTTAATATAATTAAATTTCCCCATTATGCATATTTAAAAGCTATTTCATATCTAATATTTGGATCTTGTATTGTTATTGAATTCTTGTGTATATTCATTCAAATGGCCACTTTTTTGTTTAATTGTTGAAAAATATGTTATATGTGAATAGTTAATGAAAATTAGCTTAATAAGAACATACATGTAAATATGAAAAAGAAACAAAATTTATATTTCATGTTTACATTATATCCTTTTAGATTTCTTAGAAAATATTGTAGACTGCTGTTTACGAGAATACCAATAATAGTCTGATAAATAAAAATATTAAAACCATTGTAGAGCATTGGGACAATTTCTGCCTGCAATCACAATGGTTGTGGTTTTGATACCCACTCTGGGTATAATTTGGTTTCATTTCACAAGACATAGTGCAGTATTTATTTCTGCTACTTGATTTACAATGGCTCATAAAATATAAATAAGTTTCTCACTGCCTACCCTGCTGTATGGCTAAAACTGTGAAGATATTTTATTTTTTAAACTTATTAAGCTTATTCAATTGAGGCTGTTGTGGCACAGGTTCATAAGCATACAACAGTTGTCGGTTCGCTTCCCATTAAATATTTAATATCTTAATTTCCTCACTCTGGTAATGAGGCAAAGCCCAGTGTTGAGTGTTTCCACTTCCAGATTCCCTTTGCCTACCCTGCCATGCGTGGGATACAGAATGAAGCTGAATAATTCCATACAATGTGTTATGACCATGTAAAAAGTAATACTCAATGGAGTATTTTGTTGTGTTCTTGTGTTATTTTATTGAGATTTATGTTAACAAATGACTTTATGATGATCATTTTCATACTTGTGTTAATATTCTTTCTTAATCATTTATTTACTTTATATTTGCATTACATTATAGTTTAAATTGTGTTTTCATATTTTATTCATGTAAACTAACTGGATTCCTCAAAAGACTAAGTCTGTTGGCTATAAAATTATACATTGTAATTGTGTTGCAATAAATATAAATAAGTGAGTTATGAGAGAATTCTTAATGTCCTAATATTGGTAGTTAGGTATTACATGTCACTACCTATATCCTATTTCCTTTAAAACCATTCTAACTACACTTCACACTTCCTACTTGCAATATAATATGTTATATTAATTTTTATTTTTTTGTAACACACATTATAAAGCAGTTTCCGTTGGTAATCATGTTTTACATAGAGATGTCGTATTATTTGTCAAACTATAATTTATCAGATCATAATTATAATGTAGTCTAAGACCCTATATAGTCTGTAATTCTTAGTACTTTAAGAGATTTAAAATAAATATACTTATAATTTGTAGCCTATTGTGTTTTCGCTTTTAGACTTGTGAAAACATTTTTGGAATATTTGATACACAATGGATAAACAACTGCTATTGTATGTATACAGGCAAATTCATACTAAACCAACATGTGTCCACAATAGTTTATAAGCTTATGAAGATGTCGACTAATACACACATAATAAATATGTAACTGATTGCCGTCTGTATGTGGAAGATAAATGAGAACAACAATTATTGAAAGCATTTAAAAGGAACCAATTTAAAAGCAATTTTCACTATTGTATCGGGTGGTCCCATCAAATTATATAAAATGACGTTATTATTAATAATATTGCTGCATTATCTTGTATATTAACAATATGTTTTTGTCTATAATATAACAATGTTAACATTCTGTAAATTGTAAACACATATTTTGTATATTATGGTTTTAATTTAATTTGTTCGAACACTTGTTTCATAATTTTTGGCTAGTAATGAAAATGTTATAATTTTTGTTTCACGCTCTAGTGTTAATACACTCCATTTCCATTAAGACAAAATTAAAATATTAGATATTTCATTCCCGGGAGTAGAAATCAAACTCACAACCGTCGTGCTTACAGTTGCACGCTTGAACACATATGTCACGACAGCCTCAAATGTTATATTTAATATACAGTAAGTGCAACATCGATTTAACGACACTGAAGGGAATCAGAAAATAATTTGTTATATGAAGTATTATGTTATAATGACGTTCGTTATACTGAGGTTAAGGTGGTCTAGGATTCCTTTTAAACAAGGTTAAAATTCATCTCTCTCTCTTTTTCGTTTATCAGCCGACAACTTTAAAACAACAGTGCCAAACAACAGTGTTTACTGTTTACAATACTGAACGCCAAACAATAATAACTGTCTGACGAAAGATTTAACAAGTCTGAACCTGTCGAGACATGAATTTAATATGAAATTGAATGCAGTAAACTTATAGGATTCGTTATCAATATAAGTAAGGTTATAAGTTAATGAAATTCGTTGAATAGAGGTAAATAAGACTTTCTTTTTATATTTAACAAATATTGAAAATTCGTTATAAAAAAGTCTTGAACAAATGTATTCGTAATGGTTACTACGTCTAAAGTTTTAGGGGATTTCGAAAAATTTGTTAAATCGAGAAAATCTTTATATTGAGGTTATTTTAAAGTTATACAGTATATATTAAATCTGTCCGCCCGTCTGTTTTATGATAATAACATATTTTAAATATTATATTGACAGGGCAGAGTTGAGTTCCGCCACTCAACACGCAATGCCTGCGGAATTCGGCGGAATGTGGAGAATGGAGCGGAGTGTAAACACTCAGTTCCTTCTGCCATATATGACAACATATTACACCGATATAATCTATATATATAAAAGGACTTGTCCTCACTGACTGAGGTAAGATGCACGCACAGCCGTAACCACTGTTCCTAGAATCATGAAATTTTGAAAAATTTTAACCCTAAAGGGGTGAAATAGGAGTTGAAAGTTTGTATGGAAAAAAAATTAAATCGACACCGATTTTTATAAAATTTGAAATTCAGACTCTTAAAAATATTTAATTGAACTCGGGTTTCACGGTTTTTTAGAATTTACCCCCTAAGAGTACCAATAAGGGGTTGAAAGTTTGTATGGAAAAATCTTTAAAATGCCACCGATTTTTATAAAATTTGAAACTTAGACTCTTAAAAATATATCATTAAACAAATGTTTCGTGGTTTATTATAATTCATCCCCTAGGGTTTAAATAAGGGGTAGAAAGTTTATATGGAAAAATGTTTAAATCGCCACTGATTTTTATAAAATTTGAAATTGAGACTCTTAAAAATATTTCATTGAACACATGTTTCATGGTTTATGAGAATTCACCCCTAAACAATACGCAGGCGAAGTTGCGCGCGTCCGCTAGTATGTTATGTTATGACTTCCTTAAGAGTCCAGTATTTTATAACCTGAGATAAAAAAATCAAAGAGTTGTGTATGACACATTCCAAGTGCATGATGTCACTCTGAACTCTGGTACAGAATTGGAGTTAAGTTTTTTCTTTCCGCTTTGTTCAATGGGTAAGAAAGTCGTCAGAATTAAGAAAAATAGTAAAATCAAATCTGTGCAGCCATTTACAGCTAACCTCCGGGTGGCCACTACTCATTGACCGTACTGTACAAGTGGTTATATTAGAATTATAAACGGATGTAATATAGCCTATATAGCGTTCCTCGAAATTGACTAAACAATACTAAAATATATTTCATTTTGAACCCGTACTTTTTGAGGTTAACACATTGAACCAAAGAAGCTCTAATATTAGTCTAAACATTATACTTAGCCTGGCCGTAAATACTGTTACAATTAAAAATAAACAAAATGTTACTTTTATTGTTCATCGTCTTTTTTTTGTTTTCGCGCCAATATATTGTAAAATATTTTGTGATATTAGAATGGAGTGACCGAGTCGCTTTGATTGTATTACATAGGTGTGGAGCAGGATACAATTTTTGAAATCCTCCATATGCTTGGTATAAGTCCAATGTTTGTGTACCGAGTTATAGATAAGTATAACGATACCTCTATTTGTGCCAGAAAAAGATCTAGCCGTTCACGTAGAGTCCGTCAAAAAAAGGCGATCAAAGAAGTGAAAGAATTCGAAGAAATCCTGATCGAAAGCAAAAGATTTTATCTCGAGAGATAAAGATGGCAGGGATGGCGCGTATTTTAAAGGATGACTTAGGACTTGCAGCCTAAAGAGAGGCACTGAAATGACCAGTGCATCTCTTATAGGCTGCAAGTTAATTGATAATTTAAAAAAACTACTTAAGCGGTACGCAAAGAAAGGTCACCGAAAAATGTTTACGTATGAGAAGATTTTTACAATTGAGCAATATTTTAACAAATGAAATGACCGTGTTTATGCTGAAAGTTTTAAAGAAGCTTCCTAATTCGTCAACAGAGAACAACTAGGGCATTATCCAAATTCAGTGACGGTTAGCTATGATGAAGTGACTGAGCGATATTTTGATCTGAAGACTGGTCGTATCTAGTCCCGATCTTAATCTACTACCATGCAATGCATTGCCACGATAATTTGCCTCAACGCTTAAAGGACTGTATTGCAGCCAATGGAGACCACTTCGAAAAAGCTTTATGTATTTTTAATGGTTTTATATTAATGTATTAAACTATCATACTGTAATAGACATATATGTTACGTACAATAAAAAAAAATGTTTGTATTTACGGCAAGATATTATATTGCATAGATAGATTATGTGCTCCTTAAAAGAGTTGAGTATCTTTTTATAACAACATTTTTTTATTTGGGACATACCATTTCATACAACTGAGGGTAAATAAATTACGAAAATGGCTTCATACATTCGTGCCATCGCGTAGCGGCGTTAATAATGCGCAGGAAATATAACTGTTTTAGTAAAGTGCTGCTATGCTTCGAAAGTCAATACTTTGTAAACACTGCAGAGCTTCACGGGTAGTAAACCTAAAGAATGGTCGTTTTTAGTGAAATACTTGATGTAATATGAGTTTATTATTTTTTATAATATTTTTGACTAACAACAACAGTACCTATAATTTTATGTTAATTGTTTTTTTCTAAGTGAAATATGTAAAAGATATATTCCATCATGTTTAATGATCTATTGTCAAGAAAAAAGAAAGTTAATATCTGTGGAAGATTTGAAATTATAAGAAAACTTGGAAGTGGTTCTTTTGGTGTCATATATTTAGCATTTCATTCCGAGTGTGGAGAGGTAAATCTAAAAAAAGATTCTACAGTTGTTTATGTAAAAGTGAAGAATGTTTTCACTATTGTGTAGTTCTTGTGATAAGCCGTTGTGTCTGATTGTTTACCTGTGGCTCGATATAATTATAAGAAATTATGCATTTTTTAATTTAATTTAACTGTTTTCTGTTTTTACTTTTTCTATTTACCTATATTAAAAAATATTATATTTACTAATACTAAAGTCTCAAGCTTCTACATTTTAAATTTCAATACATTTATTAATATTTTCTTTTCCTATGTTAGTGTGGGAATAGAATTTTTACTAACTATAGCGCGGTTATTAATAGGAAAAGTAACGAATAAAAAATAGAATTAAACGTAAGTAAAAAGTGAGTACAATTGCAGCGATTCTATTGCGTTATCTAAATTGATGTGATTATACAAGTCGTATACGTAGAGTACTAGACCCGCCCGCGGCTTCGCCCGCTGAAACTTATTGTAATAGTACACCCAAATATATATGTTACAATTATATTTTTTGTGAAAGAGGAACATCCATCCATCTATCTTTAGAAATTTTCACATTTATAATATTAGTAAGATACGGAGGTGGCGTGGTTCAGTGTCAAGCTCATGACTAAAATTCCCAAAATAAACTAGAGATAAAAAGCATTTAATAATGGTCGAACCCCTCTTTGTCAGTCCTACCTTTAATAGCCCCTTAAATATATGGTCACCATACAATCAGTAGCGATTTAAATATTTTTCCATACAAACTTTCAACCCCTTATTTACATCCCTAGGGGATGAATTAAAATAAATCACGAAACATGTTCAATAATTTATTTTTAAGAGTCTAAGTTTCAAATTTTATAAAAATCGGTGGCGATACTAACTTTCAACCCCTTATTTGCACCCCTAGGTGCCACGAAACATGTCTTCAATGAAATATGTTTAAGAGTCTGAATTTACAATTTTATAAAAATCGGTGCCGATTTAAATTTTTTTCCATACAAACTTTCAACCCCGATTTCACCCCTTTAGGGTTAAAATTTTTCAAAATCCCTTCTTAGTGGATGTCCAGAATACGAAAGTAAACTACAGTCCAAATTTCACGTTTCTACGTACAGCAGTTTCGGCTGTGCGTGCGTCTTACCTCAGTCAGTGAGGACAAGTCCTTTTATATATATAGATTATTCTCTGTAATGGCAGCATTCGATGTCTGAATTTGTGTAACCATGACATTTTCAATAGTGTCTAATGTGGGAAGTCATGGCCACATTTTGACTAAAGTTGAGTCTAATAAGGGTCCTCATTGGAAGGTAACTTGATAAAAATAATGCTAATCGCATCTATGTCTTACCAGACATTATATGCGCGTAGCATACTAGATCGTTACGACCTTAGAATATCTGGAGTAAGAAAGAAATAATGTTCTTAAAATAATAATTTTAAAAAAGCTGTAATCAAAAATTGTACTGTAATCGTAATTAAGCAATTAAGATGGAGATCTAACATTTTTTTATTAAATCTAAAAACCTTTTTGTTCATTATTGATTTTGTGGATTAAAGTTGTATGGCATAAATAAAAATAAAAATTAATCCACATAAGTATTAGTCGTTTGCTAGCAGGTTGAAATTTCAGAAAGGCGATAATTGAAATTCAGGAAACGATTTGTAATCGGAGGCATAGAAATCTTTCATTAAAGTTATAAACAATGTTTCAACAATGGAAAGGCTAATCGTTGTGTGGAATTATTTTAAGGTCTTTTCTAGCTATAACATGGGTCGTCAGGTTTAGTGTTGCTTGATCAGTCGGGAAGAAAAAAATTAAAGGTAAAAAAATCCTAAAACAGGAATCTAGGCAGACGTCTACAGCTAACTTAAGAATGTTCAGAAGTGGCCCATACTTCACTTACAAAGCCAATTGGAAAGGTTTTCTGAAAATCGTGGAAACTACAGCGAAAAAAAAGGGAAGAATTTTCAGCAAACCATAAAACGATGGAAGATAGTCACCAGCTCGCTAGGGTCAGCATATGATGCTGGAGCTCACGGGAGTCCCATACGTGTATTTCATAACGCTAAAGAGAGTAGAAAGTTTTTAACCCAACTGTAAAATAATATGATGAGGTGGCATTTTTTTTGTACGAATGTCATATCTCAAAAATCCACGTAGAATTAAAAGAAATATATGTGTGATTTAAATGTAGTTTTTATCGGAATACTTAAAATTAGTGTAAGTTGTAGTTTTAATAGCATAAATATCTTGTTGATTGTGGATCATTGTTATTATTAAACTTTAAAATGAATTGTCTGCACAATGTGCAGAATGAGCAGAATGTGTGTGTTTGAATGTGCAGTGCACATTCATATAGTATATAAAATCGATACGTTTTTATATCGATGTTGTATATTCGATGCACTATGTTATCGCTTCCTTTTGTATCGATATATCGTATGGTCGCTTTGAAATCGATATATAGTAAGTGTACTGTTGATAAATGCCAACGGGTATATTTTTTGTATTTTTATTGCTATTTACTAAAAATACATATAATATTATGGTATTACAGTACAGTATTATAGGACCATAAGACTAAGAGGTGTATTAAAAATATAATCTACCTGCGAGTCTTAAAACTTATTGATTCTTACATCTATAGAGACTATTTAAAAAAATACATTTAATTTTATAAAAGGATTTTTGCTATTTGTAAAATGGAATAGCTACTATTTTAGTTTGACGACCGGAATGGACCGGATGCTCTAACGAAACATCTTGTCGTGAGTAATGTATGGCTTTTTAATATTAATAATTATAATTTTCGAATATAATTTGTAAAATTATATATTATTATTATTATATGTAATTATAATTTTACTTATGGAATTATTGGATTAAAATTGTGAGTGTACCATACCATAGTAGAAAATAGTAGAATTTGTGTATTTGCTACTGGCATCACTGTTATTGTGACGTCAGTCGTCAAATACAAGCTGACGATGCTCGTATCGAATGATTTATTTTATTTTTCATAATACTGTTACTAAATATAAATGAAATAAACGTAAATATATTATAAAAGTGTGGTGTATATATTTGGAGTGATGAAAGTTTAGTTGAAGATTTAGTGATAGCAAGTGATGAAGGCAAAAGAAAATGGCTACCTACGATTTCGAACGCATGTTAAAAAAGAGTACAATTACATTAAATTCTGGTAGATTTGAACTCATTCGTAAAATTGGCAGTGGGAGCTTCGGGGATATCTTTTTCGCCCTTGAGCACGAAACATCTAAAGTCCTTCCCAACCACCCTGATCTGCAAGGAATAACAACTGTAATTCAATAATGCTTAATATTAATAGATCTAGTGTATTGGATTCCTTACAATGAAAGTGTTGTAATGTTATGGCCTACCTTATTTTGAATTTAATTATTGAAAGCAAAGTTTTTTAGTGAACTGGATAATAGTCTTTTTTTATTCTATTCGCAAATTACGAAATATTTAAGCCATGTTTAACAATAAGTAATGGATTTATCAATTAGGATAAGTAGTCGTTATACTTAACCATGTTCCCGATAAATAAATTTATTGTTGATCAGTAAACATTCTATAATAAACTAGAAATACAACAACTGACATATTTTAATAGTGTTTCATAACAATTGGTTTGTTTGATATGGTTTTAAATGTAATTTAGTATGTTTTATATAATTGAATGATAGAACTATATTTTATACAATTTTACTTAAAAAATAACACACATAAAAAAATATATATTTCAGTTTAGTTAGTTGGCATTTGCCATTTGAGCACAAATTACTTCACCTATGTAAATTTGTTAAGGTGTACTTATCATGTTTTTTGTACTACTTAATGTACTTTCACTAATTACATAGCTATTGATCTAGTTTTATATAAATCAATTAAATAATACAATATAATCCATATAGTCAAGAATGTTAAGTTCATTTTTTTTCATTATATATAAGTTTCTATATATTGTAACCTTGTATGACATAAGAATGCTATATTATAATGTTATAATGCATTTTTTGCAGGAAGTAGCAGTGAAAGTTGAGTCTGTAAAAGCGAGACACCCCCAACTTCTCTATGAAAGCCGTGTATATAAAATGCTCCAAGGGGGCATCGGCATACCACATATACGGTAAGTCTTAAAAAAATACATTTTAAAGTAAGCAAGTACTTTAAACTAACCAAGAATTAGGTTGATAGTTTGTTTGTATAAGTAGTAGCTAACAAATCTTAGAAAATCTTAAGTTTACTTAAAAGTTTCACTTGTCTAGAACTAACGTAAATTAGTTTGTAAAATTTGCTACTAAGGCAACACTGGTAGAATAACTTTGAATTGGTCGTCAGTAGGTTGAGGAGATAGGTGTGAAGACAAGTGCTAATGTATGTTTTGGCCTTTGCACCAGCATACATATTTCAGACATCTTTGAGTTCATGCAGCACATTTGGTCTCACCCCTTGGATTCTTGGAATTGTGTGGAAAAAAGTTTCTTTTTCTCTGCAAGTATTATTTATTAATAGTGAGGCTGTCTTAGTGCAGCAGTACAGTGTCTAACTCTGAAGGTAGCAGTTGTGGGTTAATTTCCACTAATATGAATGTATCTAGTAAGAAGATGAAACATGGTGTTGAATTCTACCACTCAACGCACAATGTCTAGAAAATTGAGTGGAATACCGGGAATTGGGTATCTTATGCTTAGCATCATACTTTATCCTTGCTGCATGCAGGCTACAGTATGACACTAAAAATAGTGAAAAATAGAGTGTCTTAACACTGCATTCCCTGTGCCTACACTACTAAGTGTAGGTAGAAAGAATGTAGTGTATAGAAGCTCAGCAGAGTATGTCACAGGGCGGCATTGCGTGTTGAGTGGCGGAACTCAATGCCGCGCTTTGCCTCAACATCAAAGCAAAGAAATAGATATTTAAATTTAAGTAAATATTTGAAATATTTATTTTAATATCAACAGTTTTAATATTAAGTGTGTTTAGTTGTTTTTTGTCGTTTTACATTAAATTAGGGTAATGTATTTATTTTGTAATTATTTATGTTATATTTTAATATTACATACAAGTGTATCTGAATTTTGTTTAATTATTTGTTGTGAAATTTTAACAACCAAAAGAGGATGTATGCAAGATTACAAAATACATACATACTGTAAAAAGAAAGTTTTCAAGTATTGTCTAATGTAGTAACGCTTTTGCGAAATATATTGTCTTATATAATTTAACTCAACTTTCTTAAAATATTTAAAGTTATATTAAGTATTTTAAAAAAAAATATTGATTTATTTTCAACTTTGTGACATTGCAATATATTTGGTTTTATTTATTCTATTGAATTGAATCCTATCAAGTTACTTCCAAGTTTATTAAAACACATGATGTTTTAAAAACAAAGCTCATAAAATCCTTGGAACTGAGATTTTCACAACCCATATTATGTAAACTGTCAGGTGGCCTTAGTACACTTTTAGCAACTGTTTCAAGGCCGTATTAAACTACTTGTTTGAAATTTGTCGAAATATTAGCTAATTGTTTTAATATTAATATCTAAAGCTATGTTTTACTGGCATGGTTAATTGTAAATGTCATATTACATTTACGAGTAAGCTATGGCTTAGAGCCTTACTTGTAAATGCACAACACAGGCAGTCTCTGAGATTAAAGCGCGGCGTAGAGTTACCGCCCCACAACACGCCAGTCCTGAAGAATTCGGCTGAAAGTGAAGGTGAAGGAGAATGGAAAGGCTGAGGGAACCTGGTTCCCTCTGCCGTCCCTGCTATGTGTGGGTTACAGCGTAAAGCTAAAAAAACAAGAGTAATAAAAAAGTATATTTATAGATTGTTTCTGTTACATCTATTTATAAGACTTCTATTATGAGTCCATTGTGAATGCCATGAATACATGTTGACTTTAAATAATTTGATAATGTTCTTTTTACTTTATATTCTAATAATCTTTATTTCTATATCGTACTAATTACTATATACATTTTTTTTCTTTAAGTGTAAATATATTTTTTTCTACATATATGTAATATCCTATATTATAGGACCTATAGAGATTAATGGGATGGGAATTTAATATTGTGTGTAAAAAGGTAACATTCCGAAGAATTGATAACTTCCTCCTTTATTTACCTTTTTTTGATTGAAGTCGATTAAAAAAGAAACATGTACAGTTTTGATTCTTACACCAATTATAATTGCACTCGCGTTTTTTCCCGCATATAAGGATAAGACAGCTCAGACATCCTAGTTTAAAGTCCGTTGCCCGCTTTCCGCCAATTTTTCGTGACATTGCGTGTTAAGTTACGAAACTCAACGCCGCGCTTATTCTGCCAAAAATCATACTTGTAGTTTACAAAATAAATAAATAATGAAGTTAACTACAGAGGAGATATTTACGTTAATATTAATCCCAGTCGTTAACATTTTATGCATTGTTTTGTAATATTTCTTAAGATTTATCAAGGTTAGTTTAGACAGTGTTAGCCGCATGGTTTACAAGGTTGTTCGATAAGGATTTGAATTAAAAAATCGACAACTTTCTTTAATAACATTTGAGTTTTTATATGTTTGACATTTTCTTATTTTTCTTATAAACATTAGTTATTACTTTATTAAGCCGTAGTGGTATCAGTTGATGTTCTTAACAAGATGAACAAACGCAGTGTTGAATTCCGCCTATTAATATCCAATGTATCGAAATGAAGGCATGGGAAACGGTGTCTTAATATTAGGTTCCCTCTGCCTGCCCTAGCAGGATACAGCGTTAAGCTAAAAAACCAATTTCATATTACAGATGGTATGGCTTCGAGAAGGAACACAACATCCTCGTGATGGACCTCCTGGGTCCATCACTAGAGGACCTGTTCAACTTTTGTTCACGCCAGTTCACCATCAAGACAGTCCTCATGCTTGCAGGTCGGTTAACTTTAATTATTCTACTTATTATATTAATATCCTATCATTATATCATATTTAATCATACTATAACATATAATCATCATCAACAGCCACCTTTTGTCCACTGCTGGACATAGGCCTTCCCCAATTCTCGCCATCACACTCGATTCTCAGCTCTTCGGACGCATCCGCTTCCCGCTAACCTCTTTGTCGTCGGCCCATCTGGCAGGGGGTCGTCCCACCGGTCGTTTTGTACGGGGTCTCTACTCTAAGACATATAACATATAATAGTTTCATACAATAATATAAAAGTACAAATGTGAAAGTCTGTCACTTTCAAACAAACTCTATTGAACGGATTTAGGCGAAACTTTACAGTAATAGTATTAGAGGCCAGTCGTGGCGCAGGGGCATAAAGTGTGACTGTGAACGCAACTGGTTGTTGGTTCGATCCCCACTCGCGAGGAAATGAAATATTAATTTAAATTTATATTTCCATTTCATTGCTCTGGTGACGAGGCAAAGCGCGGCTTTGAGTTCCGCCACTCAACACGCAATGCCTCCAGAATTCGGGGGAAAGTGGGGAACGGAGTGTCTTAACACTAGGTTCCCTCTACCTACCTTGCTGTGTGCGGAATACAGCGTGAAGCTGATTTTTTAATAAAAAATACATTCATTGATTTTTAGCTTAGTTAAATATAATTTTTATTCAAATATGCAAGGTTTATTTACAGTTCATTGTATAAATAGATTAATATCGTGAGAATATAATTTAGTGTAAATTATCTTTTCTGATATATACTGATATATAATGTGACATAGATCACAATCTGATCTGATACGAAAATAATAAAACAATATAAGAATTTATAGACGAAAAACACTTAAATTGTTAAAGTTATACAATTTTTTTAATGAAAACAGCTTGAATGAATTAATAATTAATGGAACTATTATATTTACATAGAAATTCCAATTTAACATATTACTTTTATTTGCTTATAATATAACTTTAACTAGGAAATCACAATTGGAGTGGACTATTGAAGGAGTTAAGAATTAAGTTTCAAAAAATACTGGTTAACAATTAAATTTTAAATAAATTGTCTCATCAGTTAAAAAACAAATTAAAATATAATGAGCTAGAAATATAGAGGCATTTTTATTTATAATATTGCAACTTCTTTGTGTAAATATTTTTTATGAAATGTTTTTATATTTTTTATCTACCGCATTAGAGTAGGCAATAGGTATAGATAAATATACACTTTAAATATTTGTTTAAATTACTCAATTGTAATTAAAAATATTTGAAGAGCTCGATCTTCAAAGAAGAGGAATGAATTATTTTTATTTCCTCGCTCTGGTAGCAAGAGAAAAGCGCGGCGTTTAATTACGCCAATCAATGCACAAAAAATTATGATAACCTGAATGCGTGTAGCTGAATACAATAAATATGTAAATAGCATTTACCTGCCGTTTCACCCCGTAGTCAAATGGAAATAACTACTCGTTGTGTATGACTCATGATGCATTTAAAATACGTTCGTGGGTTCAATTCGGATCGATGAGTGTATATTTTATTTTTAAGTACAACGGAGTGTTTTAACAATAGCAATTTAAATTAATAATATATCCCTACCACAGATCAAATGCTCGGGCGTGTGGAGTTCGTCCATTGCAAATGTTTCATCCATCGTGATATAAAACCTGACAACTTTTTAATGGGCATCGGCCGCCATTGCAACAAATTATACATGATCGACTTCGGCCTCGCTAAGAAATTTAGAGATGTACGTACCAGAGCTCACATCACCTATCGCGAGGATAAGAATCTTACTGGTATGTAAAAAATAATAATATGTGCAAATTATATAGATTTTTGATTGGTTATTGTTTTACCAATATAAGTAATAAGACAAGACATTATTTATACCTGATTCTATATGTAGATAAAATTTTGTCCATGCTATATTATATAATTTTGCCCTATTTTATGTTTATGTATTTTTTTTGTAATAACTTCTAAAACATCATTATGAAATAAGATTGATATCTTATTTCAATAACTTTTTATTTTCTTATTAGTTAAGTAAACGATTTAAGTATATACCTTAAATTCTTTATTGAATTTCACTAAGGTTAGTGCATGCTAAAAAAAATCTTTAAAATATTAAAAATGTAAAGAATGGTATCTGTTTATGTATAAAGTATGCTATGCATGGTGCATGTACATTAAATAAAGTTATTTGAAAAACCAAAATATCTTAAGAGTTGTATATTGGTTACAACGGTTAGGTCTACAAAAAATATAAGTGGACAAAAATTTACAAGTTTAAATAGACAATTAGCGGTAGTAACATGAAAAATATATAGAAACATTGCTATACTTTTAATTGCACTAAAAAAAAATAAGTATCCTTATATATTAATTCAAAACAACATACAAAGTTGAAACAAAAACTAAAACATATAAACGTTTCTAGGCACTGCCCGTTACGCGTCCATCAACGCTCACCTCGGCATCGAGCAGTCCCGACGTGACGACATGGAGTCACTTGGCTACGTACTTATGTATTTTAATAGGTATGTTTTATATAGATTGCAGTTGATTGGATTACCACTGAGCTACATCTCCAAGAGGACCAGTCGTGGCGGAGAGGCGCAAATGTTACACGCTTGTGCTTTTGCACCATGACTGGCCTGATTATCTGATTTTGTTTATCTATTATATTATTTTCTATTCAACTTGCAGAGGATCTTTGCCGTGGCAAGGATTGAAAGCAATAACTAAGAAACAAAAATACGAACGTATTAGTGAAAAGAAAATGTCCACGCCTGTCGAAGTTTTATGCAAGGTAAGTATTGTATTAAGTTTGATTTTTTTCTTTATAGTCGAAGAAAAGAAAAAAAATACAAAATAAGAAAAATAAGTTTGAAAATTTATATTAATATAATTGATTGATAATATATCTTTCTTTCCAGGGATTCCCAGCGGAATTTTCTATGTATTTAAATTACTGCCGCGGTCTCGGTTTCGACGAAGCACCAGACTATATGTATCTTAGACAGGTTAGTTGATTATTAATATGATAATACAAATTAAAATATGGCGTCTGTTACATATTCTGATGACGTCACGTCATCGCCGCTTCGATAAGATCAAGTTTGGCTTAACGTGGTTAGAAATGGTCTTGATGTATGTAGAAGTAAGTATTTATAGATATTTTTCTTAGCTTCATGTTGTATTCCGTATATAGCGGGATAGACAGGGGGAACCTAGTATTAAGGCTCTTTTCGAGATATTGCGTGTTAAGTGGTGGAACTCGATGCTGCACTTTAACGAGGATGTGAAATTAATTTATTCCTCTGAGTCGAAATCGGACCTACAAGTGTTCCGTTTTCAGTCAGACGTCTTGATATTATAGGTAATTAATATATTTGTCATTTTAATTCATAGTATGTGTCACAGTTGTCATATAATTGGTATGTTGATGTTAACATACTAATTTGCTATTATGGTTTGGTTTATATGGTTTGATAGCAATTTCATTAGCTCAATTTCAAAAATAACTTTTTTCATTACTAAAGAATGGTTCTTAAACATGTGATCGCTTGAAAAAACTTATTTAATGCGCTATAGTTTCTGCTGTACGTTATCTCGCAGTTATTTTGTTTGTCGAGTAAAATTATTGTTTTTAGCTTCACACTGTCCCCCACCCACGTTGATTACCTACTGATGTTGTTAAACACATTGTTCTCCACGCTTGGTTAAATATTTGAGACATAGCGTATTGAGTGATGGAACTCAAAGCCGCGCTTTCTTTCTTTCTTCTGATAAAAGAAGTGCAGTGCAGTGCAGTGGCATAAAAAAAACACATTTTGGATCATGTGATTTGAACCTTCAACCGTCGCGTTTACAGTTAGACGCAATCATACTGCGTTACGATGGCTTCTAAAATAAGATAATGTATTGTGTACAATAAGAAATTTCTGGGGATAGCAGAGTGGGCTTGGTACTGTACGAGGGACAATTGGTGAGGTAGTGGTGAAGTTGCCGCAGGACCACACGCGTGGAACTGTAAACGTCACTGTTGTGGCCACCAATCACACTCAGAGGAATTAAATATTTTATATATTGTTTTCCTTGTTCTGGTAACAAGGCAAAGCGCGGCATTGAGTACCGCCACTCACACGTAATGCTTCCAAAATTCGGCGGGAAGTGGGCAACGGAAGTGTCTTAACATTAGGCTCCCAGGTTCCCTCTGCGTACATTGTTACGTGCGCGATATTATATTAATACTTGTATCGTTTATGTGGCTGCAGCTGTTCCGCATCCTATTCCGCACGATGAACTACCAGTACGACTACACGTTCGACTGGACCATCCTGCGCCAGCGTAAGCAACAGGCCATGGACGCCATCGTGCAGCGCCGCTCACCAGCCGCGCAGCGCCGCGCGCAGGCGCCCTCCGCGCAGGCGCCCGCCAAACAGGAGGTAAGTTGTGATAGGTTCTCTATGTTTGTTTAATATGTTATTTGAGGGTGAAATATTTTATTTTTTTGCTTTGGGATACTTTAGTACGGAATGTATAACAAACCCCAACTGATTTCTTATTACAATAAAGGATTATACGAAATATTTATTATCATTTACATTGTCATATAAAAGAAAATTAATATAAAAAAAGGGAATATAAGTCAGAGTGCGATGTTGAGTTTGCCACTCAACAGTGTCTAGAATTTGAAGAGAAAGAAGAGAAAGTTCTTCGTTCTTGTTTTATGTGAAAGCTGAATTAAAATTAAGAATGAATTAAAAGAATTTTTTTCATAAATTGTAGCTATTTTTTTTTAATTTGTTCCTCATTCACTATACCTATTTCTACTGTGCATTCAATGTAAACATAAGTTATATTATATCCTTTAAAATTCTCTTAAATGTATGTCTAATTTTAAACATAAAAATAATATCAAGAAAACCTGTAATAAATTATTAGTTTAGTGCAAATCGCGATTATTATACAAATTAGATTCCAAACGTTCGGCGTTGACAATTCTAAGATGTTATAATATAATTTCAGCAGGCGCCGCAGTCGTCGCTCAACAAAGAGGTACTCACACATATATCTATTTATTTATTTATGTATTAACATATTAACATGTCGACTTGTTTTATTTATACATAATTATATATTTATTTTTGACGCTAGTGGTTTTTTAGTTGTTTTTTTTTCCTTAATAAGGACATCACTATTACCTTTCAAAATTCATTATCACATAGGGTTGTCAACTTATTTCATTAGTCATCGTTGCCATATAAAATTATTGCGATCTTTTTTAAATTATTCTTTGTCGGCATTTGATTCGTCTTTTTTATTTATATTGACGTAACTGAAAATTTAATTGATATCAGCTACATGGTTTCTGTATTTCTTATATAATCCAGTATTTTTTTTAAACATTTTATTCATACAAGTTGCCACTGCCTTAACTCTATAACATGGCCACTCCTAAACTATCGTTATGAATGCCTATTTTTTAATATAATTATAATAATAATTAAGATTTTTCTTTACATTTAAATTCTCTTTCTATTTCATTGTATAATAGTTGTAAGTACATACAATATTTATTAAATTGCATATATGATTTTTAAATTAACAATATATTTATATTATTACAAATTGCTATTTATTTAGAATTCTATAAGTAAAAGTATTTCCTTAATTACTATATTAGAAGCATGTTAGCGATCATCTCAGATAACTCGTCATCGAATATCATTCATTTTGTATTTGAGATAGTATTTTTTTTAGTACAACTATGTTTTTTATGGTATACTTCTGGTGTAAAATATTTTCTATTTTCTTTTGAATAATCACTATTTAAAAATTGTTTTACATTATACGTTGAATTAAGATTTTTAGAGAGGATTAAAAATATTTCAAAAGTTTTATAAATAACTAGAAAAAATAATTAATACTTTTCGTTATAAAAGATAAATAGTAATTATTATTAGTATAAAATTTGACTACAGGTAAAATCGGTGAATGCTGTGGTCGATTCGAACAACCTATTGATTAAAAATCATCAATCTACCAACCAATTAAAGAAGAAACCGCAAATTTCTTAAAAGAAAATACATTGACTAGAGACATTGACCTTTTTTTTTAAAGAAAGCTATAATTTTTACTTAAATTTCCTAGTTATTAAATTTAATAAAGTTTTATAATAATATTTTTTTAAATATTTGTGACGTCTTGTGAATTAATTTATTTATGTATTTCACGTTTTCGTTATCTATGTTTTAAAGAATAATATAGTTTTTAAATTCGTTTCGAAAATACCTGTGATTATGTCCCTATATTTTAGTATTAAATAAATTAAATAATTTTATTAAAGTTATAATTTAAACGTATATATTTAAATTAAAGAGGCGTAAATAATTTTGTATTAGATAGTATATATTTGAATGTTAATTTAATAAATTGTATAAAAATTATTAATAAGGCATTAGAAAAGATATGCATGTTTTATTTTTTTTGATATAAAATAAAATACCTATTTTAAATTATGTTATACGTATGTATATATCACTGATACCTCAGATATACATTAGATGTATTTTTTTTCAACATTCGCGAGTTTTGTGACAACGTTCGTTCTATAGATTATCATTCGTAATATTATTGATATTTAATTTGATTTTCGTTTATATTTATAGTTCTATTTACCATTTATTTGTTATATACTAAATTTTATATACACATTGCCCATTATTCTTTTTTTAAATTATTACTTTTGGGTTTCCTTCATGACAAAATTTATCATTCGTTTGATTTGTTAACCACTAGTAATTTATTACATTTTCATATTACATCGCTTTATTTTGTTCGTAATACATACATTAATTTCAACTCATATTCATACATTAAGAATTTGCTATAGTATCTTAATAATAATATGTTTAATTTCTCGTTTTGCAGTGAAAGAGAGTAACCGGCGTTCGACAGTTGCGGGCGGGCTGACGGCGGCTATCTTGAATGACATGACTCGAGTGTCCCTGTGTGCGTGTGCGAGTGTGTGAGTGCCGCTGCCGCCGTGACTTGACGTGTCGCGTGGCGTGGCGTGACGTGACGCGTGACGTATGACGTGACGTGACGCCGCCAGTCGAAGCTCCACAGACTTTCTTTCTATTACAGAGGCCTTTTAATTTAACGACAGCGTAGTTCATGGCCGCCGTCGCGTTTGAGTGTGCAACTTGAACTAAATTTTATGTGAAACACAGATTTAAAATTTTAAATATTATATGAATTTATGTTTTTTTTCACGTCGTATTTATATTTTGGTAACTCCCAAGGAGAGACGTCGGCTCGTCAACGGACTCTTGCTGTTTGTAATGCATACACACTTTAAATACACTACATATTTGGTTTGGAAATTGTAAGTTAAATGTGAAGTAAATGTTTACTAATTAATTATTAGATAATATAGAATATTATTGTAATGTTAACAGTGATTCATCTAGGTAATGTATTTGCTCCGTTGTATTATTATTGTTCTGGTTTATGTTGGATTTTTTATTTGAATTACATGCCTGCGTACATACATAATGTTTTTGGTTACATTTATTTTGATATAATTAATTTATTTAGCATTCACCTTACGTTTCGCTGTTAATTGACAAGTATCTATAATATTGTAATATTAGTTAGATTAGTGAAGCATTTTAGTTTGTATACCATTTCATAGATTAGGATTCTTTTTTTTATTAATACTTTCATCGTCTAACAGCTTATTATTTTCGACGGTCTAATACTATTGTTGGCTATATAGTATCTTCTAAAATTATTGATTTACTAAATCATTATAGAATGTCATATTAGATTAATAAGTTAGAACAACAACAACTGAGTCTGATCTCCTCGGACGCTTCGTTGTATCCATTTTCATAATGTCATGTTTAATATTTAGACGGTTTTTTCCCCTTTTTTTCACGCAAATTCCATACTTTACTAAAATTGTATATAGACTAGGCTAGACGGAGCGTTAGAGGAGATGCTTGGTACATATATATGTATCGTATATTTTAAGTACAGAAAAAAAACATTGTAAATACAGGACGATTTTCATTTTAATTGTTATTTTTTTAAGAACACGTTTTGCGTACGGCTACAAGATGGCGCCGAACGTTAGCAAAAGATAAATTTAATGTGTAAATGAATAGATCTTGATTTTGAGTGTGTGTTTGGAGACAAATTCTGAAAAAACCCTGCTGTTGTTATAATTACTATTACACCGACGATTACGTCGTTGTAATCAGTCGTTGTAAGTCATTAGACTGGAATATTAAATCCGATGTTATTTTTTTTACCTTGTGATAATGTAATGGATCTCAGTATTCCTCTAAAGCGATGCAAGTCGAAGCGGTCGACTACGGTTGGTTTGTCTCCATTTTTAATAAGGTCATAAATGCACGTAACTCCAAATTAATAAATAATTATTAAACGTGGTTTGTTGTTTTTTTATACCTTTTTGTTTTTTTATGATTGGATGAAGTTATGAAAGAAAATTAGGTTTCGTTAAAATTGTTTTCTTTTACAAAAATATTTATAATTATCGATATAATGAATTAGACCAGGGGGGGGATGTGCAGGGGGCAAAATGTGTTTCGATGTGACAGCAGAAGTTGCTATCACGTCGAGGAATTGATGAACGCCGACTGCACGCACGAGAGTTCGGCTCATTGTCACGTGCCTTCTGAGTCGGGAGAGCAAGCGAGAGCACAGAACGAGCGAATTTTCAATTAAATTCTTTGTTTTATATAAAAAAAATAATTTAGTAATAGCAAATAGTAATTCAATACATTTCATAGAAATGCTTTTGCCTTTATATACGTTTTAAAGGAAGGAAGATAAAATTCATAAAAGTAGGAAGTTTTTAATTATATGAGGTTATCACTTAAACTAAAAACATAATGACAATCATAATTAAACATAGTGACAATCATACGATAGGAACGAGAAATAAAGATAAGATTGTTACTCCAAGTTTTCGCCTCCCAAAAGTTAATAAATCTTTTATGGGTCTGAGCATACGTGTATATAATAAAATTCCGCAGTGTATTCTAGATTTGCCACTTCCAACATTTAAAATATCAGTAAAAAAAATTCTGACAAGTAAAGCTTATTACACTGTTCAAGAATACTTAGAGGACAAACATGTATGGAATTAATGTCTATTGAATGTAATGCAGGATAGCTGCCAACTAATGTAATAGATTGTGATTGTACCATTGATTTTCAAAAGAGCAATTGTTGAGTTTCTTGCCGGCTCTTCTCAGCAGAACGGCCTTCCGAACCGGTGGTAGCTTTTTGTTCATATGTTCATTCGACGATTCAAAAGTACTTATTATAAGTTTATTTGAATAAAGAATATTTTGAATTTGAATTATCGTGCGTCCGTCCTTACAGACGTTTCGTACGCATAATCTACTAATACTACGGTATCACGTCATGTTTGATACTTCGCGACCACGCCCACGACCGCGGCGGCGAGACAAAGTGGACAAGCACGTGGAATATGTTGGACTCTAGGCCATTGGAATTAGAGGACCTGGAACGCACTCAAACGATGTACTCGGTAACCAGTTATAAAATATATTGTCAAAGGATTATAATATTGTAGATACTTGTACTGACGCCGTCTGCTGATAGAAATGGTTCGGAGGTTTTTCACGAACAGCTCAATTTTAATAACATTTCGTGTTGAGTGTCTTCTTACCAGGTGCAAGAAATGAAAATATGTCGTTCCCCCCTTTTTCGTTCCATTGGAAATCGAACCCACAACCGTTGTGATACACTGTCAGAATTTTTATTGGTAAAAAGGGAAAATAAACAAAACTATTACATTTTTATACTTTATTTAACATCTTGTCATATAACTTATAGCAATTAACAATGTTTCACATACGTACGTCCATTAGCTCCAAGAAGCTACAAAGTACAAATAAATGACCAACGAAGCCAACACTAATAGTAACACATGCAAAACATCCATTTTATATTAAAATTTTAAAAGTAAATTTATATGAAGATGCTTTAACAGGCGAGCGTATGCACTACAAGTTACAACTAGGTACTGTTACGATATATCGCTCATTACGTAAATTAATAATAATTAGATTCATATTTAATTATTATTTAACAAGTGTCAAATATGGTGGGTAGGTATAAATTATTAGAAAAACAATAGGTTCATACATAAAAATCTGTTTGTTTAGATGTATGTAGATATATTGTACATATCAAGTATACGTTTAATATAGTCTAATGTTATATTTTTCATAATATACCTTCTTACTTTTTAAGATTTCATTTTATTTCTGAAGCAAATGGATCGTTACATCCAGACATAAAATTATTTAATAATTTTGAAACAAATTCTAAAAAAAGTGAAATCGATATTCTGCACATTTTACTTTATATTTTGTTATTAAATGATAAATGTAAATGTGTGAACTACGTAAATTTGATTAGACGTTTGAGTGCAAATATTACTTTTAATTTTCAACTTTAACAAATAAAGTTTAACCGCTTTAAAAATGTAGAGCATATATTTACTTATAGATAACATTATTTTGCA
Organism: Heliconius cydno galanthus; assembly: GCA_036379175.1. Classification (NCBI taxonomy): domain Eukaryota; kingdom Metazoa; phylum Arthropoda; class Insecta; order Lepidoptera; family Nymphalidae; genus Heliconius; species Heliconius cydno. The sequence continues at coordinate 564,097 of JAKRZM010000440.1, read as the reverse complement.
CATCCCTAAGTTTTGCATTTGCTATTATTAAAGTTTCATAATTTTTATATTCTACATACGTTCATTTGCGTGGCTTCATTTTGTACTAATATTAAATTGTAGAGCATAAATGTCTGGACTAAATACATCTAAATGACTAATTACGATAACAGCGTTACAATATGTGGGTATTAATATATGGTCCGCTAATATATACAAACACGTGGAGTAAGCTAAGGAATCGATTTAAAATATAAAATTACATAATAAATTGTATTAAATGTCACATTACAACATGAACAGTTGTGCAAACACTCGGGCGATCTAGACATTCACTAATTATCTACTTTAGAGTATTTAAATTTAAATTGACATTCATAATTGATGCACAAATGCACGTGTCGTCTAACATTCTAACCGCAAGTACCTACAGTAACAACACAAGTATACAAAAATATGTTTTTAATATCTACAGGGTAACTTTGATCACAGAGATAGATAGATTTTAAGATAAGGATCGATAGTTTAGAAGATTTTTCTTTATTTTCAACTTTATTATCGACAACAGACAAACATATATTATAGTTAAATTAATTTTATAATTTCATAAACAGTAATATTATAAGTATAAAGTATAATTTCAAATGTTTTCTAAATTTACGTCAAATTTATGTAATTTTGTTTTTTTTAATTTGCGCTTTAATCTCTTAGGCCACCGTTTGCGTAAGCCTTAATATTAAAAATATAATTTTCATAAATTATTTTATTTCGACAATATTTTTCTAATAAATAAGAAATGTACATAGCACAGAATGGCAAACGTAAAGCTATATATTATTGTCACTACTATAATACTCATTTACTATATCACATTAAATAAAAAAAATATTATATAAACACAACAATACAAATTACGTATTTTGTGTCTTTATTTTTTAACAGCATTGATATTTTACGGTTTATTTTTTGTTTTCAAAAAAAATTATAATAAAGTTAAATTTATGCAAGTTAATCAACCATCCCGGTCTTGGGCTTCTCGCATCCATCCGGTGCCAGCCACCTTCTTTAAAGATGGTTGGCGCTTGATGAGGGAGGCCTACGTTCAGCAGTGGACGGCGATAGGCTGATGAAAAAAGCTAATCAATTTTGTTGGATAAATGAATCAGCTTAATGATTTGGTCTATAAATATGGGACTATAGGTAAAGCTGTAATGGAAGATTTATAGGATTTTGAAATATTTATTAATATTGTCTATAATATGTACATTACGCTTACAATAAACTTAAACAATATAAAACAATTATGCTTCAAATATTTAAATAATAAAACACTTACATTGATTATTTTTATAAATAACATAAAATTCTTCTATAGTTTAACGTCATTTGGATTTCTAAAGGAGATCAGAACGATATTACATTATCTTATAATATAATTAAAAGAAGAAACAGAGGAATTAAATTATATTATTAATTTTAATGAAACGAGGAAGGTTTTTAAGTATAGGTACCTATATTACAAAATAAATGAAATATCAAGGAAGCTAATATTTGAGGTAGAGTATTAAAATTAAGTAACTAAGTATAGCATGAAATATTTTGTAGTCGAATGTCCAATAAAATTTTTAGTTACAGTATACTAAATAACTTTTACAAATTGCAAATAGTGAAATTGTAATAATATAATTCTATGTGCTGACTTCTTCTTCCTCCTGGCATTAATCTCGGCGTACGTTGCCAGGGTCTGCTACTGTATAATTCTACGTGCTGACTATGGCTTATATAAAAAAATGCGGTAATAATATTTAATTCGTCATAACGTCGTTGTGTTGTCCCGTTTTTACTTATATCTATATTATAGCCATGCTGCGATTTAATCAAACAATCGAAATATTATATAAATATTATAAGAGATATTTTTTGTTTTCACGTTTCGGTAATGTTCTTGAATAATTTATGCAATTTCAAATTAAAATTTTATTTATTAATTTGTTCTCACTTTTTCTCTAATAAGCATGACAAATTTGTTTAGAAATCGTACTTAGAATAGTCAATTAACATTTTATTAACAAAACAACGTTTGAATTTAATTTAAATTTATTTCAATACGGTTATAATTATATACTACTCATCGTAAGTAAACAGGTTCTTTATGTTAAAGTAGTAAATACCCTTATTTATAAAAATAAAATATATTGTTTTTTTTTTTTAAATAAGAATAAGCGTAACGATAGAACAATATTTATCATTAGAAGAGCCTAGCTTCGAAATATTTTTTAACACTGACTAGCATATTATATTGTTTCCCTTTAAACAACTCTAGACCAAGACAAATATTTATACAATATCTTTAATGTCAAACAAGCACATTTCATGAAGAATACATAATGCTATGGTGATGAAAACTCAGTTTTTAATACAAATTTTGAATAAGTAGTTCAGAATAATAAAATATAGGTATACCTACTTTTAAATAGATATTAAAGATTAAAAATGGTCACCAGTTTAACCAAAAGTAACAAAACAAACAGCCAACAGTGTGATCAGGATAATATGAGTTTGTGCGTGAAATACATTTACAACAAAATAATGATTCGAAATTAAATTACAAAACAATGCTATTTACAACAATAAATTAAAATAACAATTGTTATTAATAAACAAATTAATATCTACCTCTTAAAATACAGATAAAAACTACAATCGATGTTTCATTTAATCATAAGATTCTGGCGCATTCTTTTGTAAATTAAATCGTGTAATAAATAGATAAATAAATAAATTTTAATTATAAATAATTTTTAATATTCGATATTTTATAATTTGTATCTTATCTATGGCTACATTTTACATCGATACGTTCGAAGTCTTAGACTAAGTTCACGCGGCATTTTTGGTTTTAGTAAATTTAAGCTTTTTTTCCAAAAATATTTTTAAAAGCACAATAAAATTTTGGATTTCAGAGCAAAAAATGAATTAAATATATTTTACCGCATGAACGAGGCCTTACAAACGCGAAAATTAGAGTAGTGAGTAAAGACAGCATTAGAGTAGCGATACTTATGAAAAATTAAATATATTTGTAAGAACTTATTCATATAATGATGTATTCAAATTCAAATTCAAATTCAAAAGTATTCTTTATTCAAATAAACTTATTATAAGCACTTTTGAATCGTCGAATGAATATATGAACAAAAAGCTACCACCGGTTCGGAAGGCAGTTCTGCTGAGAAGAGCCAGCAAGAACGACCTTCACGCTGTATTCCGCAGACTGCAATGTAGGTAGAGGGAACCTAGTGTTAAGATACCACTTTCTTTCTTGTGTTCTCCACTTTCTTCCGAATTCTGGAGGCATTGCGTGTTGAGTGGCGGAACTCGACTTGCCGCACTTTGCTTCGACACCAGAGCGACGAAATGGAAATTTACATTTAAATAAATATTTCATTTCTTCGAGTGGAAATCGAACCCACAACCTGTCTCTCTACGCCACGAACGGTCTGCGCCATGACAAACATAACGGATATTATTTTATTTTCACTCTTTTATTAATAGATAATTTGGTCTTCACTTTCCATATCCATTTCACCTCTCCTAAGTTTGTCTATATTTTATAATTTATATTGTTCTTTCTCATATCATTATTTCCTTAATTTTCAGTTTTACTTTATGAAATCTAGCTAATATAACAAAGTTTAATTGTTATAATACGTAGTTTAACTTTGTTATATATTATTTATAGTTTTGTTATGTAATTTATCTTCTTTTATGGACCATCTTTTACTTCTTAAAGAACCTTCATGTGTTTTCTACACATAATAGGTACAACCCACAACGCAAAACGTCTAAATGAAGAACAGAAGTTACCTTTTTTAATATTTATTATTTCATAAGTACCGCTATCTTTACTTTAGGATTTATAAGTAAAGTGTAAAACATTACATACATTCACCGAGTAACGAGTTCAAAATCTATTCTAGTGACTTTCAACAGTTGTAAATACTTAACGGGTGAGTTAGAACTCTATTAATTTTGAATTATAGAAACTTTGCTTCTTAGTTTTATTCATATATAAATAATTTTGATACATTTTTCCTAATTGAAAATCAAAACAACATAATACACTAAATTACATTTTAAAAAATATCAAATACCAATGTGATTTAGAAATAACAAAACAAAAAATGCACACTCTACGCTCAGGCTGTAGGATTAAATCTTTTGATACAAGCATCAAAAACAAAAAAGAAATCATAATAATTTATTTATATTTTTTGGTTTTCATTACCTGCTTGCTAAAACGTAAAAAAAGGTAATGCTAGAATAATATCTACAACTTCGAAGCAAAGTCTCTATACAATATCAACTTAATAGCTAGATTCACAATCTGGAGGATGGAAATTACCAAATATATTCAATTCATAGAGACTTGCAAGTGTTATGAAGAGCAAATACCAAACCATTAATACCGCGCCATATTTACGATCTAACTTCCAGCCGTTGGCGTGTGTTGCCACCACCAGGAAAATGACCGTGGAGAATAATGACAGTGTTGAGTAGATTAGACCTGGAAAAATATATATTGGTTTCAACTTCTATATTCTTCTCTTCTCTAATAGTATTGTGAAGTCCATAGTGGATTCTCGATCGATCGAGCCTTAATTATACTGATTCAGAATGTCTAATAATAATCCGGATTACCAACGGAGTGCATGTACACACGTGCGTGATATTTTATTGAAAGATAAATATTAAAAATCTAGGGAAAAAGTAAGTAATAGAAAAAAAAAATATATATTCACAAACTTATTATTACTTTATTAATTTGTTTAATTTTTTTTTGTATCCTGCACATCACAGGGTAAGCAGAGTGTTAAAATATTCTGTTCCCTACGCCTCGGTTTCAACGCAAAGACCACTGCGCGTGACGGTTCTGGGTTCGATACTTACTGAGGGAACATGTTAATTTAATTTATGGGTCATTGAGTCCGTACCAAAACAATTATATGATACCTTTGCTTATAACATTAACGTGGCTGCCAGGGTGGATGATGGCCGTCTGTATGAACCACGGCAGGCCGAGGCACACCAAGATGTCGAACACGTTGGATCCCACTGCGTTTGATACTGCCATGTCACCATATCTATAATTATATAGTTATTTAGAATTGATAAATAAAATAAAGGATTTTTCCATTTGTAGATTAAACTTTGCTCAAATATTATTACTGTACGTTTACAAAATTACCCTTCTTTGATGACAGCGAGTGAAGACAGTGCGTCTGGTACTGACACTCCCGCAGCTACGAAAGTCAAACCCATCACGGTGTCCGGAATACCGAGGGTGTAGCCTGGGAAATATACCACAGATATTGTTAGAGTTAGCAATTATAGACATAAGTAGGAAAACAGTTTTACTTACTTTTTTCCCGAATAGCAATCTTTTATTTCAGGAGAATATAAATATGAAAAATAATATAAACATGAAAGTTAAATATAAATAAATACATATTTGACCGTTCTCGTTCCTTCTGCAATAGCTTGCGAAGAGTTGCGTGACGTCACACACACATGTTTACATGAATGTTTAAATGAAATACTATTTTTTTACATAATCATTTTAAACACCATTACAATAACTTAAAATAAAAAAAAAACTTACCAATAATAGTAATCATCCAGACCATAAAATACGAGTAGAACGAGATCCACAACATGGATATGATGAAGGTGACGGGATACCACCGTCCTCGACAGTCGGGCATGGTGTGTCGACACGACCAGTGGACGGGGAACGCGACGTACCAGCAGACTAGCTGTAGTTGATCTGAAAATTTAGATCATTTAATATTTCGTTATTTAATTTTTTAGGTATCAACTATAATATGGTGCTGAAGCTGAAAATTAAATAAAAATAATAACCACATAATACTCACTAGCACCAATCGGCTTGACTAAAGGATCCACAGCTGTTTCTGGGTTATAATCTTTTGCTTTGTAATAAGCGGGTTGCGCTGGAGCCTGGAAAAAAGCCTCTTTATATGAATAAAGTTAATTTAAAACATATCTGTAAGTTTATGAGAGACTTTAAAGATATTATGAGCTTTAAAGCGATCGTGGCGCAGAGGCAAAAGCTTGCGACTGTAAACGCAATGCATTGTGATTCTCACTCGAGGAAATGAAACATTTAATATTTTCATTTATTAGTTCTGGTAACGAGACAAAACGCGTCGTTGGGTTCCGTCACTCGGCACGCAGTTTTTCCAGAATTCGGCGGAAAAGTGGGAACGGAGTGTATTAACACTAGATTCCCTCTTCATACCCAGCTGCGTGCGGGATACACCGTGATACTAAAAAAATGCTCAAAAAGGAAACTTAAATCTCTGAACAGGTACAGCTATTTATAACGTTACTTTTTAGTTGGAAAATATTCATACCTATGTAAGTCTATTTTCCACTGACCTGCTGTACTGCTTGCGGTTGTTCTTGATCTTGTTGCGGCTGGTTGGGCGACTGCGCTTGTGTCTGCTGTTGCGCCATCGAGTCTCCCCACGACTGTGTGGGAGGCTGGGTTCGGGTGGGGGGTTGTTGCTAGAAATATTTAGGAAAAATATTAGTTACAGTTATTTAACCATTATAGGAAATTTTGTTATTCGTCTGTCTATGGTATTGCTATTTATGATATTTCCCGTAGACCTACAATTATGACATTTGGCGAGAAGTGAGAAATTGCAGTACAAATAGAGGAAAAAAAATTAAAGAATAATTACCATTATTTATCAATAATTACATAAATTTATGGCCAAAAATCCTTTAAATCTTTTTTACTTTTATTTAACGTCTAATCTAGAGAAAGTTCTCAATATACATAACATTTTTTTCTTAAAAAGTACATAATATAATAAACTTTATAAAACATACCAATGAAGTTTCATCCCAAGAACTGTTTGGATCCCAGGCCTGGTTGGGATCCCACACCGGAGCGGGTTCCGCGTTGTACCCCACATTGTCGTACGCACCATCCGGATTGTACGCTAAAAAGAGTTATTTAATTATAAAATTTGATAAAAACAAATCATATAGTAATATTTCATTTGAAAATGTCATAGAATAAAATTATCTTAACTTTTAAAATATTGGTGAATTTCATAATATGCTAGGTTATACTTATCTAGAAAATATATAAGTTGTTTGTGTCACAAAAATAAAAAACTATTAAAATTTTGAAATAAAAATATAAAAACAAAAACAAGAGTACTCTTTTAATTAGGTCAAAATTACAATACAATTTTAATACTTTTCAATATGTACCTGTAGGTTGTTTAGACCCGCCTTCATTTTGTCCATCCATCTCCGTATACTGTCCTTCAGCTGCAGGTGCATTTGGAGCTGGTTGTCCTCCTGCACTCCTGTGAAGTGTGAGTCAATAATGTTAATATTTACAAAAAAAAATGAAACATTATAATTTTATAATACCAAATGAAGTCACCGGCAGTTGAACAGAGTTTTACCAAATCCTTTATAAAGAAGAATGATAACAAACACTTTATTTATATTTTATCTCATATACTTGAACTGAAAAAAGATACACTAATAAAAAAAAAACAAAGCTATGAGTCTAGCTACATCTAGCTATTCTCCACTTTCTGCCAAAGTGAGAGTTTAATGAATCGTAAAGTTTAGTATCCTACTTCGTCCACACTGAAAAAGAACATTTAAACATTGTCTTTTAAGAATATAAAAAGCATGTTATTATTATATGAATTTTGAAATAAAAATGACTTACTTATAAGTAACAAGCGCCGCCTGTTCCTCTCTAGATGGCAACTTAAATGGTAGAGGTAGAGTCAGAGCCCACTTCTCCAGGGCTGTGTTGAAGCGCAACGCGACACAGTACACACCGTACATGATTAACATGAAGAGGGCTTCCGGCCTGAAAGATTATGAATTTTAAAGTTATATTGGTAAATGAACCGTCCGGCCGGCCGGCCGTTGAGACGCAGGAGCCCAAACGCGCGACTTTAAACGCAACGGTTGTGGGTTCCATTCCCTCTAGGGGAATGAAATATTTAATATTTTCATTACCTCTCTTTGGAAACGAGGTAAAGGGCGGCGTTACGTTCCGCCACTCCACACGCAATGCCTCATGAAAATGGAGAAAGAAAGTCTTAACGAGAATGTAGTGTCTTAACACTAGGTTCCCAGGTTCTCTGCCTACATTATTTTATTATTTATGTTTAATTTCGCAAACAGCAGGTATATATAATTTTGTGCATATTTTGACTTTTCCAACTATAATATGATGAATAATTTCAAAAAAACCAAATCTCTAAAATTTCAAATCTATCAATTCCTTTAACGAGGCCTTAAAAACAACGTATTAATTATTCCGCTTACCAAGAAACATAACCATTGGCTATCGTACACAACATAACCAATATGGAGACAGCGTAGAAGAAGCAGTCGCGGCACAGCGGCCACCAGTTCAGGTGGGAGACGGTGCCGGCGCACAGCGCACACACGGAGATGACGAACATGATGTTGAACACCGCGGACCCGATCACTCCTGACACACCTGGGGGGAAAAGGGGTAAAAGATTAGTAAGATTTATAAATTATATAGGTATAATACAATTAATTGAGGTTGTAGTTGCTCAGTGGCGTGAAAGTGTAAACGCAACGGTTGTGAGTTCGATTTTAACGGGAGATTAATTGCTTAATTTTGTCAGTGTGGCGTTAAATTTCGCCACTCCACAGGCAATGCCTCGAGAATCCGGAAAGTGGAGAAAGAAGTGTCACTAGGTTCCATCTGCTTACAACTGTAAGCTTTTATTATTACCCAATTTTAAAAAGTGTATTTTTCAAAACGGCCTGAATTGATTATAATTTAATTAATAAAACAAAAAGTAATAAATAAAATATTTAAATATTAAAACAATTAAATACTAAATATTGAACATGTTTTTTTTGTTTTAAAGACCAAATTTTATAGTATAAAGATAATGCATAGAAATAAAACAAATATGTGTTACCAATATCATCCTGCGCACAAAACACGCCGATGACGACGGTAGCGAGTTCGGGCGCAGAGCTGCCCGCCGCCATGAACGTAGCACCAGCCACGTCGGGCGCTAGCTGCAATTCTAATAATAAGAGAGCTCTGATAAGAAAAGTCCATTTATCACTTCCGTTAATAAAAAATATTCAGATTCCATCTTCACATTTCTTAAATACTTGCACCAGTCAATATGTAAATTAATACGTTCGAAAGCAACAATTTCTGATTTAATTTCACTTTATAATGAATGTGTGTGACTATGTATGTACTATGATGTGTGTGACTTTATTATGAAAATTAAAATTAAAATAATAATGAATATCAAGATAATAATAATGGATTTCAAAGATAAAAGTAATTTTTCAACATTAAAAAAGTCTCTACTAAATACTGACCTTCACAGATTCTATCAAGACTCGAAACAAAGTATTCATCGCACACTATAGCCAGTCCTATGAAAGTGAACACGGCGACCAGAACGTGTAGTAGGAGGCCGCCGTGCCGACGCGCAGTCTGGCCCATCAATGGGCGTGGGAACTGGAAACAAAAATAAATATTATTACGTTATAAAGCTCCGGTGTCCCGGATCCCTTTTTTGGAAAACATATAACAGATTTAAGGTAGCGAGATTAAACGTCGTATAGACGGTTTTCAAGATTTGTAATTGAACCCTCGATTGAGGGTATAAAAAAATAGGTATTATATTAAAACTAGGTATAAAAACATTATGATATTTTAACCAAGCTAAGAAAATTTATATTACCTAATAACATTCTCAAAAAAAACCTGATAAGAAAGATGAAATAGAATTATAAAATAAGTAAAATCATAAAAGTCACCTAAGTAAAGTGTTCTTATAAATAAATATTTAATACGAAATCCGGCTAAAAGGAGAAATTCATAAATATTAATAATGCATTATAAATGTTACTCAGTGTTGACCGCACGTTAAGTCGGCAGCCAAAACCCCTTCAAAGAGAATACCTCCTACAATTTGAATATTATATGACACCATAGCAGCTTAAATACGACTAACTTCACATCTGTGGAGTACGAGTTCGATGAAATACTGGTAATTGTACAACCAGAATTAGAAATTATATAAAAAATCAAGTCAAACAAAAAATATATACATCAATTTTTTTGTTTCCCGATCTCTTCAAGCAAAGGTCAGAAATGAGAATTTTATTATTATATGCAATTACCTAATCCGGTTAATAGGTACCTATAGCACTAGAAAATGTGTAAATCACAAAATTAAAATTTTCATAATGTCTTTAAGATTGTTTATTCTTTCCTTACTTTACATAATACCTAAGTGTTATATTATGAAAATATATATTAAAAATATTTTTTCCTTAAATGTAAAAACATAAGCAATTACATTTTTTTATAATCTAAAGTTTCCTTAATATATGATTATGAAACAGTTTCTATCAGGCAAGGACAGGCGAGTGTGTATACCTAGTACCTACCTGTTCAATGGCCGGTGGCGTACAATTGCGTAGAGGATGGACGGTCGGTATAGCGTCAATTTCTTCTTCTTTCTTTTCTTCTTCTCGAACTTCCTCTATAGCTTTATCCTGGGGTAAAATATAAAATTACCATTTTTAGAATAGTGTTATTATAATTATACAAGTATTTATTTTATCCATCTCTATAGACATAACGTGAATGGAAATAAAATGTTATTTTTTAATGAAATCGGAGTGTCTTAACACTTGTTCCCAGGTTCTCTCTGCTTATTAAATATTGTGGTCTACTCATAAAATATTATATTGTTTATACCTCTTCGTAACCAGCGTCTTTTTGCTTCTTCTTTTCTCCTTCATCAGGTTCATCCTCAAGACCTTTCATAGCTTTCTTGCCGTTAACTTTTTCCACGTTACTGGTTACGCCGGGTGTTACTTCGGATGCTGATACAGAATATATAAATACAATTAAGAAGAGGAAATTTCATGGAATAATTCTTAAATATGTATATGTAAATATTTCAACGTCAAAACAATATTGTCGCATAAGCTAAATGTACATAGGTTCATTTGCTTAAATACAAAAATATTCCAAATAATTTTTAGTTTTTATTTTTATTAAATTCTCTTCTCAAAGTAATATTTAAAAAAAGTCTACCAACTTTACTTTTTTATTTTTAACTTAAATTCAATAATTTTAATTAACATGAATGTAAATAAGCAAAATAAAAAATAACTGCATAAACTAAATTAATATATCCAGTAATTTACACTTTAAAGATAAATCATTAAACAAACAGCTTAACAGATTTAACAGTTACAAGGGAATAAAAGAACAGACATATATTCATACAAACTTATGCGCCAAAACTCGCATACACCTCCTTTGGGCTTCATCGCAGTCGGTTAAAACTCACAATACATAACATAATTACAAACCTTTAGGAGGTTCAACATGAGTAGTTTTCATCTCAGGTAGAGTTGAGACATCCACTTTGTCATCCGCGGGCTCAGACGCGTTGCTCAACACCGCCTGGAACACTGAGTACGCGATGAAGAACACCGACACCGTGAGCCACCGGTGTCGGCGAGGTCTCCGCATTCTCTGCAACAAGGATAGCTGCCATTATAGGCGGTATCTTGCATAATAATTAATTTCTATGAGTGGGAATCGAACCCATAACCACCGCGTTTAATGTTACATATTACGTCACTACGCCCCGACGGCCTCAATCATCAACTATGGTTTTGGATTTATCTTACTTTATTCAACGTATTTCTTTTAATACTTACAAAATGTTGTATTAAGATGTAGTACTCTATGTAGGTACACTCTATTCTACTTAGACTAATTATTTTTTAATAGTTATTAATAATTGTAAATTGGGTGGTGAAACTCAACGCCGTGGTTTATCTGACACATCCACACTAGGAAAACAATTCTTTTTTTATTTTATAAGCATTCCGCAAAAAATTTGATTCACAATTGGCCCGCAAGATATAAATAGATATACAATTAATACAAATATAAACTAAAAGTGTCAGTATAACTATAGAATATATAGTATAACTTATAGAACTTTACGTACTTTGGTCATCATATATAGAGGAGGAGGAATTTAAATATTTAGATAGTAAAATTACAGTTTGGAGTTCGCTCGCTCTCCTTTAAGTGCATGCATTTTTAGTCCTAAAAGCTTGTAACAGGATTTTATAAAGTACAAGCGACCCGACATGACCTTTCATGATTAAATGTTATAGGTGAGTATTAAGTTTTAAATTTTTATAAATATTTTTTTTTAGCTTCGAAATCTTTAAGAGCAGAAAATTTCAGCATTTATTAAAATAGCATAGGTTTGTAAACGCGACGGTCATGGGTTCAATCCCACTCGTAGGTGATAATTACTGACTCAAAATCTGATCATTAATAATAAAAAAGCTCATATTATTTATTAATAATTTAATATCCCATGCAATAAATGAAATAAATTAACAATTCCCGAAACAATACCCGCGTAGTGATAAATCAATTACGAATACAACGCAGCGCTCCGTACAAGCGGTTAATTAATACATTAAATCAGCTGAAACAGTATAATTAACGAGGCTAATGGCCAAATTTGTGTTTGGTTAATTACACATTTACTCCTAAAACAAGCATGTCACTGAAAGAACACTTTAATAAATATAAATGATTTTTTTTGTCTTTATTTTTAAATAAATGCCGCAATTCTGGAGGCATTGCGAGTTGAGTGGCAGAACATGAAAATGACTTGAAAATAATTTCAAAATTAAATTGTCCACGTAAAATTACTTCCATTTATTTGTATTTAAAGTATGAACTTGCTCCAAATTTAAAATAATGAGTTAAAAATAAAATAACAAAAAAAATTTTACTCACTTGTAACATTTTTACTTATAATTTTAACGACCTTTAGTTGAAAATATCAATTAAAGGTGAAAAGACTTATACATTGCTTTTTGATACACAATTAATTAATTAAGCTTATTTAATAATAAAATTATTTTACAAGCTTAAATATATGTAATAACGATATGAGAATTTAACACTAAGTAACAATTTCATATTATCAAAGAAAGGTGTCTGATATCACAAATGTCAACCGATGAAGGAAGATTGAAGTATCCAACATTTTTATTGGCAGTAAAACCTCTATGGATATTCGAGTAGTATCTTTGTTTTACGATATCCATAAAATTATCCTCATAAGTACCAATACTCGTATATTGGATGAGAAATTGCGGTTTTTACGGTTCAATATATTTTAAACTTCAAAATGATATTCTTTTGTTTTGCAAATTTCGTTTTTCATTAAATTGAAAATCTTGCACTTTCAAAATTTAACTTACTAGTTCTTTGCGACACTTCTCTCTTTTCACCATATTTTCGAGACATTGCAAATTGAGTGGCGAAGCCCAACGCCACGTTTATCTTAAAAAGTAAATAAGTCTAATACTTCTTTACATCTAAATTAATCACATAAAGTAAACGTTGTAAAATCAATATTGAATGCTAAAACTTCCACAGATTTCTTTTAAATATATTTCCTTTGAAAGGGCTCTTTATTGACCTCGGGGGACGGTTCAGGCTTGCCTTTTACTTGGGTGGATTGAAACTGGAAATACTTTCATATAAACATGCTAAATTTAGCTTTTAAGTATGTATGTATATTATAAAATCTCATCTTGGCGTAGTGGTGGTATGTCTGACTTAATACCATGGTTGTAGATTTTTATATAGTACATTGTTGGTTGGGCAGAGGGAACCTAATATTAAGTTCCGTTCCCACTTTCCGCCGCAGAACTAAACATCATCATCATCATCATCATCAGCCTGTCCTCGTCCACTGCTGGACATAGGCCTCTCCAATAGCACGCCACTGAGCTCGATCTTCAGCTCTTCGCATCCAGCCGCTGCCCGCCACTTTACGAATGCTTGGAATATCTCTGAAGGATCGAATTCAAAATGAAGTTATCCGACAGAGAACCAATGCTATCGACATGGCCCAAAGGATTAGCAGGCTGAAGTGGCAATGGGCTGGTCACATTTGCCGCAGAACCGATGACCGTTGGAGTAAGCGCGTTCTACAGTGGAGACCACGCCTCGGCAAGCGTAATGTAGGACGTCCTCCAGCTAGATGGGGTGACGATATTCGTAAGAACTAAACGCTGTGTTTTAATTAGAAACCAGTGCAAGGAAAATGAAAATATTCCCTCGAATATAATCGAACTCATACCCCTCGCATTGCGCTACCACGGCAGGAAATATATAGTTATGAACAAATAGGTCGAAATGAGATCATCATTGTAGTTAGTTGTTATTAAACCACCAATTATTTGTTAGTTCCGAGGTCGACCCCTCGCCTCAATATTAGATGTAGAGTACACCCCTGATTTGTGGGGTCTAAGTTAACATATTCCACGATTTAACTATTCAAAACTGTGGAGATACTGCCTAATATTAGTACAGCAAATAAATTATATTCAAAGTTTAGTTACTAATGTTACATGTAAATATGTTAAGATCATTAATTACAAAGAGACCGCCGTGGTGTAGGGCCACAAACGTGTGACTGTACCGCGACGGTTGTGAGTTCGATTCCTCACTAGAGGGAATTAATTATTATTTATTAATATTTTCATTTCTTCGCTTTCGAGGCAAAATGCACGCCATTGAGTTCCACCACTCAACACGCAATACCTCGAAAAATTCGGTGGAAATTGGGGAACGGAGTGTCTTAAAACTGGGTTTGATCCTCCCTCGAGGGAATTACCATTTTCTCGCCCTGGAAAGAAAAACGCGGCTTAGAGATTCGCCTCTCAACTTCGTTCTCTATCCGCTATGTGGAAAACTATAATAAAACTAAATAACTGTTACAAATATTTAGTTATATAAAATATAATATTTATAAAAACTCAACACCATAACATACAGACATCGATTAAATTACACGATTAGCATTTTTGTTGACAATTTATATTTTTTTATGCAGCGATTACAAAGTTATCAGAACATGATTGTTCCATTAATGATATGCTTAGTGCAATGTAGGTTGAAACTGGTGACGGGAGGTGGTGGTGGTGGTGTTGTCGGTGGTGGAGGTATTTAAACCTACATAAAACACATAAAACTAAGGAAAATAAAATATTGGAAGATAGATTTTTTATAAGGTTTTTAACTAGCCTATAACAGTGAAAACGTGCAAAATGAAAATATAAATAAAAATAGAGAATGTTGTAGAGTGAGGTGACAAAGGCGACAGCCATGAATAATCTAAGGCTGGCCATTGTCGCGGGGTCAAGTTTTCAGTCAAACGGGGCATTTGCCAGGCTTCGCGAAAGGTCTCTCCCGTTTTTGCAAATGAGATTTCCGCTCTATATTAGATTATTTAATACATTTAAATGTACTTGATATTACAACTATAAATAAGTAAAACGCTTTTAGTTTATGATTATTTTTTACATATATACAGATGCACACCTTTTCCTGCGTAGCGGAGGTCACCTATTGACAGGACACTCCGTTCTCTACTTTCCGCTCGAATTTGAAACATTGCGTATTGAGTGGCGGAGAGATGTTAACAACACTAAAAAGGTGTAAGAATGCGAAGTAGAATTTTGACGTAGACCATCAATGAGAACCTATGGCTTACTTTGTTAGAGCGCTTGGACGGATTCCAAGAGGCGCAGATTCGAGTCCCACTATGTTAAAATTCTTAACATTTCTAAAGTATATTTTCCTTTTCTTAGTATAATGATACTTTCTTTCCTAGTGTGTAACTTTGAAAAATGTTAAAATAAAAACAGTATATTAAGCTTTAGATTGTAGATACCTTTTAATCCTCTAATTTACATAAGATATGAACAAATTAATGTTAATGATAAATCAATAATCCTTTAAGTATTCGTAAAATTTTATTCGCTAATAAATGTAATGATGATACCCTATCGTTTAGTGTTGGCGAGGACCGGCTTATCGGAAATAGCTAATAGTATGTGGTCGAATTACCCATATGGAGACATATTAATATAGCAAATATCAATATCGTTAAATATCACCGCGGTCGAGGTAAAAAGTCGTAACTTAGAAATGGATATTTTCTTTACAATTAACTATAAGAAGTTTTTTTTTCAGCATCACGCTGTATCTTTCATGTAGTAGGGTAGGCAGAGGGAGCCTAGTGTTAAGACACTCCACTCCCTACTCCCCCTACTAACTGTCTGCAGAATTATTGAAGCATTGTGTGTAGAATAGTGGAATTCAACGCCGCATTTTGCCTCGCTATCAGAGTTAGGATATGAAAATATGAAATATTTCACTTCCACGAGTGGGTATCGAATCTATAACCTGCTGCAGTTACAGCTACACACTGGTGCCTTGTTTTTAATTATTTCCATTTGGCCACAGGAACGAAACCGCAGGTAAAAGCGAGTAATATTGAAATATTTAGGTTATAAAATGATAAATCCAAGATTTCCTCATCAACAAATCAAATTACTCAAAGAATATGTATGGTAACGCGATCAAAGATCCGATATTTTATCAAACGAGTGCATAAAGGGGAACGAAATACCTTCCTGGTATTGATCGAAGTTCTGTTGATGGATAATATTATGTCAAAACACGCCTTCACACTTTTGTAATAAAGTTCAAAATTGACTGTTATTTTATAAATTGTTACATTCAATCGCTGGAGGGGAATTTACATTATAATTTTTTAGCCAGATATAGCTTTTTTTTAATTTCACAGTGGTGACATTAATCTTTGTAGAAAGTAATTTTTTTGTTAATCTTTGCTATTTATAAGATAAAATAAGTAGAGAATTTAGAATACTAACACTTGATTATCCACCAAAAAAATCAACTTTTTTTATGTAATTAGTATATATAGGTCACACATTGCAGAGTAGGCAAAGGGAACTAGAAAACCTAGTGTTAAAACACTCCGTTCCCAATAAGACACTTCGATTCTCTATTTTCCGCCAAATTCTAGATTTGGCGGAATTACCAGAGGGAATCAAATCCACAACCGGTCGAGTCTACAGTCAGTTGCTTTTGCCTCTGCGCCACGATCAGGCTCCGGTGGTACCTACATATTAGTAAAAAATATTACACGACATTAGGTTAGATTTATTTTCACACGTTTCAATTAAATATATAAATTTTAAGAAAACCATTTTTTGCGCACCTATCACAGTAAAATATCAATTACTTTTTCATCATACGTTAATCAAATGACTCCAGCTTCTATTGTTAGAAGTTACTCGTTGGTATATGTGAGCCGAATCAATCAATATAATATCATTATACGAGTAATGGTTATTCATACGGCCGTTTCCATGGCAACCGCGAATAGAAACATATGTACATAAGTATATGAATAATATACTTTAATCAACTTAGTAGAATTAGATATGTTTTTATAGAAAAAGTTAAATATTTTCATGTATTTTTCTTAAGGAAACCTAATGGAACAACCTCTGGCCGCCAATGCAACAGGATTAGCGAGTATTTATTTTTAAATGTGCGGTGTGTGGAAAACGGAGAGCACTAGACTCAGTCTGCCTCATCTACTGATGCCAGCGTGATGCTGAAAAAATATAGTATAAATATTTATTCAGTATCCTTTAATATATCTCCTAATTAGGCTTTATAATTGATGGTACTTCTAAAATTTGCAATATGAAAGCGAAACATAAAATGTAACACTATCCAACGAGAAGCCCTATAGCAATAAAACGTATTAGATTAATTATAAAGTTGTTCTACGGCTTATCAGAAGGCCTATCATTTATTTAGGGGGAGGCCGTTCGCGATAACACTATTTTATTTAGGAAATTTTGATAGTAAAATATAGAATTTCAAGCTTATAATAATTGAGGATAGTCGTCACACAGGGGCACAAAGTGTGACTCTAAACGTGACAGGTTGTGGGTTCAATTCCCACTCGAGGAAATGAAATATTTCATATTATCATTTCTTCGCTCTGGTGTCCAGGTCTGGTGTTAAGATCCGCCACTCAAAACGCAGTGCCTCCAGAATTCGGCGGACTACGAAGAACAGAGTGTCTTAGCAGTAGGCTCCCTCTGCTCACAATGCTGTGAGCGGGATACAGCGTGATGCTAAAAAAAAATAATTGAAGCACTTGGGACTTATTTGCGTCCATGTAATGGCTGTGAGTTTGACATCAACTATGATATTTGTTTGTTTGATATTTCGGCCTTAGTTGAAGGAGAAATGTATAATGTTCAATTTATTTTACTGACATTTTATGAAAATATTTTCACGGTAATAAATTCGCTTTAATTTCGCTTTTTTCGATTCGCTTCAAATGTGAAATATATATGAATGTTAATATAAGATAAACAGAAACAAGGAAAACCATCGATCATCTATTCTATTGTATAGTTCATCGTAGAGGAAAACACTAATATTGATTTGATCTAAGCATAGAGACAATTGGTCAATTGGCAACCTTCAATATGTACGTGTATAATCATACGTTTGTTATCCTACATCTCCTAACCGGCACGACCGATTTAAATATAATTTTAGGTTAATTCCATGACGGTTTGAAAATGCCATTAGAGCCTCTAGGTGGAACTGCAATCGATGTGTAATAGATCAGCTAAATATAAGAAATCATCATATTTTTCGGTTCCGATACTGAACATGCAAAATGGGGAATGGAGTGTCTTAACATTAGGTTAGGGAGTTAGTTATGGAAAAGCTCGCTTTTTTTCCTTTTCCAGACAGGATAACGTCTGCAGGGCCCTCTAGTAAAATATAAAGGTATATCTATAATAGTTAAGTTAATTTTAAAGCCTAAAATCTATAATGAGGTTATGACCTCATTGGGCCTCATTATGACCTCACCTCGTTGGGTATGCCCAACTAGTAACACTCGCGTCAGTTCGCGGCAGCTCGTACTTACACAATTTATACAGGTCGAGTGTGAACTCTACGTTATTACACTCATTACATACATACACATACTCGTACATGGAACATATTCATGTCAGAGAATGTTATCTAACAAATATATGGGACGGTTATTCTCATTTGGTTTAAGTGGTATTATAAAATTTTAAACTGTAAGTTAGTTTTTTTTCACTTCACGCTGTATTTCGCACATAACAGGGTATGCAGAGGGAACACAGGAAGGACGTGGTGGAGGTCCTCCTTCCTGTGTTGTTCAAAGGCACTCGGTTATCATTAAGGCAATTTCTTTCCTCTAGGCATTGGGTGTTGAGTGGTGGGACTCAACGCCACGCTCATTCCCCCGTGTGGGAAACATATCCACAGTCGTCGCGATACCAGTTACAAGCCTGTGCCGCATTTTTTATTTTTATCAGTTTACGTTGATCTTGAAGTAGAACTGTGAATTGATTTGTCATACCTAATAGGTTCTAATTTATATTTAAAATATAGATATTTTCGTAGACTTGTTAGACAAATTGCTCAATTATTTCTCACCCCCCAACACGCGATGTGAATAATAAGCGACACGGTAAAAATGGCGTGACACACTAGACAATACTCAAACCCTCTTAACAGAAGTTAAACATCAAAAATATCGATTAAATTAAATAATTGAAATAGAAAAATTGTTAAAATATATATTGAGGCTAGTCATGGCAATTCAATATTTTTATTTCTTCGCGCTGGTGTCTCCGTTGAGTTCCATCACACAACACACAATGCCAATAGAACTCGGCTTAAAATGGAGAACGGATGAGTTTTAATGGGAATGGCTTGTCGTAACATTAGGTTCCTAGGTTCCGTCTGCTTACTTTGCTACGTCTGTATTTAAATGTGAAGCTAACAAAATCTTACTTTATTACCTAAAATTACGTAAACGAAGCCGTCTTGGCGCAGCTAACTATTAACCTGACGGTTGTGGTTATCATTTCTCATTTCGTATAACTCAATCCCACCCAGGCGAATGAATTATATTTTCATGGAGTACCTCAACAGTTAGTTATCTCTCCTTACCCTACTATGGGGGAATAAATTTGTAGCTGATATGATATAATGATAATTTTTATATTAATTTTATTTTGCAAATTTTAAATATAATTAAAACTTTGACGTGAATCGACAAAACGCGGCGTTGAGTTTCACCACCCAACATCCAATGTCTGTACCTACATGGTAAGAAATTGACTCATTATTATGTTGCCTTTTTCTCAAAATAGACACTGAAAATTCAAGAATACTTATATATGGAGATAATTTTAATTTATGTGAAATTGACCATTTTAATTTAACTTATGATTTATTCTTAGAGTAACACAGAAAAGACAGCAAAGGAAAATAAAATTCCATAGATTGAATGATTCAAATTTGTTAAGTAAAATGCGTGCAGAATACTAAGAAGATGGTGGAACAATTTTCTTTGTTGTTGTAAGAATTGGAACAAATAAAGTACTTTAACTTCTGAAAGAATTTGTAGAACACGTTAACGGCCGTTTGTGTACTAACATTTAAACTTTTTTAAAGTGATATTCCAATAATAAGAAACAGAAAATTATATTTTCCGTTATAGATTATCTAGGAATGTATAAAATTTTAACGGAGTGGGAATCAAACCTATGATACCAAAAGAAGGTGCCCACCCGATGGACACTTGGAAGATTTCTAAGAGAAGCAGGTTCGAGTTCCAATACGTTAGTCTCAAAAGCATTTGTGTATAGTACAGCAGGACTGAATAAAACTGTGAAAGTACTAATGAAGAAGAATGTTCTTAGAAATAAATGATATATAAATGTTACAAAAAATATATAGTAGAAGATTAAGGGACGAAAATAAAAAGAATATTGGAGACCCTTCGAAGAAAGTGTTCGATGAAAATGTAGAGGTTAATTACAGTCGATGAAGTCAAACAGATCAAAGTCATCTCACGTAAACGAGCTGAGTGAAAGTGAGGAAGTAAAATATAATTGATTGACCTATTTATCGTTATATTTCAAAATTTTGGACCAATTTCTTACTTATGCAACACAATTATAATAATTAAGCTTTGCGAACTTTAGATTTTTAACTTGATCACTGCATTTTAGGGTTTAAATTGTTTCGATACCTCCACTGATCTGAAAAAACACTGCGTTGATTTCCACTATTCAACACGCAGTATCTCAAATATTGGACGGAAAATTGGGAAAAGAATTAATTATATTTAGCCTTCATCTACGTATACAGGAAAAAACATGAAGATGAGAAAAGTGTATAAAAATGTAGTATTAACGCACAAACAGAACAGAAATTCAATTCCTTTGATCTACAGAATTTTAAACCGATCTAAAATATAAACCTTTAACTTCGAAGCAGTCTTAGAGGGTATTATTATAAGGGATGGAAATATCGGTTTGCTAAATCTCTTACCCCAAATACGTTTAGGATAACATACGTACTTGTACATCATATATATTATGTTTCAGAAGAAACGAGGGCGTGGGAAGTGTGTCAATACGTGGCGACTCGGTGGCGCGATTTTGCTCTCATTTTATAACGTTTATAGGTTAATAAAATATTTAATGTTTCTTGGAGAATGTGTTGAATTTATCTCGTTTAATACATAGGTATTTATTTCCTATATAGACAATTTGTAGAAGTAGTAAGAGATATTCATTTTATTTTTCTATTCAACATTCTATATTAGAAGTATAAATTATGAATTTAAAGTCTAATTTCTCTCTTTTTCCTGTTATGACTTAGTAAGTAAATAATATATAGTATAAGCACGATGATTAACTTCACTATAACGACGATTATAAAATAGAAGGAATTCATTAATTTAATTAAAAAAATAATAAAAAAACTTAAGAATTTAATTTTATTTAAAAAAAATATGGGACAAACTATGAAAATTTAATTTAAAAAACTATGAAAATTTCTATAATTTTATAGAAATTGATCTTTGCCTTTGAAGCCTCACAACTGACAAGAACGCTTGACCTAACGTTGCGAGCTATCGACATCGACATTAGAATTGATGTCACATGATATTATTTGATGGCTTTTACATGGCAGAAATATTTTCAAGTTACTTCAAACATAAACTTTTACCTGCCGTCTCTGTCCAAGAATTAAAAAAAAATCTCTAGCTTTGTAATAAAAGCGTTATTATTATTTTTAAATTGCGCACAGTTGGGGTACCCCAATAATGGTGCATACATAATATATCGTATATCGTAATTTAATGAAGTAACGAGGCAAGGCAAGTAGCGCCGGGATACACGAGTTAGACAAACGTAATACCACTTCAGAAAAATTCAGATGGTACTTTACTGGACCTGTTTTTATTCCGCTAACGACATTCATTAAACCAAATAATATTTTACATAACACTTGCTTTACAATATAAACAAAAATATGTAGAAATGAAGAATAATTAATATAGAACATTTAAATGGAAATAAGATTGGAATCACTCAAAAAATTTGTTTATTAATAAACGTTATTATCTCCACACTATATTCCGTGAGAAATGAAAATTTGAATGAATAATTAATTCCCCCGAGTGGGGATTGAACCAATAACCGTCGCCTTACAGTCACACGAATTATTTTGTACTACCATTTTTGCACTACTAGAGTAACCTGTCGCGAAATATTTTTTACAGAACAACTAAAATGTTGCAAGAGAGATTTTAAATATATTCTATGGCAGTGACATTTTGTGTAGAAAACCAGGTGAGTCCACTTGACCTTTAGAATTTACCAATTTATTTCGTTGCGAATTTTAAAAAATCGCTCTATATTTTTTTTCACAAGAGCTAGAGAAAAATACTATAAATAAAAAAAATAACATGAAAAGAAGCGAAGAGAAACTACTTTATTGATAAGTAAACTTTGTAATGCGATAGCGTTGTTTCTATTTAAGGCTAAGATAGTGGAATATCGGTTTTCTATGCAAACATTATGATAAACTGTCGCTATATAAATACATTTTTGTTAAGACATTTCTTATTTTATTTTGGAGGCCATCGTCGTCTAGCAGCGCACATCACCCGTGGCAGTTAATTTTTATTTGTATATTTATTTCCCCGTTCTGATAACAAGATAAATAACGGCGTTGAGTTCCGCCACTCGACACGAAAATTTGGTGGAAAGTCGATAGGGGAGTTTCTCAATGCTAGGTTCCCCCTGCCTACCCTATGCGGGAAAAAGCGTGAAGTGAAATATACCTGTTTCAATGACAACACGATGATGAACACGTAGTATTTTATCCAACTACAAACTTAGAAAATTGTATTATTAATGCAAACTTTCTTGTCTTTTTGGATTTAAGTTCTTTATGTGTAAGATATTTCTTGGTTATCAAGAAAACCAGAGAGAGAGAAAAGACGCTGCCGCCTCAATGTTAGGACTTAATTTTTTTAGAATAATAATAAGTGAAATATTTTTATAATTCGACCTTATAGACACCTTTTTATATGAAAGTAAAAATTTACTAAATGAAAAAAATGCTTGCGGGAATCGATATTTATTTCATCGCTATTCTTCTATATAATAAAAATGAGAAGCATTTCTACAGCCTAAGCTATTCTCTAATAGGTCGTCTTCTAGAATTTCATTAGGAACTAAGCATTATTAATTCTCGCCAGAAAAGCTATTGAAGACGGGTAATACATTCTTCATGATAATTCACGTTCATAGAATGCCTTGGTGAACGATTGCGAACTATTATATTTTATTTTTTTTCCCACATCGTACGTTATTACGTAGAGAGTATTGAGTGAAATGAGATTACGACTGCATGCATTTGCCTATAAAAATAGGGTAACCAGAGGGAATCTAGTGTTAAGTGACTCCGTTCTCTCATTCCGCTCAATTTTCGAGACCGAAAGAGAAATTGATCTGAATACGATAATCGATATCTATATATTGAAACTTTGCCTTGCATAGGAATCGAACCACTACCCATCAAAAATAATCGGATCTTTTCAACAGCGTTTAATTATAGTTTATAACAAAATATATTACTTAAATTTATTGTAATAATTGTAACAAAGTTGTTATCATGATAACGGTATCACTTCATTAAAAGGTCATGACTTCAACTCTGGTACGTATAGTTTATTTACATTATTGCAATAGTTATTTATGTTTAAATTTTATCATTCCATTTTGATGTATACCGATGAAGTCGTAAACTGACGAATAACATTTATATATTTAATAGGATTAATAACGAAAATTCATTTTAAAAATAACGTTTTTATTAGGTGAAAATTATATATCAAAAGGGGATGACCTAAAAGAGGATTCCTGCGAGAACAGAAAAAAAAGGATAGCCCATTTTACGTCTTAAAGTCTACTTAAATAAATTTGCGGGTAATTCATGTATTATAAAAGTTTAAGTTCCAACATTATTATAAAAACGAACAAACTTTCGATAATGAAACAGCGTAAACAAAGCGCAAACTAAAATAGGAAAAGTTCGCTATCGCTATGAACTATAGCTATGAACATAACGTTCATCGAATTGTGTTTGGAGAGATGTGTTAAGGATTTACCAACTAAGAAACACAATAAAAACGTAGAAGAAAATGGTAGTTACAATATTTTTGTATATTGTAACTACCATTTTATAAACAAATTTAATTAGTTTAAATTATGAATCAGCTTCACGCTGAATCCCGCACGCAGCAGGATAGGGAGAGGGAACCTAGTGTTAATACACTTCGTTCCCCACTTTCCGCCGAATTCTGGAGGCAATGCGTGTTGAGTGGCGGAACTCAACGCTGCTCTTTTGCCTCGACACCAGAGCGAAGAAACGGAAATATAAACTTAAGTACATATTTCGTTTCCTCGAGTGGGGATCGAACCCACAACCGTCGTATTACATTCACACCCTAGTGCCTCTACTAACTATAAACTAGTTTATACTTAATTGTTATAATTGAAAAGCCCAGCGTAGCAGCAAATTCCACTGAGAGCTTACTCACGTTAGCTTTAGAATAGTTCCCTCGAGGGGTTTACTCTGCTAATATTATTAAGGGTTGTAGGATTCAAAACTCAAATAAACCTTACCTGGTCTATATTATTACTTTAAGTTAAATAGATTATTTACATAGTATTCAAAATAATTTGAAAAACTTTTAAGGACCAAATCGAAGCCGTCATCGTAACGTAGCGGCATATCGTGTAACTGTAAACGATTGTGGGTTCAACTCCTGTTTTTTTATTTTCTCGCTCTGGTAAGGAAACAACCGCGTAAGTGATTCCTGCCAATAAACACTTAACGTCTCGAAAATAGAACGAAACGTGGGAAACGGATTGGTTTTAATACTAGGTTCCCTATGACTACCCTGCTAAATGCGAGGGACTCAAAGATATAGATATTACATTACTTTTTGATTATTATACCACTAAAGAAAATACTTATTACTTATCACTCTCAATTTCAGTTAAAATAACGGCAAAAAGTTATTATTATTTTTTACTTTTATGCTTTATACACGCACAATTAACGGATTTTTTTAAAACTATGATATGGTTTCAGGCTTTCATTTTATATTTAATGCATTAATTATTGCTTAATTAATATTGAAAATTAAAATAAAAAAAATCCCTAATTCACTAATCCATTTAACGCTTTTGTTAACTATAATAAAGATATTTTTCATCTTCACCACAGATAACAAAAACGTTACATAATTCATAAATCGAACGCAGTAGTAGAAATTGTAAAATTCTACCACTTAAAATTATAAATTTCTACCATTTTTTCCTTATATCTCCAGCAATAGCTGTCGCTCCGGCAGGATAATAGGAGTTCGAGTGCAGCTGTAAATGAGATTTATTCGAGAACCCTTTTATGCTCTTTTGAATTCTCAATAAGGTGTCAACGCTTTAGAATATTGGATTTGACGGCTTGGTTTTATGTGGAATTATTTTTTTTGCCTGTGAAAATAGCTTTATTTATAAAGTATTTCAAGGAAATATTATTGAACATTTTCTTAGAATATGGTCTTTTCTCGTATATCTTAGAATATTTTCATGAACATGATTATTTATAGATGAACTGTAAGCTTAAAGTGTATTAATAATAAGTTACTATACCTAGTAGGTAGTCACATGACATAAAACAATATTTTTTTTATTAAAATTAATAATTATATTTTTAAAAAATACATTAAATTACTACTTAGTCATTTCCTTACCTAACACTGACTTTACTTCGTAGATTGAATCAAAGAGATTGCCCTACGGATATCTGCCGAGTAAATTAACAGGAAATTATCTGATAGCAGCGAAAGCTCTAAAGTTGGTGATGAATCTGGTAATGACCAAAGATGGAGATTTACTTAGTCAATGGGATGTCTTTTATGTTAATCTATAAAAACATAAACCACAGGTTAATCTTCATATTCGATAAGAAAATTAATATGTAATAAATTATGTACGAGGAATGAAACTATTAATATACATTGGAAAGTACTTCTTAACATTAAGTTCCCTCTGTCTACACTGCAGTGTAGGCAAAAGAAACCTAGTGTTAAGACACTCCGTTCTCTATTTTCCTCCGAATGTCGTAGGCATTGTGTGTTGCAAAACTCATCACCACGCATATATTTATAAATTTAATTCTTTCGAGTGGGGATCGAACCCTCAACCATCGCGCTACAGTAACACCTACCACCTAATCTTGTGCCCCTGCGCCACCACACCATTTCAAAAAATATATGGTTTTTATTAACTTACAGGTCACGGAAATGGCATCAAATTCGTTGAATAAATTATAACAATTTAAAGTGTAGAGTTTCTGAAAAATCAATGGTGGCTTGATGACGTCATCGGCTTATGACGTCACTACTACAACGAATACATATTACAATACTATGTAATGTTTGAGATTGCGTTTTTACCGTTTTGTACTTGGATATACTACGTTTGAATTAATTTTCGTTGTGATATTTATGATTTAATGTGAGGCTCTTGTAGCGCAGTGGTAGTGACTGACTGTAACCTGGTGTGGGTTCCGCATACTCGAATGAATGAGGTATTTTCATTTAGGAAATGCGAATACGCTTTAATAGCAAGACTGAGTGCGGCGTTGAGTTCAGCCTTAGTCTCAAAAATTGGACAGTGCCTGGGGAACAATATGTCATATCACTATGTTCCCTCTGATACATATGGGATACAGCGTGTAGTGAAAAAATATTCCTGTTTTCTATTTTTCGGAATGTAATTGTAACAATAAAAAAATAGCAGTATAATGGCTGTACGTTTTGTTTTAATTGTCGTAAGTTCTTAGTATGGGTAGAAATGTGTGTTTTTCAATCATGAAAATCTTTATTAGCTGTAATATGAATCAATAAAACTGCTCGTACTGTACACTGTTTAAGCTACTTGCACATGGTTTTAATTTTAATGAATATACAACATTTTATATTTATGATAAAGAATACGTAATGATTCGGCTTTCAGATTAATTTATTTCTAAATATTTTACATATATTATAATTATCAACTGAAAAAAATAAATAAACTGTAATAAAGGTTTTTTTTCAGATTCACGCTGTATCCCGCATGCAGTAGAGTAGGCAGAGTGTGCTTAGTGTTAAGACACTCCGCTCCGCTTTCCATTTTCAACCGAATTCGACTCGACATCAGAGCGAAAAAATGAAAATATTAAATATTTAATTTCAATACTGAAATTCATTTGTATTCAAAATTAATTATCATTTACGAGTATATATAAAATTACTGTAATGAATTGTGTAATAACCTGTAAGTTTTTACAGGTTTTTTTATAATCATTATTATTACTTTTAATGACTTTTAAACAATATTCATCATTTTAGGACAAACAATTCAACATCTTTTTAAACTTTATAAAATATAATTATAATTTAATAAAATTGTCAATTTATTTTCAGCAGCGGCGTAATAAAAGCAATGGAGACGACATTCATTTATTGTTTGTCTTTTGCGTAATCTTAAATGGATCTTCTTTAAGAGGATTTTATAGGAACATTTTACACTGATTGTGTATTTTATCAGGTATATTTAGAAAGATAAGTATTGGAATATATTACCATAGTTTTGATTAAAAATTAATAAAATATTTACATATTTAACTCTACATTAATATATAAATAAAAAAAGATAATTAAAAAAAATATTTCTATAATAAAAACTATTAAAAATACCGACTGCGTTTTTAATTTAAGCGAATATTGAAGAAAGGTTTCTTTATGATACTCACCGAAGGCTGCATGCTGGCGGCCGGCCAGCTGTTCTCAACCTTAGGTCGGTATTTATACGCCCCGGTATCGATTTTGCCCGGAACAGTTACGTAACTTACACACGACACGAGAGTTTGGCGCCTCTGACGCTACCGGCTTTCATAAAGCCTTGCACATCTCGATTATAATATTTATTATATCTATATAAAATGAAAATTTTCTATTTAAACAAAAAAGTGCTCCGCTAAGGTTACTATTTTAAATGGAAGGCAGAAATTGACTGAGGATTTGTTGTACACAATTGACGGGAATCACTGGGAATCGGATGTACCCGAGACACGTCCGTGCTCAGTGGCGCCACCGAGCCGACTGGCTGTGGAAAACTGACGACTGCGCGTCTTTTCTAGCACACATTCAAACAATAAAATGTTGCCATTTGAAAAGGAACGCTTTTCTTATATCAATAAAATTGAAATTTTATTACAGCAAACTTCAATATATTTTAAAACTTAGCACAATCTAAATTAGACTTTATTTCAAAGAACTAAAGTTTACATTTTAATATATGTTTTCGTGGAAATAGTGATGCGTTACCATTGTCCCAGAATTGACAGAGACAGACATGTTGGCGTCAGCACACTTTGTATACGATTAATTGCATCACGGGTGTTTCTTTGTTTTATGGTAATATGGTGTAATCATTACAATTTTCCATATTCAGTACAGCTGAAATATTAATTTAAATAAATTTTGCCTTGTTTCAAAATTTTCAAGAAATTTCCAATGTAAAATATATAACTGTATGTTTTTTTTGGTTTTTACGTCGTCGCGGTGTACCTTATATATAGCCAGATAAGCAGAGATAACCTTGTGTCTAATTACTCTGTTCTCCGCATTTTGATTCGAGGTATTGACGCGTGGTGGAACTGAACGTCGTACTTTGTCTTGCCAAAGCGAGGAAATGCTAATAATTCATTACCACGAGTGGCGGTCGAAACCAGGGCCATCGCGTTTACAGACATAGTCTTGCTCTGCAATTGCGCCGAGATGGGTTATAATGGCCAAGCTAATATAAATAACACTTTAAAGGCTCATTTAACAAAACGTTAACAAGATTTTTTTAATTGAGATATATTTCCGATATTCCGTAACACATAAATATTATTCATAAAATATTAATTTATAATTTAACATCCTTACACTGTAATATTAAAATACTTCAAAACAAAATTATTCGATAAAATGCAAACAAAATCATGAATTTCATATGTTTTAAAAGCCATTGCCGCTACGAACAGCTACGCAATTCAATTGCTACGAGTACACACAGATCTAGTAGCTCGTAACTCGTAGCTTAATGCTACGCACGTACTACGTAGCTACGTTGGCATTTATTGAAGTAATGATGCACACATGTAAATTTGTAATGATTTATTTATTTGTTTGTTGCTATTTTTATAGAAGAAATTGTTTATATTATATGAAGGTTTATTATTTATAATTACAAGATGAATTTAAGACCGTCGTAGGTGTAGTAGGATAATCTGTCTGTGATCGTGATGGTTTTAGATTTGATTATCGCCTTTTTTTTGTTTCTCCACTCCTATAGGTATAACGTGGCATTCAGGTTCACCACCGGACGCGTTAAGGTAATCCGCCGAACATTGGTTGGAAAGTGAGTAACGTAGTGTCTTATTATTATTACCTACGACTGTGATTTACTTTACCAAATATCTTCTTATATATTTTGTATTTCGTGCTAATTCATCTCATTGCGATTCTCTTAACAGTATCTAAGCCATGGCAAGACGCCAACGACGTGACCTTTTAACCTTTGACACAAAATAAATGCGAACAAGGAACGCCGCGCCGCGCCACTTTCGAAGATTTTAATTTAATGATAAATTACTTCTAAATCGTCATTGTCCTGATAAAAATGATGTTATTGTAAGTTATTCTTAACTGATTTAAAGTTTTAGAGTATAATTTAGAGGGAACCTGGGAACCTAGTTCTAAAATTCCGTTCTTATTAAGGCACTTAGGTTCCCTTTTTACCAATTTATCGAACTATTACCAGATCGAGGAAATGAAAATATTAAATATATCATTCTGCCGAGTGAAAATCGATCCACAACCTTCACGTTTACAGTAACAGACTTGTGCTCCTGCGCTATGACGGCCTCAAACATATTTTTTCTATTAAATAATGTCGATTGTTGTAGGACCATTGATTTTTAATCTATTTCACGCTTTATTATGACCTGAAATAGGGTAAACAGAGGGAAAAAGTGTTAATATTTTTTTTTTGTATCACATAAACGATTTCTAACTAGAAAGTCATAAAAATCAGACTAGAATGTTTATTTGTAAAATATGTGTGGTACGAACTTATAGTAGTAGTGAGTTTCCATTTATGATGAAAATCAAATATTATGTTTATGGTATACCTTTTTTTTTGTTATATTTAATTAAATTGAATGTGTCTTGTTGGAATGAAAACTAATAGTAATATATTTTACCGCCATCTACTACAATTGCCAAAGCTGTCATAAATATTATACAACTTTACAATCTAATTTCAGCGGTAGATGGCGCGACTTGTGTGAGCAAATTAATATAAAATATTAATGGCAACAGAGTATAAAATTGAATGTGACTATTATAAACGAGAATAACTTTTCCCATATAAATACATGAAAAAGTGTAATATAATTATTAACTTTTTAATTTCAGTTTGAAAGAAAGATCAGAATAGCCTATTAACACTTTGTGACCTGTGTTTTAATAGGCGTAGATATAAAACTTTTATTATGAACAAATATTTTATTACTGTGTATTATATTATAATTTAGTTGGCAAATCAATTTAGTTTGGTCCAGGAAAAGTTAAAATAAACTTGTATCGCAATAAGTAAATTTTTTTAGTTTACTGAAATGCCATTTTTTAAACTTTATTTGTAAGTAGAGATATTTGTATCAGTTTCAGTTCGATAGATGCACAAGTTCTCGAAAATAGGAGATGGGGGGGCCACTTTCGTGCCTCCAATAGAAAAAGAATATATATATAATAATAAAAATAAATCAGACTTTAACTAAGCGTCCGTCCCGTAGCGTCGTCATGGCGCAATAGCGCAGCATATGACTATAAACGCGACGGTACGAGGTTAAATTTACACTCGGGAGAACGACGTATTTTCATCGTCCGTTAACATAATAAAATTGACTCGTTCAAAATTTTCACATGCTATCTAAAATAATTGGGCGGTGCGTGAGGAACGCAGTGTTTGAACACTAACTTCCTACAGCCGGCCCTACGACATACGGCATACAGTGAGATGCAAAAAAAAAAATAAGTATGTGGTAATATAACAAAAAAAGAAGTAACACTTAATTCCCATGATAACATTTTAAAAGTAACAATGTGTTATATGTACTGAGTTAAATAAATGGGGAGTTTTTGGGTGTCGTTCGAAATTCACATAAGTACCTAAGTGTATGGGTGTGCCGTAACAGATGCGGTTTGTACGATTAGTTTTATTATTGCATTTCATTTCCCTTATTGGGGTGCTTCTCTTTGTACGTACAGATAAAAAAAACAAATGGCTACGAATGTTGATATAATTAATGAAATTATTATATTTTAATTTAGAAATATTGTTATATTGGTGAAATTCAGTAATTTAAAAAAGGTTAACGCATTTTCCCGTATCAGCATTTCCCGTAGTAGGTTACCAGAAACCTACTGTACCAAGACCATGTAGAGTGGTGTGGATTTTCAATTAGGTGCTTGTTGCTTCTCTCAGTGAAGCTTCACGCTGTAACCTAGTGTTAAGACACTGTTGCCCACTTTCTGCCGAATTCTGGAGGCATTGCATGTTGAGTAACGGATCTCAACGCCGCTCTTTGCCTCGACATCAGATCGAAGAAATAAAATATTAATTTTAAATAAATATTTCATTTCCTCAATTGGGGATCGAACCCACAACTCACATTTTGTGCTTCCGCGCTACGACTGGTGTTCATTTAGACAAAAAATATTTTTTTCTTAATAAAGATATAGTTGTGTACTCATATAATCAAAAATATTAATATAAAAGTAAAATTAAATCTTAAAGTAAAAGTGTTGTAACAGTAAATCCTCTAAAACTGTTGTTGTAATACGAAAACGAAAATACAAAAAAAAATACATCTTCACACCTGTCTTAAACAAAACAATAACCGATACTAAGTGATCGGCTTACAAAACAAAAACCCGTAAACATTGTACTCTTCAAGTGTCAAACACTTAAGGAGACATAATACTTCTAAATCCTAACCCAATTTTGAGCGTCACCCAAAAAAAAAGTACAATTCCATTGTAAAATTACCAATATACTACTATATTTCGCAAATATCTTATTTAGTAAGCTATAAGGTTTAATTTTTAATAATTTTGTAGTAAATATAAAATGGCATTTCTTTTGAAAACCGTTGACTTATGTCAATGGCAGCCTTATTGTTGTTATCCACAATGGCTAATGCACTCACGAGCTTTTCAACAGAGCTATCTGTACTAAGTACTCTATACGTCATTTATTCTCGTAAAACTATTATTATTTCTTATTATAATAGTAATAAAAGTTATTTTGGCGTAAATATAAGTTAGGTGAAAGGTAATTGGTTTGGTTAGTGTTGAAAGTAATTGAATATTTGACTTCGGTAATCGTGTGACGGGGCGATGCGGTGTGACGAATCGGACATCATACTTGTATAGTGAAAAATTATTTGTAATTATAATATATAGAAAAAAGAGGGAGAAAAGAGTTTTGTAAATTATAAATGTACCAGATAAAAATATGATTTCAAACATTATTTACTTGATTTTTAGGTTGCTAAAATCTACATCCAGGTTCTTTAAGCACAGTCTCTCTCTGTATTCATTTCATCGTGTCTGGGGATCGTGGCCAGCATCAAAGTCGCATCTGAGCGGATGATCTGGATGACGATCCCTTTAACTGAATGTACCTTCTTGATGCAGTACGACTCTCGATCTTCACGTTTCGTAGCTCATTCACCCTATGCTATAACCGCGGAACCTAAAAGTTTTTCAACCACCAACGTCTCTACATATTACTGCGTTGGCCCGTGTCAGAGTTTCCTAGCAGATGCGCGACACCATTGTCATGTGGCCACATGTGACAGTCGCCGACGTTTATATTATTTATATTATAGCTATGTAATAAAATAGAAGAAGCTATCTTTTTTGCTATAATACGAGATATTGTATAACACGCGATTTTTTGGCTTCTAAGATATTTTTTAATTTTTTTTGTATTTCACAAAAACAATATTGTATTATGTGTCAGAAGAATTATGGAAATATATTACTGTGTTACTGTACTATAATTACGGTCCATTTTAGAGAAATTATTATTTAAACTCAATCGATATAAATAATAACAATATTATGTGCAAAAATAGCTTAAAAGATTTACCTAAATTATTCAACTTTGTGCCAATGCCTCTAAAATAATTAATGCTACTTAGTTACTTAACGCGATCTAAGATTGCGTGGTTTCTCTCCTCAATCTCTAAGAACACTTCAAAGAAATATTAAAACTCATTTAATTTAATTCATTTCTAGTATGTAATGCGAAAAAAGCGCATCAAATCCAGTCGCTTCTCAAGGACTATAGCATCAATCTTTATATAAATATTATAAAAGAATAACAAATGGTATTTCACAATGAAGTGTAGCGGCGCGGAAATGTGCTGACCGCCGCGCCACCGCCGCACGTGTTTAGAGGGAGTCTGGGATTTATAGCTTATATTTCGCTTTAAAATTTTTATAGGAATATTGTTAATTCCACAGAGGCGCAGTGTTGCAGTGTCCACGCTATGGTAGCGGATTTGATTTTCACTCGGAGGATTATATATAAATTATATTATTATCATTCATTCAATATCATTTTCCAGATTTCGTATGAGAAAACGCTAAGGCCTAAGTTTATTTTTAAGTTCCATCGCAAGACTATTTTTAAGTTTTTCTTTTAATGATATACTAGCTTATATTTAAATGGAAATAACTTAAAAACAATATATCAAATGTAGAATTTAAATAATATAGCCTTAGGTATTTGATACTCGTAATTTGATCGCATGAACTACATTTTATTTTAATTATTTTCTGCCGAATTCTGAATGCATTGCATGTTGAGTGGCAGAAGTCAATGCTGCGTTTTGCCTCGATACCACAGTGAAGATATAAATATTTCATTTCCTCGATTAAGAATCGAACTCACAACCGTCGTGTGCACATGCTTATGCCACTGTACTACCACAGGCCTATGAACTATTATTTTTACGGTATAACATTACAAATATTTGATATTCTCCGCTACAATTACTAACAAAATAATCTTTTAGATTTTAAAATATTTGATACTGTTTTATTCAATTTATTCTTAGACTCACTTCAAAGGGTTAACGGGCTATCCATCTCAATATATCGCGAAGCTTTTAAACATTAGAGGCTCTGTTGTTGCCACCAAAATACACGATGATTGATCGCGGCATTTATTTTTGCAAGTTTATTTAGCAAAGTAACTTTTTTATGAAAATATTATAAGATTAATATTATTTAATCGTCATTAATATAAATATAATGTTATTATTTAAACTTATACAGTAGTTATAGTCCATGATCTTCGACTATTGCTTGTTTAAAGTAACTTTATGTATATCCAGAAAATGGTTAAAAAAACGAAATATGTAACTTTATATGACTTATTAATTACAACACTCTGTTTTCACTTTCCTTTTTTCCCAATGTATGGGTATTGCGATAGCCGGAACCCACGCAACACTCAACACATGAAAATAATCATTTAGGGACTATATAATTTTTTTTTCAAATTGCAAATAATATTTGACATTCTAGTATTACATATATATTTAAGGCATTTATATATAGTACGTAGATATTAACCTTCATCTCAAATTTCTCTGTCTATTACTAAAAACCATACTAAAATTGCGTAGCTAAAAAGCTTGAGCCAGATATCTATGGGAAGCGATTTTATTTAAAGATAACAAACAATAATTTGAAACGTGAAATTTTCAATGTCATTTACTACACTACACTTTAAATAGATACATGTCACAAGTGGCCACGTAACGTCGGTATACCTAACCCTTATCCACAATTCACGCTTGACTTTTCCGCAATGAGATGACATCTGTAAAGGTGCGAATATTACACAAACAAACACACAAAGGCACCGCGCCCCGCCCCCGCGGTACTTGAGTACATTAGTTGGGGAAAACATCTTGATAGTTTGTAAGACATTAAATGTCTCGTTTTAAGTTATTTTTTTTAATATAAGTATGTATAAGTATGGGTTTGTTAATTCTTTTATTAGAATGTACCCAAAAAAAGTATAGTTTTCAGGTCATCAGGCAGCTCATTTCAAGTAACTTTATTATGAGACGTGAGTTTGGGGTATTTTTAAATTAAAATAAAAATATAGAGAAGAATTTAATAATTATTTTCACATATATGAACAGTAAATTATGACGCAAACGCTATGTCTCCAGAATATAATAAAATGACACCGAAATGACTTTGTTCTGTATATTATATTAGCTTGAATTGAGACACTAAATGAATCGTAATATTCCTAAATATTTTTTTACCAAAGTAGTCTTAGGCTTAGTAACTTTTATTTCCTTTTAAATGAAAATAAAATAAATAAATCACAAGGCTAGATACAGGATGAGAATAGATAAAAACAAAAACTTATAAGATTCAAGTATCTAGAATATTATTCCCAATACACAGGTACAAGACGGCACATTAAAGTGAACAACAAACGTGCCGAAGATGTGAAGCTGGTAAGCTACCATGTATTTAAATGCCAGATCTTTAACCATCCGTCAATATTAACATTGTACCACGTTACTTATATAATGAATGGCAACAAGAATTTTACGGTGTGAGGTTTGTTTGTAACCAGCGTTGAAAGACGTCTCGATTTTGACTTAAAAATAATATGTCTGAGCTGGACAGGCTTCCAATTTTTCATGGATTATTTCATGCACTGTGAGAAATCTTTTTAAATTGCTCTATTATTTACTATCGTACGTGGTCAAATGGAAATAACTAAAACTTGTGTATGACACATGACACAAGCTATATATAATACCCGACGGTACCCGCAGGTACAGTGTGTTAATTCCAAATGGTAGACGTGACATAATATAACCTATGGCCTATCCCCATAAATGCCATATTAACTATAAGAAGATTCGTTCAATTCAAACCTGGTTTCAGCGTTAAGTCTTCAGCTCTTCAGCTGTATAATATTAGTATAGATATCGATAATAATTAATTAAATATTGTAAGATTATTAAAAAAATATATTAAAATAGACAAAATGAGTTGATGCCTTCTCACATACGGTCTGCAAAGTTACGAAAGAATTTATGCCTACCACATAAATGTGAAAATTCTTGAATTTAGATATAACTCTCGTATCATATAAAAGAAAAAGAAAAGAAGTTATACTGTTAATATCACGTTTTAAAGTAAGATATCAAATTATAAATTCATCATAAACAAGTAAAACCGAACAAAGTCATTGTATAAAGTCATTCCCTCGTCTCAAAGGAAAGTAGATGACGCGGAAAGCTTCAAGTAAGTAAATGCTTTGCAGTTTCACCGACAGACCGACAGACCGACAGACCGACAAAGTGACAATGGTGTAAATTGGAGCGGTCAAGTATTGATGTGGCGAATCACTGTTGGGCCGACAATGTCGTATTGTTGCCTTAGAACGATATAATAGTTTTATGTGTTCATTTTGAAATGTCACTTGTATCGTTTTTGTTTGTTGTTTTTTCTTTCATTTAAGAGGTTGTGGTGGTTCTGTGGGATAGCCTCTGGGTTTATACTTGACGGTTTTGAGTTCTATTCTCACCTGGGGTAATATTTTCGTATGTTAATATTCATATAAGAATACAACCTGCAGCGTTGAGTTCTGTTACTCAACTCGTAATGTCTGGAATTCTGACGGAAAGCGGGGAATATAATGTCTTTTATAACAAAATTTCTTCCACGGTTTTTCCGCGTAACAGAGTGAGTACAAGGGACGTAGGTTGAGAAAGTCTGTTTGTTCCCCATGCACCGAGGAATTTTTGGACACAGCTTATTAAGTAGCGGAATCGCGGTATAAAATATAATTAATCCCTCAAGTGAAGATCCAGCCTACAACCGTCGCGTTTACAATCTAGATGCTATCTAACTGCGCCAGTTTTAAAATTTATTGTCTGTCTGCTTGTAAACGCATATCTTTGAAACGACAGGTTTCAATTAAGGTTTTGTCGTATAGCTATTAAATCTGGTATTAATTAATTTTGGAGACCGGCACACTTGATAAAGACCCATAACAAGCAACTCAACTATAAGAAATAAACAAAAATTGAGGACAACGTGGCAGCAGCAGCGGCTATTATGGTTGTGAGCTCCATCCTCACTTAGAGGATATTACAGGGAGGATTAAATTTAAGGGTATTCTCATTTGCTGCACGCTGTATCCCGCACTAAATAGGGTAGGCAGAGGGGACCTGAGAGCGTTATTCCAAACTTAGGAAAGCTAAATATTTTTTAAAAAACGAGTCTTAGCGGTCAGAGCGCTTGGACGGTTTCCAAGAAGCGCGGGTTCAAATACCGCTACGTTTAAATTTTATATGTTATGTAATTATATAAAAAATAAGTTTAAGAACTATTTATTATATTTTTAAAAATGTGCAAAAATATCAATTTAACCAAAGTCAGTCAAATCGCTTGTTATTTTTTCAAAATACAAAACCTTGGTATATGGAATTTGTCTTTACTTTAAACATTTTTATCGCCACTTAACTCCAGTTTTCCCTTCCATTACAAATCAAAGTAAAAATAATAATTCCAGTACCCGATACGAGGGGAGAAGGCTCCTCCCACTGACCCGGGCCCCCTCGTGTTGCGGTGACATTACTGTTTAAATCAATTAAGTGGCGAGCTTGGCTTGTAACACTTACTTTTAAATCTATTTTACTTAAAAAAAACACAAAAATATATATTTTAAAAAGAGAGGTTTTATTTCTGTTATAAGTTCATTCTTTTAGAGCTAATCTAGTCTGGAACGGCCTGGTTATATTGGGTCTTAAAGCGAGCTAATATAACAAAATTACTATGTATAAGCTAAGCTAAGTGCGCCAGCGTCAGGGTCTTAACGCGACAGTTTTAGGTTCGATTTCCACATGTATGAACAAACATTGAACATTAAAATAAAGGTCTAACTAAGAAAGAATGGTAAGAAGGCAAGGTGAAGTCTTCAGTTGACTGTCGATGACACCAGAGGAAGGTCACCTAAAATATGTAAGGCGTGTAGAGCTTATTGAAGAGGTGGACGAAGAGAAAGCGGTATGGAGAGACCGTAGCGTTTGGTGAGCACCACGTTTGCTCTGGCTACCCCGCTAGGGATGGAGCGTGAAAGTAAAGTCCAACTGAGCAAATACAGTTCAACGAATTTATTGCCATTAAGCAGAAAGGAAATTATAACATTTAAAATAGACAACTTACATAACTGTTGTTAATTTAATTTATTCAATTGAATGTTTCTTAATTACAGAAGCACAATAACTTCAAGAGAAACTTGTACTAACGTCACAATATTTCTATGAAAACTACTAAGTTACGTTCTTACAATATTATTCGACGCGTACATAAAAAGCACACGGCGTCCGTCTGTCTGCGCCATCAATGAAGATATCGAGGACAATGAGTTGTCAGCCTTTTTAAATTTATAGCGTATTTTGTTCTAAACTAACATGGATGTGGTCAAATGTAGACCACACAGAATATCGCGAAATTTATATAGTGTGTTCACTTTTGATACTATCTATTATTAAAATAGTACTGTAATTCATAGTAGCCAGATACTATTTAAGTATCACATCTTATAAAGATGCAATATTTGATTTTATAAGAGCCATTTCGAATACGCTTAGAATGCACAATTATAAAAAACAATAAGAAAGTAAATGATGATATTGATTTAAAAATATTGTCACTCTAATCCCGCATATAGCAAAACATTGGAAAACTAGAGTTAAGACACTTCATTCTCCGAGCACTGACATTGATCCAATTTTCAAGACATTGTGTGTTGGGAAGCGGAACTCAACACCGCGCTTTATTTACAAGAGAATACTACAAACAGATAGACGGACCGCCACCTACGCTACACATTTTATTTTCATAAATTGAACAGCCTGTATAACTTTACGTTGCCCATTGATAAAACTCAGGCATTTCTCGACAAGCGTAGTAATCGACAAGTACAATACTATAAGAAAAAACATGCGAAGCTTATAAAGTTGTCACGCTTTTAGGAAATTCCTTTAAATCTTATTGAAATACACTAAACTTTGTGTTTGGAAGATTTATATGATTTTTATATAGAAATTAGAAGTTACTACGACTCGACTCCATTAAAACCGAATTCTTGAATGGGCAGGTTTTATTTTTTGAATAATATGATGAAGAAGTCCACTTTTACTATTGATTTTTTTTTCATTTATTTTATAAGTATCAAACTATACATAATAAAGCTACTTAATAAATGACACATATTTTTAATATTTAAATGTAGTTAATATGGTGATGGTGGTAAATAATTCTTTACTGTTTTTGTCCGGTATAATCTCAATAAAAGCAGATACGAAATATTAAAATGTTATTACTTTTTTAAAATATTACCTAAGACAACATGATTTCGAGCGCTTTTTCTGTACAGCAGGGTAGACAGAGGTTCTCTCATCTCATTTAGGTGATTAGTGGCGGGACTTAACTGAAATAATTGATAAATAAAAAAATAAAAAAAACTATTTACACCTTTCAAAACCTTACCATCTTTATATTTCACACTCACTTATTATCTTTTATTTTA
Source organism: Heliconius cydno galanthus (assembly GCA_036379175.1). Classification (NCBI taxonomy): domain Eukaryota; kingdom Metazoa; phylum Arthropoda; class Insecta; order Lepidoptera; family Nymphalidae; genus Heliconius; species Heliconius cydno. The sequence goes on along the minus strand of JAKRZM010000440.1, from coordinate 523,900 downwards.
ACGCAGTAGTGTAGTAAAGGCATTATGTATATTGTGCTTCTTTATTCTTCTCTATGTGTGATAAAAGCAAACACTTCAGCATTAATTTAGAACTCTTTTTTCAAAAAGAGCTTTTTTCTAAAGCAAAAGTTGCGTAACTGACAAAATACCTACCCTCTTATACAAGACTGTCTTCTTGACTTACATCAAAGAGTATTTTAGTCAGAAAATATATATTCATAGATTTTAAAAGTAATTTTATAACCGAATCAAAAATATTAAATTGTATAACGGCATATCGATCACTCAGGCCCGCCGTATAAAGGCGTGCTCAAAAAACATCAAAATCCTCAAAATTAAAAAGTCAAAATCTTGATGTATCGATCTTTAGAATTAGCCCACTTGTACCTACCTACTACAGTTGATGACCTCGTATAAAAAAAATATTATAGCATAGGTATGCAATTCACTGCATATATATAAGTTTAACATTTTTAATTTACAAGGATTCCTGTTCATGGTTCCAATCAAGGGTTCCCTGAATTTAGAAGAAAGTGACACGGAAGTGTCTTAATGGGAACGGGGACTGGGGTGTCTTAACATTAGGTTCCCAGGTCCTCTCTGCCTACCTTGCTACTTACGGGATACAGCGTAAAGCTAAAAAGAAATAAAACTATCGTATTTTACATTACAAGTCATGAACTAATGCTTGTTAGCTTTTCAGCGTTTAAATAACTGCTAATATCAAATACTCACTAATTTATAATATGTGAGAAATTTGTGGTTTAATATGTTCAGCCTCAGTCCACATTTAATTAGTAAATACAACGATCGATATAAATCTATATTTTTAACAAAATAACGTAAAATATTAAAAAAAAATATATATTCAAATAAAAAAATTGCATTAACTCTATGAAAACGCTGGCAATCAATCCATCATGTGACACCAAAAACTGACAGATCGCACCAAATCCACGATTCTTTGGGAAACTGTCCAAATGTATAAAAGCTACGCAATCAACTGCATTGTATTTGTATAATATGTACTTGTTTAGATTGATGCTTTCGATCAAATTTAGCGGACTTTTTGCGATAAACCAGGAAATGTTTGTTATTGTATCTAACAAATTCAACTTTGAACGAAATTGTTAAACTATTGTGCTGTTTGAGTGATTTATTAGAATAGAAAATCTAAACGCTTGGACTGTATTAATTTAATATTTTTTACAAAAAATAATTGAGGCCTTCGTGGCATAGTTGCCTAGCATCTGACTGTAAACACAATGGTTGTGGGTTAGATTCCCCTTTGGGAGAATGAATTGTCGTTATTTTCTCGTTCTTGTAATAAGTTTCGAAAATTGGGTTGAAATTGTCACTATTAATTAATGTAATAACTCTAAAAATTGCACATTTTTTAAATTTAATGTAACGATGTACAATTATTTGCAATAACGTATAACATACTGCTTGAAATTTATTTTCTTAATATTTGTATCTTAAAAAATAAATTCGTTATATTGATCATAGTCACAATGGATCCCTATATATTCGCAGTGTGCATCGCGTGTATGTAGCACATAAATCCAGGACCGCAACAATCGAAACCATTAAAACAAACACGCTAGCAGCTGCGAGGGCCGCGGCCACTCGAGCATGGCGCTCTGCCCCGAAGCCCGCCTCCGGACGACGCACAAAAATCAACATAAATAACATTACACACCCCTATCTCAAAGATACACGACTTAACACACAAAAGAGCAACACTACAATGGAAAAAAACAAAAAAATATATTCTATGTGTATAGATATAGAGATTACAATTCTAGTAAAGGCCTCTGAGTGATACGCCAAAAAGTTAAAGTCAAATTTAAGTGTGCAACAATTGAAAAATATTTCGTCTCTTTCATTCATTCAATGGTATCGGTTATCCCTCTACTTTTGGGCGCTTTTATTAAATTTATTGTTAAAGAAATGTATATAAAAGTTGTTGAAACGAGAAAGGGTCCCAGTCTGCCATTTGATCGTGTGTGAGAGCGTCCTAATAGTTTTCACGAAAATGTTATCTGTACAGCAAAATTATTCAAGACTTTTTAGGCCTTGGGATGTGAGTGATGACAAAAATGAAGAACAAAGTAAAATTTGTGATAAAAATAAATTAAAAGCCACCGATCTTAAGAAAATAAAAGATGAAAAACGTGAGAGTCGCCTGAGAAAAATACGCGGTATATTTAAGAAAATCGACAGTAATAATTACCAAGATGACACTGTATCTACAACAACTTTAGATAACGAAGACGATAAACACACAAAAATGGAAATTGAACAATCTGTAGACATTTCGGATTCACCAGTAGCAAGTTTAAGTTTATGTTGCGACAGATTACTTGAAGAACCAAGAAACACTATAAAAAAAGAAAAGACCTCAGAAGCCAAGAAAAATCCATTGGAAACTCCGCCTCAGCCTCAGCATATGTTTCCACCAAACACTCTACCACCAAATATGTATAGTCACAATTATATTCCCGAATATTTGTCAACGGATATTGCTACTACACTCGGCGTGCCTCCAACTGACCCTCTCTTACTAGAATCACTAGCGCAAGGATATGCCATGGAACTAGAATACGCGAGAATATTACACCAAGAAAACGAAGCGAAACTGTTAAATGCACGAAAGCAGAGACCGAAGAAGTATAAATGTCCACATTGTCAAGTTGGATTTTCCAATAACGGTCAACTAAAAGGTCATATTCGGATCCACACCGGAGAAAGACCGTATAAATGTGACGAAAAGAACTGTGGAAAGAGTTTCACGAGGAATGAAGAGTTGACCAGACATAAGAGGATCCATTCAGGAGTGCGACCGTATCCTTGTCCTACTTGTGGCAAGAAGTTCGGACGAAGAGATCATTTGAAGAAACATACTAGAACACATTACCTTCAAGCCGAACGTATGATGCCTGTATTTGTGCCTTTGTCCGCGGTACCACATGTTAGCGGATTTCCCTATCTATACGGATATTAAAAAAATTCGATGAATTTAATTATTCATTAGGCTATTTAAATTGTTACTTTTGTACTTATATTTAAAGACAAGAAATGGAGAAGAATAATTTTGATAGAACAAATTATTTAGAAATAATTGTATTTTTGTAAATAGGAACGTGTGCAACAATATTTTTACAATCAGAGAAATTGAGGAATAAATTTTATATTATAAAATTACATTTTGTTTTACTTTAGCAACTTCTTAACATGGTACAAGTATAATTGATATAATAAAAAGAATTTAGGCGGCATACATTACTTATAAATTTTACTAAAATTTCATTTTGGCGCACATAGCTATGCAAGTTCAAGTATCTGAATCCGCTTTATTTTATTTATATATTTTTTTCGTTAATAACAATCGCAAACATATCTAACTTAATATAAAACTTTTTTAAAGAAAATACTTATTTATCTATCTTAATAACATTAGACCTAGGATGTCTAGAAAAAATCCTTGGTTATGAATAAAAGTTTTAAAAATATTACAGAGAAGTAGTCAGTGATCTTTATAATTAATTTTTACCAGACAACAATTACGTGGGAAACTTAGTAAAGTTGGAAAAGTTCCGAGCACTTATTAAAAAGTTACAGCTTTATCACCGTGTAAAAGTTTTGAATTGAAAATTGCTGCAAGTACACGGGGTTAGTTGCTCTAGGAAAGTAGTTTTTTGCATTTTGAGTTTTGTTAATGTAGAAACATTTTTATATTGCTAAAATAATATTATTTAATTAGTTTAATTTAGGACATAGCGCATAGGTACCGTGTCTCACTACAAACCTGACTATTGTATGTTCGATTCCCTTCGTGTCCATGGATAAAGTGATGCGTGGAGAACACTAGGTTAAGACACTCCGTTCTCCATGCACCACTAGGCACCATTAGGCACTAGGCAAATAATTTATAAGGTCGCATTTTTATTTCATATTGATATAAAGAAAAGATTTATTCTATCAGTTTATATTATCGGTTATTTCACACGACGCCATTTTGATGCAACCATAGCGTATTTACAAAGTAGTACAAGTAATGATCGTTGCTCATCCCCAATTCAGGAATTGTGTGCTTATATTAAAGTAAGCTACGCCGGTAAAAAGTTATATCATAAAAAAAGCTAAAACATTTTTTTTACTTTCACGCTGTATCCCGCATATAGCATGGCAGGCAAAGGGAACCTTGTGTTAAGACACGCCGTTTCCCACTTTCCGCCAAATTTTTGAAATATTGTATTTTGAGAGGCGAAACTCGACGGTGTTCTTTTATCTTCTAGACATGGTAAATGGAAATTATTTAATTATACTCATTCCCTGAGTAGAGGTTGAATTCACAACCATTGCGTTCACAATCAGTCGCTGTACCATTGCCCCACGGCCGCTAACTTAATTATTACTTAAAATTATATCAGAGTAGGCAGAGGGAATCCTTGTGTTAAGACACTCTGTTCCTCACTTCACGTGCCGAACTGGCGGTACTCAACTACAGAGCGAGGAAATGGAAATGTAAATATAAATAAATATTCCATTTCCCCGTGCGGAGATCGAACCCACAACCAGTCGCGTATATTATATTATGCCCCTGCGCCACGAGTGGCCTCTACTTATTACTTTACTTTCATATAAATATTACCTACTAACAATTTTGAAATATCTTTATATTAAGGGCAAGATTCAATTTATCTGTATAAAAACTCTTTGGAGCTCATTGTAGACATCGATACATCATCCAAGAAAAAAAATTACGCAACTAAAATTGTAGTTTAAGAACGGACTTCCGGTCATATGTATGAATGCGAACAGACAAACAATTAGCTGTTGTTAAATATTTTGACTCTCCGCTTTGTGACACACTTGTGATTTAAAAAGATTTTTGAGAAATTTAAAGGCATTATGTGTTATACAATAATGTTGTATAATTAATTGTAATACGATTATTGACAGTTTTATAGGTGTGAGCCGTTAATTTTTACGTCACATGAGATTTTTTTCTTCAGCTTCACACTGTATTCTTAGAGAACCAAGTGTCCAAACACTCCATTTTTACACTTTTGACTCGTCGCAGAGGAAATAAAATAATTAAGTTTTATTCACAACGGTTGAATGTCTATGCACTTACAATGTCTATGTATTAAAATTAACTAAAACAAATATCAATTCATTTAAGAAATATATTATTCTAACCATATATCTACTAGATTAATATATATAATAGTTAATGAAATTTATACATAATTAATACGTACCTATATATTTTATACAATTGTGGTCAAATAATTGCTACAAACTCCACATAAAATATTAGTCACAAATCTCACTCGCTACCTAATTACAATTAAATTTAAACGCCCTTTAAGAAGATAATAAATAGTTTAATATAGCTGTTAAGACATTTTCCCACGTACCGACATTGCGCATTATTTGGCAGAACTCGGAAGTCCATGTCCAGCACACAGCATGACTCCCTTATTTGTCACTTAGTAATATTTTATAACTCAATATTAACTGTCGTATGGCCGTATGTACAGTATGGACAAAAAGTCAAAAAATTTCCTTCCGGAGTAGATAATGTGCAAAAGTTCAGAATTAACCTAACTTCAGAGCGGCCACGACATGTTGACCGTACTGCTCTAAGAATATATAATTTACAATTCTCTATAGAAAATAGTGAAAGATTCAAAGAATAGGTGCAAGTGTTGAAAGTAAAAGTTCTACTTTAATAAACCATTCGTAGCATTTAGAACCAATCTAGACGCACTATTATTTTAATCTCACTTCCTAGCGGGCGAAGCCGCGAGGAATCTACTAGTTTATCAATAAACAACAAAAGTAATTATTCACAAGTTTTATACTCACTCTAGAGGTTATAAAAAAAATATTATTTTACCTATGGCTATAACATTCATTTTCCTTTAATGTTAACTTACTACAGAACTAAATAAAACAGATTCTCACATAAAAAAAATATCCTAAAAAGTGGTCACTGCGAAACAGGGTGTGACTGAGTTCGACCTAAAAACAACTTTTTTGCCATCTTACATGCCAGTATGGGAAAATACTAAAAACTCTTTTCAAGATTAACCCGCCTACGAATTATACAAATTCGTTGAATAGAAAATTTATAGCGCTTATCGGATTTATGGGTTTGTTCTTAATAAAAAATAATTTTTCGGACACTTTTGGGCAGGTGAGTCGTCGGCTGAATGAACTTTTTTTCCTAATATTAATGATGAAGAGTAAACATTTATTGTTTGCTTTACATTTTTTCTGAAATTCATTCATAATTTTATTGTGTATTTCGAATAAGCGTTAGACAAATAATCGCTCTAAACTTTTTTGGTTTATACAGCAAAAATCTGATGTTGATGGTTGAAATGTGAAGTTAAAATATTAATTTATTAGAGCTAAGACAAGGACAACAGGAAATTTCATATATTTTTTTAGTTTAACGCTGTATCCCGCACATAGCGTATGCAGAGGGAACCTGGGAACCTAGTGTTAAAATACTCCGTTCCCTTTAAGACACTTCTGTTACCCACTTTAGTTTTTATACATTTGTTAGATATATTTTAAAATATAAGTAGTATACATTAAATAATTTAAGACACGCTTAAATATCGTAAAAATATATCCTTTAATAACAATTTATATAAACTCAAATATATCAATCCAGACTCCAGTTTTTTTATTATTTAATAAGAAACATTTAATTATTATATTTTATTAAGTGCAGAATATAAAGTGTCATGGTCATAAATTAGTCTTTACAACTGTCCATGGGAACTTCGGTCAGGTGGGTCATCACGCCTACGCTTTCAGCGTTATTACCTGCTTCTGTGCGGCTACTTGTTGTACGCTAACCACAATTTACACATATTGAGATTTCTTATTTTTATTTTATATAAGTATACGATGTGGAATATCTGTGCGATTTGAAAAGTTATTTAAGTAATTAAAAACCATCTTTATAAAGCTATATTTTTGTATTTACATTTATTCGTCGTTTACTACAACGGCTACAAAAGGTTATTTTAATTTGTCTATATGATGATAAAACATAATATGATTGTTATAGGTATATAGTATTTAAATTTAATATTTATAAGCAGAATATTAATAGTAGGTAGTAGGTACACCCTACGCTAGTACAATCCTAAGCATTGCATTTACAATACAAATAGTGCTATTTAGAGCGGTCATTACGCTTCAAAAGCCATTCATGCCTCAAAACTTTAAAAAAAGTTACAATTTTATTCTCACGGGGCCATTTTAAGTGGATTTTTGAGTAAATTCGTTACAGTGCAGGTTGCAGATATCAATTGCGCGCACTTTTTGACATTGACATTCGGACAGGTTTTTTTTTCTTCTTTTTTTTCTTCATTTTTTAAAAATGATCGATTCGATCCAATTTTTGTGTTTGTTTAGTCGACCTTTTTGACTTTTGCCACTTGTGAACACAGCTTTAGAGACTCCCACACTATATTTTTGTAACGTTTTTTTTTAAATTTCCATTGAAAAAAATATTTATTAGACGCGCTGAATCTTGTAAGGCAAAAGTTTTGTCATACAATTATATTTTATAATTTTAATGCAGTTTTCTCATATGTTAAATTTTATACAATAAAAATATATTTTTCTCCCACAATTATAAAACTTACTTTGTTAACATTAAATAAAAATAATGTATTTTAATTTAATTACAAAGGGCGTCATTTCCCATCCCCAATCGGAAGAGAGAAACAAAATGGCGACCACCCATCGAGGTATTTGTCACTACGCTAATGATCACAGTGCTGCGGTTTTATTGTTATTTTTATATCACAAATCGATCTATTAACGTAAGTTACGTAAATGCAAAAGGCATAAGAATAGTGTATAGTGCGATTTGGGTAACAGAATATTTAGAATATACGATTAATGATTTTACAACTGAATATTCACGGATAAATGTATTTTTTTTTCTAAAGGAAGAATAGGGAACAAAGTGATACAAAATGTGAGAAAATTACTTATTAAATAAACTTTTAAAAGCGATGTAAGCATCGCATCGCTTGACGCTTTCATGAAAATGCAATTACTCTTACTTTTTTAAAATGTTCCTACTTATATAATTATCCTAGAAATATACCTACTACGTGAAATATAAAAAAAAGGATTCCAAATTCACAAGGCAAGGTTAGTGGTTGGTTTGGTTATCATTGAATAAAATAGAAAATCTGATCGAAGCGGATAACACGCGTCTATGGAACGGAGACAAATAGACAATACCTACAAAAGTTTTCCCGATATATGTATAATCTTTTGAGATATGATCAATTTCCATTTACTCAATTTATATATAGTGACAATTAAATACCAATTTTCATTTATAGTTTCTGCTATATATGAAATAAATTATTTACCTCTATTTATTGTCTCATTTTCAATTCTAAATAATATATTTTTAAAGTTGGAGAAGAAACTAAGCATAAAACCAGACAATGGTTATAATCACTGTCTAATCAGTAATTATTCAAACTGAAAAAATCGAGATATTTAACGCAAAATACATATATGTACAATGTACGTACTTATAACAAAAATAAATACTAAATATCATAATTGCCATAAACAATAAAAAAAGTACTTCAAAATTCAATTGTAAGCTAAATATTTTAATATATTAAATTAAAATCACCAAACTAGTTGACAGCGTTCTATAAATCAATCGTCAACGATCCCTTTTGCTTTTGTTGCGAATGTGACCCCTTGCACAATAACTGCGGTTAGTCGTTAGTGCAGAGTCGAGACCACACAGGGGTGCTGGGTAGATATGTAATAAATATATTGAAGCTTAATACAGTTATACAAAGTAAAAAAATGTTTATTTCTTTGTATACCTATTATTTTTTTAGCTGTATCCAATATAGGTATATAGGCAGGGTAGGTGGAAAAAAACCTAGTGTTAATAAACTCCGTTCCCACGCCAAATTTCGAAATATTGAGTGAGTGGCAGAACTCAACTGCGCGCTTATTATTGTGTATTATCACAATGGAAATAATTTATTCCCTAGGATGGGACTCGAACCTACAACCGTATAGTACCAATAGTATATCTTACATTACCTACTTACATGTATAAATTTTCTTCATACATCATCCTCTGTTTGTTGTAGATTATGGTAAAGCGGAGATATAAACGACACAAAAAAATGACTCTTAAATAAAATAAATAATTAAAATGACTTCTTACCTTTTTATTAAAATCAACATAACATTTATTAAACTAATATAATTTATTTAACTTCTAAGTAATTACGATGTACGTACATAAAAAATTAAAACTCATCATGTTTACCCTCTTTTATATAGCTTATGTATTCGTCCAAAACTTTCTTTACCTCGATACTTTGCGAATCTTCGTCATTCAGATCATTCACATGATCTTTTAACATTTGTAAGATTTTAGCAGCTTGTAATTTGCCATAATAACTTCTTAAACAAAAGGGTTTTACATTTTTCAGTAGATGATATATAGTGGATTCAATTTCAAAATCGTTTCTTTTGGATATTATTGCAAAAACATTCAAAAGTCCATTACACAAAGCTGGAGTGGAAATTTTATCGATAAAGCCGATATTTTCATATAATTTTACAGTTTCAAAGTCGTTTTTGTCTTTCTGAGATTTGCTGCGTATTGACAGATGTTCTTCTAATATATTATTAAACAGGACTAACAAGTTATAAACTAGTGATGTATCTAATTTTGTAACTTGATCGTAAAACAATTCTAGACCATTTAATTTCATAAGACGAGCCTGTATTTTAGGGTTATTTGGCAACCATTTGTTAATTATATTCACTGCATGAGTTTTAAGAAAATTATTGTCTTTCTTAAATATATCTAAAAGTTTATCCATTATGTATGGTGGTAATAATTCGTTTGTAGTAACTGGGGCTACGTCAAACAAAGTTTTCAATAAAACTAGGAGTTGCTTTTTCAAAGGATCATGCTTGATATTTGTTATCGAGCTTACAGTTTCATCTATTTCTTTATTATTAAGAATTTTATAGGCATCGTGAGACGTTTTCAATGAATCAATGAGATGGTTAAATTTTTCTGTTATTTTTCCATATAATTCTTCTATACGATCTTTTGGAACGTCTCTATCATATTTATCCGCCAGTGTAGCTAGTTTTTTAATTTCTTCTATATTTTTATCGATGTCTTTAGTTTCATAATTTGTTTGGTAATTACTTGATTCTATTGAATCTGAAATCAAAAACCAAATTTTATGTGCAGCACTTTACAGCGTAAATGAAACACCACATCTACTTTTTACGATTTCATTTAAAAAATGTAATCAGTCGAATTGATAACCTACTTTTCTTACAGAAATCGGTTAAAAAAGAAAATTATTACAAGAAACAATGAATTCGAGGTCAGTGGCGCAGGGGCACAAGCGACAGGTTGTAGGCGTTGCGTAGCGTTGAGTTCCGCCAATCAATAGTGCCTCCAGAATTCGGCGGAAAGTAGGAAACAGAGTTTATTAATTTCATCTGCCTACCCAGCAAAAAAATAAATCAATTAATTATATTAAAGTTATTTGAGACTTCATAATTTTTTTTGGTTTTAATAGACACTTCGTATTTCGTATTTAATTTACCTTCCATTCCAACACTACCTTCCATTACCTCTTCTGCTAATGACGATCCTACAATTAGATAAACTAGAAGTAAACTGTAAATCATTCTTATTTACTAAGCCTCACAATAATATGATAACTATTTCACAGTTTAAAACCACTACAGGACAGTTCGACAGTTTTTTGACAGTATTATATTTTTCAATGTAAGAAACAAAAGGCCAGTAATATTTGTTTAAATATTAAGTTATTGATGAAAAAAAATGTTTCTAATAAACATAAAAACCCTTGTAAGTACAATCATATTTTATTTAATATTTTTTAGGTAGGTAGAATGGCTCTAGAACAAGCAATCACTGTATTCTGAGAATTACACTTCTTTCTTCTTTTATTTTAAGACTGTTAACTTTAACTGTTTAAGACCGGTAATTAGGGTTAATGCGTATATTAACGATTTACGCTGCACTTTGTATATTACTCGATCTGGAAAAGTTTCAATATACATATAATTTTTTGTACCAATAGGATTGGAACTCATAGGTCTTGTTAACACATATCTAGAGATGCCTGCTTTAGATTTGATCAGATTTGTTCGTGTAAAAGATTTTTTTTATTTTTATGGTTAATTTTTTGTTACTAAAATTTCTAGATTATTCTGGAACCAGGAGAGACCACCGGGTCTGTTCCAACGTTTAGATCAACCTTCTACAATAAACATACAATATAAGAATTTGCATTAAATTTACAATAAATTTCTAAACGAAAAGAAGAAATATAAAATTATACATATGTATGTCAAACTGTGATCTAAATTGAAGTTTAAAAGACTTTAAAATATTAGTATCGGTATTTCATATGGATGACCTGGCAATTTTAACTTTATGTGAGGATAAAACATGTTGCTGCCTTTCTCTACGTAGCACCGCCGTCCTAATATCTGCAGTTAGTTTTGTAAGTATCACCTACATTTACTAAATAATGACCGTGTGGCCCAGACGGACTCGGGGAAATGAATTGAATGAATGAATATTATCTATTAATATTTTAAATTCTTCGCGCTGCTTAGCTTCGCTAGGGAATAAGGATAAAACCTACAACTATCACGTCAAAGATTTCCTAAAACGTATTAAAAAAATATATTTTCAGATAAGCTGTCTTCTAGATGTTTTAATCAGCGACTCAAATACAGACGACGGTTCTGTCATGAAAGAATATGTAGAGACATTGAAGACGCTGTTGCTCTCTCTGTTTCAGATGGCCAACATGTTACTTTTACTTGGTTGTATTTTCGTAAGTTCTTGTATATTACGTACATAGCAGGGTAGGCAGAGGGAACCTGGGAGCCTCGTGTTAAGACACTGCGTTCCCAATTACACACTTCCGTTTTTCTAGTTTTCGCCGAATTCTGGAGGCATTGTGTGTTGAGTGGCGGAACTCGACGCCGGGCTTTCATTTTCATTGCCTCGAGTGGGAATCGAACTCACAACCTGGCGCGTTTACAGTCGTACGCTTGTGCCCCTGCGCCAAGATTGCCCTCACGTTTCTTACGTTTACAATTCTATTAAAAGATTCCATTTTTACATGATATTCCACATAAATGAAAAAAAAATGTTAGAATCACACATAAATATTTTATTATAAAATTTGAACGTACCACGAATCCAGCTTTGAGTGTCGATGCGTTAAAATTCTTGTAAACAAATAAGTCATAAATTATTAAATTTTATTTGTCCCGAGAGAACTTTAAGTAAAGTTTTTCCTATAATAATAAGAATTCTCTTATAATGAGACTCCTCAACTACACTACGAGAAATGCGTTGGTGTGCTTCGACACTCTGATCGACATAGTTTTGCGTGTAAATCCGAATCGACAAAAATATTAACTTTAAGACCGAGAGCGGATAGCTCTCAAATCAGAGATCGACCTTAACGTGACTTTTCCACAACAAATTATCGATTGATAATATTTAATTGATAATTGCAATTAAAAATCGTCTAACTCTGATTTTATCGACCACATCTACTTTTGTTAAAAGAAGTAGCCATAGCTTTATTTAATTTAAAATGTTACAGGAAAATGCATTATTAATACAAGTGTATATCTGGTATATGCTGGGGTTTATAGTGATAGGATTCATCTCGGCCATACTTGAATTCTGTCTCCGTACTAAAGTTGAAGGCAAGTGGAGCTTCGCTACTTTTGTATCCGACGTTATATTCTTATTTGGTAAATTTTTCTATAATCTATTGTAGATTGGATTTTTAGTTCACTTAATTCCCCTATAATAGCAAGTAAAGAAAACTTAGACACTTTGCTCAATTTCCACGATACATTTCGAATTATAGGCCGTTTTTATATTACTAGGCCACTTATTTTTAAACTGCTGTTTATTAACTGCAACGTATGAAAGAAAAATTACTTATTTAGAAAACGTATAAAATTTGATCGTAGTAGGATTTGACCCGCACCTCTTGGAAACCCTCCAAGTGGTCAGAGCACTAAGCCATACGTTCCCATCAAGTCTCGTAAGTTTTGTAAGGGCGTTCATAAGAATTTTGACGTAACTCTTTGACAACGTATGGCTTAGTGGACCTCTTGCACGACTTCCAAGAAAGAAATGCGGGTTCAACTTACGCCACGTTCAAACTTTTATACGTTTTCTAAATAAGTAAAAAGGTATAAAAATTTTCTACTTTTGAGTGTTAGTAAATTTACCGGTGATAGGTTTAGGCTTACATGGTAATATATCTATTTAAGAGATGTTGCGTGATGGGTGCCTAAAACCAACTCAGCTCTTAGACTCCCCAAATGAGAACGAAAATATTTTAAACGTAAACATTCTGTCAAAACGAAATTGTATATATTGGATATAACTTACTAAGTATGTACTTATATTTTTTTATATAATTTAATTATAATATTTCAGTGTTATTTCGATGTCTGTCTCTGGTGGATGATTACAAAAAGCACCTGGATAAGGATTGAGTAAAGTTTACGTGTTTCATAATAAAAATAAAAAAAAAACAATATTTACCTAGTTATATTGTATAAAATATCATCATTTAAATTCACTTTAAAGATCAATTTTATAAATTCATGAACCAATTGAAATTAAGTGGGAAGGTAAAAATAAAATCACATATTATTTTTAAATACTTGTTTTTCGTTTAATATTTTTGTACTATCTACTATATACATGGTGTTCATTAAATATCTATAGAAAAACGTGTAACAAACGTAAAACTAACGTACAACTAAATAGAAAATCTTCGCCATGGGACTTTCATAAAAATAAAAACTTAAGACCGGCAATTACGCCACATGTAAAAAAAATTATATACAATTCCTCCCGTAACACAAACGTGGTGTTTGTCCGCGTCATCCATTACAAGTGCGAAGACGACAAAACATTAACATTATGACTAATCAGAAGTTCATATAACAAAGGCAGGCCAATAACTTCGAAGAACATGGTTGTATCTGAAAAAGGAATAAAAGAGCTTTTTAAAGATATTTATTTGGTTTACTTTAAATAATCCATTAAATATAAATTATTATAATATTTTAGTAGATGTAGTTTTTTTAGATAATGCCGTTTATCTTTCAAAGGCTCCTTTATTAAGTTACATCATGTTATATGTTTTATTTAGATTTAAATTAAAGTGTATACTTTTATTTGATTAAAAATATAAAACAAAAATAACTATAATTTCCGTAATATGTTTCTAATCGAATTTCATTGAAAAAAAATAGTTTAAAAATCATGAAGTATTATAATGTTTAAAAAAAAATAAGAAAATATTGTAGAGATAATTCATATTTTCTAAAGTATATCGACTGTTTTGATAAAATTATTCTATCAATACAATTGATTTCTTATTTATTGAAGTTCGTGTGTTTTGTATACGTTGTTCTATCGAAGTTATTGCTAAAATCCGTCAGCCATTGCACGATAATAATAAAAAATATATTAATCTAACTCATTCATATTAACTAACTTCATTATCATGAACTGAAAAATTATTTTACATTTAAACTTGTTGACAAAAAATGCTCTATTATAAAGCAAAAAAATATTTTTTATATACGTAGATATAAATATAAAAGATGAAATTGACTTCTGTACTTAATGGTCACAAAACAACATTGTAAGAACGTCGCGGAGAAAATCTTTAATTCAATGAATGTATCATTTGGATATATTATTTATATTAATTACCACCATTTAAGCACCAATTTTATATTATATAAAATAATGTTTAACACGTTCAACGCTAAGAAAAAAATATGCGTCTTCCTGTTCAGGCCATGTCGGTCAGTGATGGTCGACAATTAGACTTTCCGTTCGGGCCATGTCAATCAGTGCTGTCCGCAGTTTTCGAGAATTTTCGATTCATTTATACAGGCAGTAGAGCACTGCTATCAAACTAAAAGCCATATTTATGGACCCACTAATAACTCCAAATTAAGTTGATTTTTGAAAAAAAAAGAAAATACAGAAAAATCACTGTCCCCGTATGATAGCAAATAAACAAACGTATTCATGTCAAAACATTTGCTTTGAATTTGGATAGAACTGTGATATTTGCTTGGCCTGAAGGGATAGTATGCGGTCAGTACTGACTGCGTTGGCAGTCAACGTGTTAAAAAGATATTTCAAGAACACGTAATTACAATGTTGTTTTTATTGGTTAAAATAAATCAGTATAGCAAAATGACTTCGACAAATTGTTACTAATACATATATATTTATAGGTCCAATGAGTAGGAACATATGTAATGTACAATCTAGGTTTAATATTATAAAATTGCCAAATCGGTCCTATATGTTAATGACAAATATAAATAAATATGTTTGAATTGTTTAAACTAGAATCGAATGTGCGACCTTTATGTCGCCACACAGCCTTATATAGATTTCATGTTGAGTTTCATAAGATTTTTTGTATGATAAGTAATAGGAAAATTTTGTGTTGATTTAGGAAATAAAAGAGACTGGGAGAATTAAACATATAAGGAGTAAAATTCTATATACTGGTATATCACTCAATTGAGACGAGATATAAATATGTTTAATATTTAAATTTATATAAATACTGAGGAAAAAGAAATATTTTTTTGCCTTAGTATTATTATAATGTAAAATTAAAAAAAAATAAAGTTTGTCACATTTAGGATGAACATTTTAATCGACCTTTTTATTATGCAAACATTTATATGATAACATAATGATGCCAGGTGGAAATTCAAAATAAAAAAAAAAAAAGATTATAGATGTGTTTAAAACATTAAGACTTTAAAAATATTTTTTTTACCGGTAATTACTTTTAATCGTTGAAAGACATGGAAATACAGAATAAAGTCCAAATAATGTTATTCTATTCAACAAAAAACTCCCTAAGCTGCCGAAATCATTCTAGTTTGGCAAGATTTCAATACAATGATACAGTAGTACAGTACGTTAAACAAGTCGTGGGCGCCCTGAAATTAGGCTTAGGAATTAGGAAACGTAAGAAAAATCCAATAAAATAAATTTGCGCAGCCATCTACAGCTAACTTCAGGGCGGCGGAGTAACTTTGGTGTCGTTATAAAGACTTTATACTGTGCACAACATTCATTTTTTATCTCTCGAGTCTATTGAATTTATGTTTACATTCTTATAACGCTTACAAAAGGTACAAAACTATTTCAAATCTAATTGGTTCTGTTACATCACAATACTTTGATATAGTCACTATTTATTAAAAATGCCGAATGTTCTACAGTGACATTGAGAACTGTCATATCGAACAAAAAAAAAATTGTGCAAAATGTTTCGACAAACATAAATAAATGCTTTAAAACTTATTACTCTTATCAAAATTTCAAGCAATTAAATAAAAAATAAAAATTAAATTAACTTCACGCATAATTAAATAAAAAACTTGTAAATAAACATTACTTTAGTCTGTTTACAAACGCGACGACAAATTTAAAAGAAAGTGCAAAGATTTTTTTTTATGAATGGCGTCTTTAGTGATTATCCATGGAGCCATATCACTTTGCGTACAATTATCGTATGGCAGTAAAAATGTATATAAAACTTTATGAACAAACAGATTGATTAATTTGTATCACATATTTGATAACCTGCACAATATTTCGTAACTTTTACATATATTTACGAAGAAAAAACTAAAACTTGGTCTAATATATAAAAATGAGGTATAAAAAATTATATATGCGTGGCATGATAATAAAATAAAAAAATAATAGAATTGATGATGTCACAAATTAACGTCATAGCGCATAAATTCAGTTTTATTTCTTCAGAAATAACCTAAGATATAACAATATATTCATTTGAAACACTTAAACAATTTTTTTTTATTGTCGCACTGTGCTTCATAATAAAAGCGAAAACAAACTATTAATTATCATTTCGTCTTGGTGTTTTACTTTTTTTTAACCTAAATTATATTACATGTCTATCGTAAATACATATTTTTTTACCTAACAAAGCTAATTACAAGGCTTTTTAGGCATAAGTTAAATTGCTTTACCATTAAATAACATGTGGGAATAATGAAATACGTAATAAATAAGGGTGACTATACACGCGGCGTTTTTTATTTTTTACTGTTTTAAAAAACTTGTATCTTTAATTATATGTCTACTATTATAATCTACATTCTAAAATGGCTGTTAAAAAATGTTTTATATATAAAATATCTATTTCTTCCGTGATTTAAAACTATATTTAAAAAACGTCGCGTTTATATTACAATTGTTATTTCATTCATTCAAAATCAGATACTAACTATTAAAATCAAACATCAAGCAAATACAAGTTTATAATTTTGAAAATCATTTTGGCACAAACGATACTTAAAAGCCAAGAATAATCCTTGAGATCAAGAAAAAAATATTTACCAATTAATACTACAATTAAAAACTACAAAAACAATTTAAATATACAATATTTTTAAACCTGGTTACATCAATTTACAATTACACGGTTTGTTGGTTAAATTTGGCTGAACAAATGTTTTATCTATAACGTGACTTTTTCCAATGTTTTACTAACAAGTAATTATAAAACGAAATAATTACATTTTTTAATGAAATTAACTAAGAATTATATCTTTTAAATAGCTTTTTTTATTTTTCTGATTAAAATAGTGCCGACATTGCAATATAGATTATCTTTAGAGTATAAAAAAAGTAAAGTAAATATACATAAAGTTAATAAAATAATAATTTGAATAGACATTGGTCCATTTAAATTCCACTAGAGAGAATATTTTTCCATATATATATTTTTTTGAGTGGTTAGATTTTTTAATAATTAAATTTTTTAATAAGCGTAAATTGGCAAACTGAAAAGAAATATTCACTGCTCATTGCCCAAATTGTAAAGGTAAATAATATAATCCATATAAATATAAATCACATACAGCTATGATATAATTAACGTTTTAGTTGAATCAGTATATTTTATATAAAGGATTTAAAAAAACCTGGTAATCTAGTTTTAAGACATCCATTCTCATTAAGATACTTCCTTTCCCACTTTCCTTTATGTCCATTTAAAATATTAATTATAAACATACATTATATATCACTCAGATCAATAAATTGTCAATTGCAGCCAGACATACATATTTATTCAGTGTTCCCATTTGAAGAAATAAACTAAAAACTGATAAACATACTGATAAAAATATTTTTATCCATTCATATTTGAGGCCGTCTTGGCGCAGGGATACAAGCGTGCGACTTTAAACGCATATGGGTTCGAATCGCACTTCGATTTAATATTTTCATTCATTTCCTTGGTGAAATGTTTGGTTAGTGAAGAGATAAAGCGGCGTTGAGTTCCGTCATTCAATGCCTCGGGAATTCGGCAAAAAAGTAATTTTATTAAGTATGTGTAGTAACAGTTAAGAAAAATAACAATAAATACGTATAATAATACCAACTCATTATATTGAATACAATATATATCATCGTTCATATCAATAAATTACAATTTCTTCATTACAACCACAACACTCCTATATATTTACACTTATAGTGTTCAAAAAAAAAGTTTGTAACAAATAAAATACAAATACACACACTTATACAGAGTGTTCCCATATATTTATTATAAATATATTTTTTATAACCAAAAGAAAAACCAAAATCTATATTGCAATACGACAAACCATAGACAATTACAAACCTTAACTGACACTCTGGTTAGCGATGGACACTACCGGCTGCTGGTTGTTGGCCGCTATGACCGTGGACCCTGGAGGTATCTTCTGGGGTACCATGCCATCTATATGACGGTACTTCTTGAGGCGCGTCCACTGACCGTTGTTGTAGTTCATTTGGAAGTGCATCTCAGAGAGCATGGTCAGGTATGTATCGTCCGACTGCAGTACATTCTCTATGTTTTCAGACAGTTTTATTGTTACTATGTTGCCCAGGTTCGGACATGGATTGTCTGTAAAATAAAACATATGATAATTAAATATTAAAATTATGTACATGTTGATAATGTGAGGTTGGGGCCGTCGTGACACTGACTGTAAGCGCTACAGGTGTGGATTCCAATCCCACTCGGGGGAATGAATTATTTATCGCGCGGTGTCGATGCGCCACGACGGACGGATTCTTGTTAATTATACATACTTTAATATTTTTAATATACATATTTTTTAAATACTACTCCAATACTACTTTAATTTGAATTTTTTAGATACAGATTATTTAGTAATAATTAAATAATTTATATTCAATTCACCTCTAGAGCCAGCCATAAAGCCAAGTATGAGTGCTTTTTCAGGGCGCGTGACTCGATTAGCATTGCGGAACATATCTTGCGCTTCCATCATTTGTTCGCGCTGAGGAATCAAATGTTAGTTTAGTTATTATCATCATACTTTACTTATATTTAACTGTTAACCTATAAAATCTTAACGCCTGAAATGTTCCCATAAATTCATATTTTAATGATTGAGTTTATTAGAGTAGGAAAACGAATATCATTTAAATTATAATCATATTTTTGAGTAGGTAAGAACACCCAACCTCCTCGAACAGATAATATTCTTGCCGTCAGCGACAACCCTATACGAGACATAACGAAAGAAAAAGAGTAATTAAATATATTAAAATTCAATGTAAAAGATAAAAATCTAAAACAAAAATAACCAAGACAGGGCTATAAATATAATATAATAATAAACCAATACTATTTGCATGTGAAAATTGTATAAGAGCCTTGCTTTAAGCGACAACCCTACTGTCAAACCCAAACTACTACTGTTTTTTTTTGTTTGGTTATTAATAAAATCTAAATGAACATTTTTAATTAGGACATCTGTGCCATCACAAGCACTTTGAATCGTCGAGTAACAAAAAAATGTCAGTAATGTCAATCTTATAAGCTGCCAACGGTTTGGAAGGCAGTTCTGCTGAGAAGTCGACAAAAGATTCAACAGTTGCTTTATATATATAAAATATAATTTACGGGAAATTTATAGCATCCCAAAACAGCGTCAAATTTTACCCATTAATATAACAAAAACAACAAAAATTGTAAACCAAAAATCAATATAATCTTACCGTAAGCGACAACCCTCTACGCGGCACGAGCGGTTGCGCAGGTTGCGTCGCCGATTGTGGCGTCGGTTGCGCTTGTGGTTGTGGTTGCGGAGTTGGTTGCGGTTGCTGTACTGGGGTTTGGACTTGTTGGACTGGTTGTTGCATTTGAACCTGTATGTAGGACCGTATGATTGATAATTTTATACAGAATGCTTAAAAGACATTCTTTAATATATTTAATAATATTAAACTTATCAATTTAAAATATAACTAAATTAAATTTATTAATAGGAACTTTTAGGTAAATTAATCTACCGGATGTGCTATTTGATGTTGTATAGGCTGTGGAGTCTGCTGTACTACTTGTTGCGCCATCTAAAAGAAAATAATTTTCTACAGATAAATATATTATGTTGATTTAAAATTAATTTAAAGCTTAAAAAACCATAATATTTTTTATTTTAAAATTTATACATATAATAAAGTTAAAACTCATCACTATTTGTATCTGGAAGATATCTATTATCGGGAGCATCTGTGGATGCATATGTATATATTATATTAATGTATTAATTAATTTTTGTTTGTCGATGTGTCTATTTGTCTGTGCATTTGTTCACACTAATCTTAGAAACAGCTTCACTAATTTAAAAACAGTTTTCAATATTGTATAAAAGCAATGCTTGCTTTAACATTTAGTGTTAGTTTTATTTGAGTCAGTTCAAATAAGTTATGTCAATTCAAAGTATTGCATGCGACAATATGGCTACAAAGTATTTTATTGAAAGGGTAAACGAAACGGGTAAAAGGGGGAAACTATAGTTTTCAATGTATGGAATTTAGAATGATAATGTTAATGGATCACGAAAGTAATTCAGGTGAGGAAATAAATAAATGTGTGGTACAAGCGGGCGAAGCCGTGAGCGGGTACAGCAGCAGGCAGTACTTAGTATAAATAACAAAAACGCTTACCGGTTTAATATTCTGCAATAGCACCGCTTTACCGCCCCCTTGTAATATCACAGCTGAGTTCAATAGATTCTGTGTAGAGAGGAGAACTGGTTTTCCTCCACCAGCTATGAGGAGTTTTGGTTGTTGACCTATTACTATAGGTTTTGAACCTGTGCCCTGTGTTAAAAAATATAGTATTAAAGAAAATATTATAAATAAAAAAATAATTTATTCCCCCAAGTGCGCACTGCGCCACGACGACCTCTATAATTCCTCCCTGACATATTACTTATAACATTTAAGTTCCACATTTAACAACGTCGTATTTTATTATGTAATTTACACAAAGTAAACTAAATAAGTAATGAATACCTGTTGCACAATCAAGGGTGTGGTGGGCTGTGTATGCGAGGGAGGTGAGGGAGGGGCTTCTCCCTCGGTGCCCTCCGCCGCACTCTCCGTCACCTCTGTTTCTATGGACTCGCTGTTTGTTGCTGCTGTAATAAGTGGAAAGTATTTTTGTATATAGCACGACAGTACGGTCTACGAGAAATATAGAATATAGAAAGACCATGCAAAGTGGAGTAGATTGAGAAGGAAGGCAGACCCTGGCAATAGCCTGTAGAAGAGTACAGTTGACGAGTTGTGGCTGCCCTGATATTAATTGTGTAGAGGCTGTGTAATATGATCTTAAGATTTTTCCTACTTTTGATTATTTTGTTCCTGAGCGAACAATGCTCAAAGTTCTTTATTGCCTATATTTATTTATTTTTTTATAAAAAAATACTTATGAACTTAAATATGAATAATAATATAAAAGCAAATAAAATATTATAAACTACTAAACAAAAAAATATAAGACTTACTTGGTGTCTGCTCATCAGCTTTAGGCATTTGGAAATTGTTTAAGCCCTTTGCATAGTCCGGTGGTGGGGGAGAAGATGGAGCCGCTGGTTGTGTCTTTTTGGACCCTTCCTCCATTTCTAGATAAAAAATGTGTATAAATGAATTATAACATTTATAAAATAACTAGCGGACGCGCGCAGCTTCGCTTGCGTAATTAGGGGTGAATTCTAATAAACCACGAAACATGTGTTCAATTAAATATTTTTAAGAGTCTAAATTTCAAATTTTATACAAATCGGTGGCGATTTAAAGATTTTCCCATACTAACTTTCAACCCCTTATTTGCACCCTTAGGGGGTGAATTCTAGAAAACCATGAAACACATGTTCAATTAAATACTTTTAAGAGTCTGAATTTCAAATTTTATAAAAATTGGTGCCGATTTTAAAAAAATTCTATACAATCTTTCAACCCCTTATTTGCACCCTTAGGGGGAGAATTCTAGAAAACGATGAAACACGTGTTCAATTAAATACTTTTTAAAATCTTAATTTCAAGTTTTATATAAATCGGTGCCGATTTAATTTTTTTTCCATACAAACTTTGAACCCCTATTTCACCCCTTTAGGGTTAAAATTTTTCAAAATCCCTTCTTAGTGGATGTCCAGATTACGAAAGTAAACATCTGTCCAATTTCCAGGTTTCTACGCACAGCGGTTACGGCTGTGCGTGCGTCTTACCTCAGTCAGTGAGGACAAGTCCTTTTATATATATAGATAAGTTATTAAAAATACAATATAAAAAATGATATTTAAAATTACTATTGTATTATATATTATTTTATGAACACAAATTGTTTTTAAAATTTCTCATAAATATTAACTGAAGTTGTAATGATTTCAATTAATATTATTGACTAATGCCAGTGTTTGTTTAAATTTTAATTTTCATTCAATTCAAATAAATTTCAATTCAATTAAATCATTGTAATTTTCTGTTCTGTCAAAGACAAAGCACAACTTTGGGGGCCTATAAAAAAGGAACATTATATTATCTTGGCCTATCCTGCTATATATTAATATATACTCTATGATCTTGAAAGATTAGTTTTTAACTTTTGGTCATAAAAAAAAAAATCTTCTCACCCAATTTCCTCCTCTTCTTGATCTGCGCATGTGTGGCGGGTTGCTCCGTTATATCTAACAACTTGATGCCGGTGCGGGGCGGCGGGCGGGACACGGGTGGCACTCGGGCGCCGGTGCGCGCCGCCCAGCGGGACGGGAGGCCTTTTAGCGGAGCTGGAATGTATTAAATATTGAATGTTTTGTATGTTTTTTTTTTAGATATTTTTAAGGATTTCCGAGTGTTCCATAGTATCTAACAACCTGATGACGGTTCGAGGTAGCGTGCGGGCTTTGGGCGGCACTTGTGTTCCGGAGCACGCCGCCCAGGGAGACCGGAGGCCTTTTAGTGGAGATCGTATGTATTATTTTATTTTTGTTTTTAAATGTGAATTTTAGAAATTTTTAATCACTTTTGCGTGTTTCGTAATATCTAACAACTTTATTGAGCCTGTACAAGCAAATAGGAACGATCTTTACGACGCGAGGGACGCGCGACGGGCGACACTCTCCTTCTATGATGATGAGCTAAAAATTTTAGGATTCCCTCGCCCGAGGACGCCCTCGCACCCTCAAATTTTTTTATGTTTTCTTTCCTAATTTTTTCTTTCCTAAGTATGGAAAAACACTTTAAAAATGTCAAAAATAAATATAAGTAATTGTTATAAATAGGATTTCTAATAAAATTCATAATAAAATAAATAACTTACTTGTATCAGTCATTTTCCTAGGCATACCCCGACTTCTAACAGGCACAGTGGGCGCTTGTGCCTTCTTCTGGTTGGCTTGCACCTCGGCCGCTTTGGCCAATAGTTCACTACGTAACGCTACTGATTTGGGCTTACGTTTTAATGTAAAATGTTTCACTGGGTTGGGTTGTTGGCCCACCTGAAAGATTGTGAACTAAAGTAAAATGTCTTATAGGATTTTTATTTTTAGTTCCACGCTGTATCACGCATATAGCAGGGTAGACTGAAGGCAACTAGTGTTAACGGATTCCGTTACGCACTATTTTTGAAATATTATGTATTTTTTATCAAAACTCAAAGCTAGGATTTATCTTGTTACCAGAAGCAGAGAATGAAAAGAATTAATTCCACCAAATGGGAATTTAAAAAGTTAAATCAGCTTCACGCAGGGTAAGCACAGGGAACCTAGTGTTAAGATACTCCGTTCTCCCCTTTCCGCTGAATTTATCGAGGTGTTGCGTGTTGAGTGGTGGAATTCAACGCCGGGTTTTTGCCTTAGTACCAGATAAAAATATTTAGAAATAATAATTACATTTCTTTGCATGGGGATAGAACCCACAACCGTCAAATAATATATTCATTTGAAGATTACCTCGTGTTCTATAATAAAGTGATAATTTAGGATGACATGGTAATATAATAATCTTTCTACAGTAGCCAAATAGCAAAACAAGAATTTGTTCAAAATCATGTACCACATAAAAAATAGGGCTATTAAGAATGCAGTGGAACAGTTCTGGAGTGCAATAGTTGTTGGTTTGATTTTCATTTGATGTATATAATCAATTTTGAAAGCAATATAATATTAAGCAGGTAGTGGAATATGTGGAATAATGATCATTTTGGATATATGACATCTTCTGGCCTCTTCCACTACAGTATAATAGATTTTACAATAATTTTAAAAAATACTAATTGCGTTTTGGTTTTCAATAATACATTTTGAAAACCCTATGATTTAAACTAAAAGAAGAAGCTCATGGGGCAACAGTACAAAATGTAAATGTTTATTTAAAGATTTGTTTATTGTAGTCAAGAAAGTTGTCAGTTTAAATTCCACTTGGAATAAAGTTTACTCAAAATTTCTACCTACTCAACTTTGTAAATTAAATGGATTAAGCTAGTAAAAATAAAATTAAAATAATATAAAAAAGAAATCCTTACCACAGATACTAAGGCATTCTTATTTAAATATAGGCACTCGAGTGGTAACAGTCCAAGATCTGAATGTTTATTCAAAGCTCGTCTCAGCTCTCCTATCATATCGCTGAATATGGGCCTGGTTTCATCAAACTCTGCTATCTCCGTATTAAGGGTTCCCGCTGAAGGGAATGTTTTGAGGACCTCTGCAAGCATTGCCACCCAGAGATCCGAGTCAACCGCTGCGACCTCAATGATCTCTTCCAATTCATTTCTCCACTTGAATTGTTAAATGTTTGATAAATATTCATAATAAAAAATAACAAAGATAAATTTGTTTGAACTAAAAACATAAGACACAGTAAGAGACTGCAGTTTTTCCTTTGTGTAGTTTAATTTTTCGTTTAAAACACTCATAACAAATTGACTGTTAGAATTGAGATAACTTTACAATTATAGACTACATGTAAAAAAGAAATCCAGTAAAAATACAGCCTTCACATATAACAAAATAAACACATTTACAATATGGAACTAACACTAACTTAGTGAATTGATATTATATTTCAATTATTTATTTTTCTTGGTGTTTGTGTTGGTTTTCACCATAATGATGGTTTAACATGTAACTTAACAATAAGTTTTCTCTACTTTTCTACCTCTACTCTTTCTATGCGGATAAAACATGAAGCTGAAGATTAAATATACTAAGACATAGCTACCATACTATACTAAGTAAATATAAATGTAATGATTTAATAGAATATGATTGTCATATGAACGTTAAATAAATAATTAACGATCGTATATCTAAAATAGACAAATATTAATACTAAAATGATATTAATTATAACCTATATGACTATATTTCAGTATGTTTATTATAAGAGATAGTCTTAGTTATAAATAATTGAATTTCAAAGGGTGAGAACAACTACAAAAAGTCTAAGGTAAATAACAACAAATAAATAAGTTTGTTTATAGAAACAACATGCACATAATGCATATATAATTATACAATTGGATAATTCTAATATCATAGGAGCTTGGACGACTAAAAGGAAATTTAAGTAAGAACTTTTGTGATGTATGTCACATATTTTCTCCACGAAATCCCTCCGCAACATGTTAAATTTTCAATATTCTCAACAATTATTTTATAACAACAAATACTACAACATAAAATGCATAGATATATATCTCTTTTTAACATATTACTCATCAATTAGAAACGAAAGAGACGACACATATAATACAGTTACGCAAAACCATAGAACATGAAAGAAAAGTTACCTCTTCAACATTTCTGCGCGGGATATGAAAGAAACTTAACAATAATTTAAGTTTCACTTGTGTTTGCAAATCTGGAAAACAATCTTTGATATTTTTAAGAACTTCGGCGTTTAATTGTGTACAAATGGAGCCAGTTGTCCAAGAATCGTTCGATGTTCCGAGTTTATTGTGGAGCCACAACGATGTGTCACTATCCCGCACGTTCGCCATCTTGCAACTGAGATAGTGACGTATCTGTAAAGAGCATAGGTAGCGTATGCTTGGGTACAATTTTATATTTAAATAGTTTTTAATTTCTTGATATATTAATAAAATTAATGTTTAAGTTATGTTTATTTTTGAATATTTATTACTGCTACATTAAAAATGACTTAAAAATAAATGAGCAAAGAATAAGATATAAATAGTACATCACTAAATATTGCTTATGGATAGTAACACTGAGCAGAGATTATAACATCTAAGTAATTACTGGTAAGAAAAAAGATTTATCTTATTTCACCACAGCTAATATAGTGACAAACATTTTTCCCGTACTGTACTTATGTTAAAATAAATAAAACTATAGAGACGTTGTTGACTTATAATCTACATTTTTTTATCTATGGCATTGCTAGCGGGCTTTTTGAATTTATTTTATTGATATAACACTGTTGTCCATTACTCTTATATTATATTCTTAGTCATTTGTGAACAACTATATAATTTTGCTTAATAATGGATGAATATATTGAAGATCCCATTCCATTAAATATATACGAAGATCAAGATCATTTTGTTGAAGAAAATACTCTTAACTTTTCGTCGAAAGAATTAATATCTGTGCCGGATATTAACAATAGATATTTATGTGTAAGTACTGTAAGTTTAATGTTTAAACAATTCCTTGTATTTCTTTTAAATTGGAAACTTAAAAATTTTTATTTTCTAGGTGTTTTATTTACAAAATAATAAGTTAAAATCACTTCCTGATGAGTTCTTTTCATCTTTTCCTAACCTCAAATGGCTCGACTTAAGAAACAATGAATTACTGGAAATT
Organism: Heliconius cydno galanthus; assembly: GCA_036379175.1. Taxonomy (NCBI): domain Eukaryota; kingdom Metazoa; phylum Arthropoda; class Insecta; order Lepidoptera; family Nymphalidae; genus Heliconius; species Heliconius cydno. The sequence continues at coordinate 496,534 of JAKRZM010000440.1, read as the reverse complement.
CCAAAATCCGTTAAAAATCACAGGTCACTCACTCATTTGCTTTTACAAAATAACAAAATTACATCTTTACCAAACGAGTTAGGGACTGTAGCGACTTTGAAAATATTATTATTAAGTGGGAACCCTATAATGTATCCTCCTAGAGAAGTTATAAAAGAAGGAACTCCACAGATACTGGAATATCTTAATAATAAATTTATAGATGAATTATTTGAGGAATCTCGATCAGTATTGTCAGTCTCAGATAAAGCAAGTGTTAATGGCGATTGTTTACAAAAGTTCTTACAAGAAGGTAGAAGTTATAATTCTGTAATAGATGGCGCTAAATTACATCAAAAATTATCAGTGCAATTTAATGAAAAAGATACATATGATGATGACGATGAAGAACACTACGCCAAAATAAAGGGAAAATGTCCGAAATTACCAAAAAGTAGAACAAAAATCCTTCCACCGTACAGTCAAAGCGCGAAATATCTAAAACCTCTGTCAGCTTGTCCAAAAAGAGTGCAAGATCAGAAAATGAAACAAAATTTCTACAAGGAAATGGCTCTAAAGAAACAAAGAGATCTTTTTGAAAAAAGAGAAAAAATCTTGCAAGGCAGAAGGTATATATTAGCCTAAGTTCAGATGGACGTGCAGCGAAGCGCGGTACGTTCAGCGCGTGGTTTAAGATTCTAACAAATCAATGTTCTGTACCTACATGACCGCGCACGGTCTTTGTACTAATCCGCCGACATCTGAACGGCTGTATCGCTCTTCAGCGTGCGTCACAGCGCGTTCATCTGAACTTTGCCTTAGTTTCAATTCTTTATTTTTTTTACCAGTAGGTATATATATATTCTTATTTCGTAACGTATGATTTAGCGCCGTAGCTACCCTAAAATCTTGTACTTGTTGTTTTTAGAACATAACTACTAGTGTGTTTTATGGTCATAAATACAATAATTAAAAAAACCATTCTATTCTTCAGAAACATCGAATTCCTTCGCAACTGGCAAAAGGAATATAAAAACAGACAATTAACACTATCATTTGATAACGATACCTACAAATTGATACCCAAAACCTATCCCTATGACACTAACCCCGAATATATGACACTTTTATCAAGAGAAGATATCGAAAAGGACTTACCGGACAAATATAAAAGGAAGTTATTTAGGAAATCCAAACCAACATTGCCAAGGAAAAGTAAATCTGATGTTCATTTGGCCATGAAAATTAAACAATTATTTGAAAATTTAGAAGCAATCGATTTGAATAGGGACACTATGTCGCCGAGGACTGAGCAGAAAGTTTTGTTGGATGAAATACAAAAGGTGATTTTGAAAAAAAAAAATTATAATTCAAATTTTACATGACATTAGGCTTTATGGACTGCATACAATGCACCTCGTTCACTCGGGTAGGAAATAATCGAAAATAAAATTAAACCAGCACATCTTCAGCTAACTTCAGTGAAACCACGAATACAAACAAATAGTTATATTCAAATTTCGTATAAAATTAAAATAAAAAGCGGGATGTGAATCCGTATTGTCTCTAAATATGCTTTGGAGATTATAGACCTTCTTACCAGAAGATTCGATTGAAGAATAGGAAATTCATTTTTTTTACAGATATCATTCATTATCATTTCATTATGTATTTATTTGTTTACAGATATCAGAAATTAAGCAGAAGCTAATGGAGCTATCAACTACGAATGCGAGATCTGTGACAGAAGATTGAAATATATATATATATATATGTATATGAAATAACATCACTACTTTGTAACATTATCATTTTTTGGAAAGATTTCTAATTAAATTATTGGAAATAATAAATGTTATTAACAACAATATATACAGAGTGAAAGTGTCAGCGCTCCTTTGACGGGCATATATTTCATTTTACGAAGTTTATCCATACCTGTATGCCGTGTGACGCAGTTACGCATACTAAGAACGTAAATACTACTAAAGGCTAAACAACTATGAACTTTGCTGCCAATACCTACGACTTCATTTCGGAATGAGGCGTGTGGGGCGGTTTCCCTTTCAAAGGTTTAAGTATGTCTGCGTGCGTTGTTCTTGGCAAATGGCGTTTTATTTTACAGCGATAATTTTATTATTTATTTTGTCTGAAAAAATCACTTCATTTTTGGGAAAAATAAAAAAAAATGTATTAGGTTTTTATAGAGTAGTTAGTACTGTGGTTTCATTTATAGTGCTGCTGACAAAAACACTCTGTATATACCCAATCTGACCAATCAAAGTATTTATCAAAATAAAATTAAAGTCAGGACCTCTTTAAATTGTGCGGGGTTCCTGGTAAAGATTTTATTGATTGAAGAATTACTTATAGGTCTCGACTGTTAATCCTAATAATCTATTGGGCTTGTTTATTTTCCTTTTAGTTTTATGCAGTCGGGAGTTTTGTTTTTAAATATTTTTTTATTTTTCGAGAATTCAGTGTGAAGCTGTTGATTAATTAAATTACAAAAAAAATAATGAAATTTTCAAAATATACTTTTTATTTCCAAAATAGTATTGCTTAAAACAACAGAACGACAGTTACAGAATATTGTTATAGTAAATAAAACAAAATTATACACATTTTTTTGCAAAAGAACTATTGTACAGATTACACAATATGTTTATCGAAATAAAAAAATAATAATTAGGTAAATATTTTTTTACTTTTCTTTTTTTTATATTCTCGTAAAACCAAAAAAGTATCTCTGTAAATCAAATTACCAATATTATTAGATATTGCTTATTTATTTTTTAATTATTTTATAAATCTTGGAATGCTACGGCATAAATACAAAGTGTTACAAGCGGTTAAAGCCTATCTCTTATCTAGACTTAGAAATTGTTGAACAAAATAGGTATTTTTCTACAAATTAACTACAAAAATACGTACTCAAAAGAAATTAACATGATTTTATTCAAGTTCCTCACACATTTAAATTATATATTTAATAGATTTTTTACACAATATTTAAAAAAAGCAGAAAATAAAGTATTATCGCAAACACTATGTATATTACGTTATTGACAATTAGAATTAATTTATTAATTATTCAACAAAATTTATAACTATTGGATACTGAAATCATCAATTTTTATTGTTAGTTGAAATTAATAATGAAACATTCTGAAAAAAATATGTGTAAATCTGATTATTCTAATAAATTTTGTTTACTTAAGATAACCATTGACTCTTCAAATTTTCCATATTATACACAGACGTAATATATTTTAGGACTACAAATTTTAATTATTCATTTTTTTCATTAATTAAGCATTTTTTTACACTTAATATTATAATTCACATGCCTGATACAAAATTTATTTTATACCAAATGGAAGATATCGCATTCCTTATCTTTCTTGAGTTACTCCTAAAAGGTAATTTACTATTATGTTTATATATTTAGCACATTTCAATACCAACATGTTACAGTATCATTCCAAAAACACGCGTAAAAATGTTCAGTCAAACGTCAATTCTTACTCAGTCTTAACTTGTCCTTGACTAGGCTCAGTTGTCCGAATCGTTCATTCATTCATTTCACATAGCTATATATATTTAGACTGATATATATTTTTTATTATATAAGTACGAGAGGGCCGGAGTGCCTTAACATTGGGTTTCCCTCCCGCTTATCCTGCTGCATATGGAATACAGTGTGAAGGTAGAAAAATTATAAAATATACATGCAATTTTTTATATTAACAAATTAAATTGACTACTAGTTTCTTATTTTGGTTAAGAATATAATACACAATAGATTAGAGTATATAGAGTACAGTCAAATAGAAAATTGCAATATTTTTTTTTATCGCACTTATATTAAGAAAATTAAATTATAATATTTTGGTTAAGAAATAAATATTATTATTTAATAAAGTTGTTTTATTGCAATTTTCTATTCAATTTAATAAAGGCTAATAATGGCAATTAAACAAAAACAAAACTATTATTATTTTAATAATCATGTCTGCAAATTATATGCTTGTATAAGATAATTACGTTGAAAAAAAATATAAGAAGTGAAATATTAAAAATAATATCACACAATATACAGAATAAATATAGCAAATGATTAAAACTTACATACTTATAGGGTAGTTAAAACTTTTTACAATAATGTATGTCAAATGGATAAAATTCTATAATTCAACTATTTACATGAAAAAATATTTAATAAATTTAAACATTGTGTTTTACATCACCTTTTTTTAATTAAAAGTAGCTTAACACTTTTTGCACCTATCCAACTTTTCTAATAATAGTCTACTGTATCTTAATACTAAATACGACCGTAGTGTTGTAACGGTCCCCTAAAAAACAGTGTAATACGACGGTTGTAGGTTCGATTCTCACTCGGGGGAATAAGTTATATTCATTGCCTCGCTCTAGTAGCAAGATAAAGCGCGGGGTTAATTTCCGCCACTCAACACACAATATCTCGGAAATTAAGTGCAAAGTTGGGAACAGTGTGTTAAAACTAGCTTCTCTCTGCCTACCATCCCTATATGTGGGATACAAAGTTAAAGTGAGTTTTATTAATTTCGTATCTTAATAGTTGCCATTATGATATTTTAATGATGATTTAAAAGATTTTACGTGGAATAAAGTATTATTATTAAAATTCTTAACATTTATGTACAAGATGGTGAAGATTGATTTTATTATTATCTTAATAAAATTAATATTTCGCACCCTTTTGGTGAGTGTCACAATTTGCATTTTGTGGAAAATCATTATAAAATAACAATTTAATTTCTAAAACCTGTTTTGAGCAAATCAAAGTACCTAATACAAATTTTGAGTTCCATTTAAGATTGCCAATTGACCTTTTTTAAATGGAAGGCATTAACATGTTTTTGTTTATATAATATGACTATTTTATATTAATATATCGAAAATAAAGCATTCGATAATCCAGTAATTATTTTATTAAAACTTTAACTTTTATATTTACAATGTAGAGGACAGATTGTTAATATTAATTATTTAGTCATTATAGTAATAATGCTATTTGAATGTGTTGTTTGTGAAACATAAATAATTTAATTATAACTTTTGACTTTATAATTTAAATGAATAAATGAAATAAATGGGGTAGGTTTTATAAAATGAATGATTTGTGTTGTGTGTGTGAATGATTTGACCTCCTGTCTATATTTCAATGGCAGTGCATTATAGATTCGATGCCTGTACCAAACAATATTTAAAAAAGTGATAGTTATATTATTGTTTAATGTTATTTATTTTAAATTGCTTGTTTTTTTAATAAATTACATTATCTCTTACATTTTTAGATAAAAGGGAACTAAAAATTGTATGGTAGCTTTAAAACAGGTATATTCTCACTAATTTTCTAGATCGCGAGTATAGGTAAAGATGAGTGTCATTAGCAAAATGGAGTGTGTCTTCCATGAAAGAGAGGATTTGGCAATGATGATGATAATCAATAATAGTAAAATATATAGGACAAATAATGATCATCATCGCTTTCTCCTCCCAAATGTTCTTGTTCGGAAAGTTATTAGCAAAAACGGGCTTAACTTATGTAACTATGACAAATCATCATATTTCTTCTCCGTGGCTGTAAGGGAGAGGGTGTCGTCTCTAAAAGGCGCGGGCTAGGAACACGCGACTCCCACTGCGGCTTACTTCAACAAAACCTAGTTTACTGTAGAACTGTTGTAGATAGTGGTCCGTCGAGTTTATACAGGCGTGCACTCCGCTTACACCTGTTGAATTAAATATCTTAATGTTAAAGTAGTTTGATGAATGGGGTAGGTTGACGGAACTTAGTGTCAAGATTGGTCAAGAGTGTTCTCCATTTGAGATGTTACGTGTTGAATGGCTGAATTCAACATCGCGTTTTGTCAGACCAGAGCGAGATCTATTTAAGTAAGGTAACCCACTTGCACAGGAAGTAACAAAGGACGAATTATTTATAATCAGATGCCCCTTCTTTTTAACTATTTTTTTTTTCCAAAAAGAACTTCACTTTTTGTACTGCATAAAGGCATTGTAAGTGCCATAATTGTGCGTTGAATTCTCATATCGCAAGAATATTTTAAATATCGGTCAGACCATGCGCCCGCAGCGCCGCCAGCAGCGCGGTGAGCAGCGTGGGTGGGTCGGCGCGCGCGGGCAGGACGCAGCACGTGAGCAGCGCAGGGTGCGCGCGAACCACGCTCTCGGGCGCGCGCTCCGACGAACTGAACGTGTGGAAGTGCCGGATACTCTCCTGTGGGAAAAATTTACATATGAAGTGCAGTTTACCCTTAAGTGACATTTGTGAAGAAGGAATATAATTATAGTCAGAAAAGTGCTAAAAAGTACATACTTTTTAATAATACATATTAGACATACTAGATGTATGTACCGACTACCGTTAGGTAATTATGAAATATTTCAGAATAAAATTGAATATGTTTTAAGAAGACTGAAGAAAAATAATATTTAATTTAATCTCCGAGACCGTCGTGGCGCATGGCACAAGGGTGTGACTGTAACATGACGTTTGTGGGTTCGATCCCCACTCGAGGAAGCGAAATATTTATTTACGTTTATATTTCTATTTCTTCGCTCTTGTGTCGAGGCAAAGCGCGGCGTTCATTTCTGCTACTCAACACGCAATGCCTCCAGAATTCAGCAGAAAGTGGAGAATGGAGTGTCTTAACACTAGGTCCCCTCTACCTACCCTGCTGTGCGCATTGATACAGCGTGAAGCTGATAAATTCTTCTCCATTATAATACAGGTTACGTTTTTTCCCTTTTGAGGTACTGAGATCTTAAAAAGATACGTTCCACGCGTGTATAGTGTGTAGTTTTAACATAAAGGATCTGTAAAAAATTTAATTGCCACTATTATAAGTACCTTTGCAGCTTGACTCAAGTCATCTCTCTCCAGTAGTTCTAAAGGATACTTCACGCACATTTCTGGTATCCACGCAATTTCTTGCTTCTTGTAAAATTCCTTGCTGTTAAGCGCTGCACATGCGTAACCTACTATTTCTGGTTTCACTCCTGTTAACAATGCATAAGTTAATTTAAATCCTGCTATGTTTATATTTTATTTTTAATTTACTTTACTCTTCATCCCATATATAGCAGGGTTGACAGAGGGAACCTCGTTGTAAGACCCTTCGTCCCCCTACACACCGCCTAATTTCCGAGACATAGTGTGCTGAGTGGCACTCAATGTTGGAGTGTGGATGAAAATAGTTCATTCTCCAAGTGCTCACCGAGCTCACAAATGTCGCGTTTACAATCAGATGTTGTGATGTTATGGCTCAACGGTCTCTGAAATTTTATCAGTTTATAAAATTGTTAAAAATGTAAATTTTACATATTCTATTCTAAAATAATATCATTATGATTATAAAAATATTCTCTCGAAAAAATTGCTAACATAATCTTTTCAACAGTAAATATAAAAACGTAATCACCATTGACCCTAACAGGTCTTTCTCCATCAGGATCGTCGCCATCTTCTGAATATTCTTCAACGCAAACATCATCCTCTATGACCATGCACAGCTCCGGTGTTAGTGTTAGGAATGGCGCTACTAATCTGTGGATATAATTAAATGTTTTTATAGGTTCACGCTGTTTCCCATACATAGGAACCTGGGAACCTAGTGTTATGACATTCTGAAGCAGTTTGCATGTTGAGTGGCAAAACTCAAAGTCGTGTTTTTGTCTTGTGACCTGAACGAGGAAATGAATTATGGGAATAGAACCAACAATCTACGTCTTTATAATCAGACGCTGTGTCTTTGCACCATGACAGCATAAATTCAGTTATCATTAATAATTATTGGATTATTCAGGTTGTACGTTTTTTTGTAATTTGTGGTCTGGCTTGGAGGTATATAATTAAAATATTTTAGTTGTAATTCCTGTTCATAGATTTCTATTGAGATTTTTCATGATATTTAAGCATTTTGTTCATTATTCTGCTTAGACAGGGAAATTACTATATATTATAAATAACGATATTATGCGCAGCGCTTTATCTAATCAAACTATATAACAATATTTACGTGATAAATGTATATAAATATTCCCTCAAAATGTATTTTACTTACAATCCTTTTTAGTCCTCCAATCGAGAAGAAAATTCCCAAAAGTAAGTAATAAACGCTAATAAAGCTAATTACCTATCGGCTGGTAAAGTTTGTAGGTCACTAGGGAACAGGTCGCTGCAGTCGGAGCCGTCACGACACGTTCTGTGACATATCGAGCAAACCTATACAAACGAAATATTTAATAAATCTTTATTCCTAAAAAAATATTTATACTAAGAGTATATTTACAAAGCAAAGGGAGGACATATAGCAGAGTTGGGTTGCACGGCGGGCCACGTGTGGGGACAGGCGCGTATACTCACGGCGATCTCGTCAGCGGGCGTGTAGGGGCGCACGGGCAGGGGGAGGTGGGGCGCGGCGGGCGGTAGAGCGGGCGTGTACCCGGCACACTCAACGGGCAGCAGACGCCGCAGGTCAGCCGCTAGTCCGCCGCGGAACACCCAGGGCTCCTGCGCGCCGCTCTCGAACGCCTCGCGCCAGCCCTTGGAAAACCCTGGATAGGGTAACCATATAAAGAAATATTAGAACTATTTCTTTATTTATGACTTTACGCTCCATCCTGCATATGGTAGGCGCACGCATTGTGCGGCAGAGGAAATTTCGCTTTAACACAACGTTTTTCGTACACGAACCGTTCTCAGTACCAGAACGGATAAGGAAAATAATGTATATATCATAATGCCCCCAAATTGGGATCTTAACCATTATACTAGTATCTTTATTAATTAAAAAATCTATTAATTCATAAAAACTTACATGTATAACTGCCTTGAGTATTTGTTGCTATGTTTGGAGGAAATTTACCAAGTTCTGCAAAAAATAAAACATTCAATCAGTTAAGCGCCTTATGTATGCTTGTGCTTAATGTACGGTATGATTTGCATACCTCAAACTCTGTTCCCATTTAGGTATTTTCGTTCCCCACTTTCCACTGTATTCTTGAGGCATTGCATGTTGAGTGGCGGAACTCAAAGCGCTTTATATTGTTATCAGAGCGGAGAAATAAAAATATTTCATATCCAGGTATATGAACCCACAAACCCTTAATAAATATAAATACAAAATATACATAAATTAAAATCGAAATCAACTCACCAAGCCATCTCAAAAACGCCTGCAACAAAGCCAAAACAGAACACAAGTCCCACAAATACGGTCGTAATTCAGTATACAGCTCCCTGTTGGCGGCGGCGGCCACGCGGCGCGATAAACGACGAACTCGAGATGACCACCAGGAGAAACGACGGAGACGACGGCGCCATTCACTCGTCTAGCAATCAAATTAAAATTAACTCACCTTAACGCTGTATTCCACACACAGCAGGGAGGGAACCTTATGAGTGTTGTGACCCTCCATTCCAGTTTCAATCGTCTGGTACATGAACTGACATTTTTAATAGAAATCTCCAACTCATCCAATCCAATTGAGGCCAGTTGTGGCCCAGAGGCACTAAGTGTGACTGTAAACGCGACAGGTTGTGGGTTCGATACCCAATCGAGCAAATTAAATACTTATTTAAATTAATATTTTCATTTTGCTTCGCTCTGGTGTAGAGGAAAAGCAAATATCCGAGACATTGCGTATTGAGTGGCGTAACAAAACGCCGCGCTTTAGACACATATAATACATGTTTTATATAAATAGACTAACCTCAGGTTTATTTCCCCTTGGTAATATACTAGCGGCGTGTGTGTAAAGCCAGTGGAAGTCATGTAACATTCTAAGACCTCGGGAGCCATGCTCGAAGGGGAGATAGAAGAGATCACATAGGAGAAGGAGATCGTCCTCCGTTAACGTGTTTATTTCTATTGCTTCAAGAGCTCTGGAGAACAAAATATCGTAAATATTATAAATATGAAATAAAATTAAATTAAAAAAAAAGAAACTTTTAAATATTTTAAACATATTTTTTAAATATTATAAGAAAAATAAAATATTTACATATATGCACATTAGAACTTTTATGTTATACCTTTTATTCAAAAAACTTACTCAAGTTAATTCAAATTAAATTTTAACTTTTAGTATAATATATAAATCTATGCAAAATACAAATATAATAACAAATGTTTACGCCCAAGGTTACCTGTAGGAGATCACTAACGTAAATATAGTTTGTAAGCAATATAGAATTTTATTTATCTATCTCTCTATCTATAATAAATAAGACCAAGAATATTATAATATTTGAATAAAGTACTCACTCATCACCAACTTCAACGGTTTCACTAGTTTCAACCATCATGTCACCACTCATAGGACTGTTGCTTGGTTCTACTTGCATAGACCCATTCTGTGGATGGACAGTATTTTTAATTAAATAAATAAATCAGCTTCGCTGTATACCGCATGTGGTAGGGTAGGAAAGGAAAGAATCTAGGACACCAGGGCGAAGAAATGGAAATATTTTTTTAAAATAAAGTCGAGTGGGGATTGAACCCACAACCAGTCAGTTCACAGTCACACTTTGTGCCCCTGCGCCACAACTGGCCTGGCTGACTGGCGATTTTTATCATTTATCAAATATCCATTTATGGTATAAGCTGCATGAAAGTAGATCTAAGTCATTACTTTCTTCAATTTAGTTTAATAGTTATATTTAAAATATTTGCATAAAAATATATATAAATAGTGTAGTGAGAGAGACAGCCACGATAAAATTTTTTTGGGACGAAATATTTATATTTTTTAGATTCACGCTGTATCCCGCATATCCCAGGGAAGGCAGAGAGACCCTGGACTGAACTGGGTCTCAGTGGGAACGTAGTATCTTAAAATATAAGATACTATGTTCCCACTAAGACAATTCAGTTCCTTACTATCTGCCGAATTCTGAAGGCGTTGAGTGGCGGAACTCTCAAGTCAAGCTCCGCGCCTTGCTTCGTTATCAGAGCTAGGAAATGAAAATATTAAATACTCTATTTTCCTCGAGTGGAAATCGAACCCACAACCGATCGCGGTCACAATCGCACGTTTGTGCCCTTACACCACGACTGTCCAAATAGAAATTAATATTAACATGATTTAACACTGTTACAGATTTTAAATTTATAAAGTGTTAAATCAGGGTATAAGGTGAAACATTGTAATAAGATACTACTAATTAAGTCAAAATATTTAAAAAAATCCTATATAAAATACAGAATTATAACAGTTGGACAATACTTTGCAAGCACATATTTACTCTTTCTAGTGAAGTTAATTTTAGTAAAATATGTATAAGGCTATCTATTGAGTTGTCATTTTTTTTTGCTGTCACAGAATAAAACGAAAATTCGTAATTTTATTGTGTGCGGAATTGAACCTACCTCACTGAGCTGATCGTTCATGACGACATCCGAGTCCGTTGCGGAGGCGGAAGGCGGGTCCACGTCGAGGGGTTCCGGGTGAGGTCGACTTGGACTTAGTGTTTGTGGTGTATCTGGAAATATATATTTTTTATCTAATAACTATATATAATTATGTAGAAGATCCTTTTGTCAACATTTTCTAAATTATTAGCTATATTTGTCTATTTTTCATCTATTACTTTAACTATAAGGTCTGCATCATTTTGGAAAAGTAATTTAATAGTTATCTCTCCATATTCTCCTATTTAAAAAAGATAATTAAATTAAATATTAAACTAGCCTTATCTACTCGAAAAAAATCATATGTTTTATCAACACTTACCTCCCACACTCATATCACCGTTCTGCTGCTGTTCCACCACCGGTTCCACATCATCAACAATAATCGTATCCTCCTCATCTTTTTTCATTTCCTCAATAAAGCTAGCCGATTCCAACACACTATCATTCGATACCGACTCGTTAATATCGATTTTATCCGACATAGTGTGGTCCGTCTCTATTTTGTCGATGTTATCCGGATCGATTGTTTTCAATCCCATAATGGGGACGGGTAATGTCGATACCGGTATTTCCGATGGTAGTGACATGTTGGAGCTCGCGATTGGTATAATCGGATTCGGTATCGATTCGTTTAATATTACTTTTGTCGGTGACACTAGGGAATTCATGACGGGATTCGATACTGGATTGAATGATTCTATTGAGGACACCTGATAAATATATGAGCCATTAAAAATATATTCGTTTACAACTTAATAATGAATCGTTTATTATATAACTTATGTAAATATATTATTTTTAGTAATGGTGATATTGGTAGAGATAGTAGCAGCGACACTCACCCCAGCAGATAGCGGCGGCCCACCAGGCGCGCAGATATCGACGAGAGCTTGTAGCTGGCTCGCGTTAACAGTAGGGATGGTGGGGATGGCAGGGATGGTGGGAATGGTGGCTAACTCCGCCGTGGTGGTGGTGGTGGTGGTGCCCGTCAGCGTCATACACGTGTTCACTGATGGCAGGATCGGGATTATTGGTACTGGTGGTACTAGAAACGATATAGTAAAATGTATATTAAAAATAATATTTATCTTATTATAGTATTATAACATTTGAAAGTTTGTGAAAATGGATCGATGCTTGTTCCATTTTAGATAAAATTTTACATTAATTTATCAGAATGACAGGTAGCCTATGATAGGCTACAATTTATGTTAAGAGACTATGTTATTTTTCCTCAAAAATTAAGTATGTTTTCACAGTTGAAACAAATAATAAAAAGCGTGATTTATTTATAAAGTTAATTTGAGGCTGTTGTGGTGTAGTATCACAACGACCGACTTTAAACGCCAGCTGTGGATTGTTTCGAGATTATTTTCATTTCCTCTCTCTAGCAGAGAAAGCGCGACATTGAGACCCGACACTAGGCACAAGTATTTAAAATTGGGCAGAAAAAGGTAAACAGAGTAGGTTAACTTTTGCATAACTTGCTATAATAAAAATTCTTCGAACGAATAACAGCTTTCAACTTGACAAGTTATCTTTAACGTAAAAATCAGGTGATAACATTTATAAAATAAATGTCTCTTACATTTTTTAAATAAATTATTAAAGAGCTTACCAGCAACAGGACCTTGTGGTTTAATCACAGGTCCTTGCGCCATTTTAGGTATCGAGAACTCAGGCAGCCATTCAATGATTGCTTGCCTGGAAAGAAATTACGTATTAAATCAAAAAAATATTTATTCTCATCAAATCAAATCAAAAAATTATTTCATCACAGTATATGATGAATTTCGAAATAGCTTGTTAGTTTTTTTGACTAGAGTGCGGGGATGGCAAACGAGTGGTGCCGGTTTAAGTCCCTCCATATACATATTATTTAACATTTTCTTTCCTTTAGTATTTTATAACACTTTTAAAAAATATCAAAATTGTAATTTTCATTTTACTACCTAAGAGCCTGCCGATGATGGTACACATGCTTGCCAAGTGTTAGAGGCGCTTCATCTTCACACACGCCTTGCTCACCTTCCCGTTCCAGCTTTATGTCCCACGATACTGCTTCCACTGTAAAAAAAATCTTTTATTATGCCACAACAGCACTAGGAGGGAACGAATTACTTTCATTTCTTCGATCTGGTAACAAGACAAAGCGCGGCACTCAGTTACGCTACCCAACACACAATCATGGAATTTTGAATGAAAATTGTATAGAAAAGAATGTGTAGGGAATAGAACAGTGTCTTAACACTTGATTTCCTCTGCCTACCCTGCTATAAGCGGGATACAGCGTGAAACATATTCTGATTGTCGTGTTCGTGATTTTGCCTTGTCTTTTCCATATAACAAAATATATTTAACTTACTATGTGCTGGCGCGTCCAAGCTGCACCGCGCCCAGTGCGCTAACGTCCATATGGCTATCATGTTGGCGTTGTACTCGCAGTTGGGGTTCGAGAGCACTCCGCGCAGAAGGGGAATGAGCTCGGGAGAACGACCGCAATATGGACCTGGGAGGAATAATAAGAAATGCAATTTTTTAGTAGGTAGTGGGTAAAATTGTTTAAGGAGTTTTATTATCATTACAGTTAGAATTAGAAAATAATAAAAATTCCACATAAGGTACATTTTTACTATGTATATAAATTTCTTAAATAGATTATTCCATTATGAATTTAGTGACTGACTGACTCAATTAAAACTATCAGCAAAAACTGATTAAATTTGGAATGAACATTCCCCCGAGAAGTGTAGGGGACCAATACAATTCAAAGGGAAAACGGAATATGTTACCTTAAAAATATTTATCTATCCTTAGATGAATAACTTTAAAAAAGATGGGATTTTACGTTCGACATCAAAACACAGTCTACACCAACAAAGTTGCATTCTACAATTCGTTAAAATAAAATAAAAATTATATAATACATAATTAGTTTTATTATGTTACCCAAAAATATTCTTTTCTGGTCATAATCATTCGCATGTAAATTATCCCATATGACAGGTGGTCGTCGAAGCACTTGAGTTATTTCTTCTATACACTCTGCTGTTAATATTTTTGATATTACTTTTGGACCTGGAACATAATATTTTTATAGCTTCACTTTTTATCTTGCATATAATAGAAGATGGGGAGAACAGTGTGAGGACACTTTGTGCCTCACAATTAGCGTGTAACTAACGCTCGCTAGGAGTATGTAAATCTAATTCATTCCCCCGAGTCGGAATCGAACAGCGTGTTTGCTGACAGATTCTGTGGTGCAGAGCCACAATGGCATAAATTTTTTTGATGATTATTATTAATATCATCGCGCTAAAAACATTATTTTACATTAATTTAACAGACAAGGCAATACAAATTATTACATATAAGTAAAATGACATAAACATTTAAAAGAAGGATCAGCTATAGTAGGAGAGAGCCCACCAATTTAAAGACTATTTTAATTAAAAAAATACTAAATGGGATTTAAACTCACACTATAACAGAACTTTGCAACAAAGGACAACGCACTTTAAAAATCTAATTAACGTTAGTGTAATAACACATAGTAACGGCACAAACCACTGTGACTCATTGCTAATATCGATGGAAAAATCTATGGCGTGCATCTGATAATGGCGGCCTTGGGGGTTATTAACATGTTCAAATGCAAACAAAAAGCTTAAGTGAGACTTGAGTGAACATTTTTTGAATGACCTGTATATAGAGTATGTATGGCATTGCAATTTTTTTATTTTCAGCTTCATGCTGTATCCCGCACACAGCAGGGTAGGCAAAGGGAACCTATTTACAATAGGACACTCCGTTCCCCACTTTCCACCGAATTGTGGAGACACTGTGTGTTGAGTGGCGGAGCTAAACACCGCGCTTTGCCTCGACACCAGAGCAAAGAAATATAAATATACATTTAAATAATGTGGGAATCGAACCCACAATCAGTCGCGTTTACAGTCACACTTTGTGCTCTTGCACCACAACTGGCCTAAATAATAATAATATAACTAAATGTATTCTTTTTCTTACCAGTCCACATAATATCAATTTCCTGTGACAGTTTAGTGCCCAAAGTGTTAAGGTACTCCGAACTATTAACAGTTGGTACGGCTCGAGTAGAACAATACTGGGTGGGACAAAGTAAAAATCTAGGACAACCTAGATGTTGATGAATTTCATTTGTTACAGATACCTGGAGAAAAATTATAAATTAATAAAACATGAGCCAATTTTCTCAATTATCTATATATATAAAAGGACTTGTCCTCACTGACTGAGGTAAGACGCACGCACAGCCGTAACCGCTGTGCGTAGAAACGTTAAATTTGGACAAAAGTTTACTTTCGTAATCTGGACATCCACTAAGAAGGGATTTTGAAAAATTTTAACCCTAAAGAGGTGAAATAGGGGTTCAAAGTTTGTATGGAAAAAAATTTAAATCAGCACCGATTTTTATAAAATTTGAAATTTAGATTTTTAAAAGTATTTAATTGAACACGTGTTTCATCGTTTTCTAGAATTCTCCCCCTAAGGGTGTAAATAAGGGGTTGAAAGTTTGTAAAGGTTTTTTTTAAATTGTCACCAATTTTTATAAAATTTGAAATTCAACGTATATAATTAAACACATGTTTCATGGTTTTCTAGAATTCACCCCCTAAGGGTACAAATAAGGGGTTGAAAGTTTGTATGGGAAAATTCTTAAATCGCCACCGTTTTTTATAAAATTTTATATTTAGACCCTTAAAAATATTTAATTGAACATATGTTTCATGGTTTTCTAGAATTCACCCCCTAAGGGTGCAAATAAGGGGTTGAAAGTTTGTATGGAAAAATCTTTAAATTCCCACCGATTTTTATAAAATTTGAAATTTAGACTCTTAAAAGTATTTCATTGAACACATGTTTCATGGGTTATTAGAATTCACCCTTAAATACGCAAGCGAAGCTGCGCGCGTCCGCTAGTATTACATATAGAGCAAGGATGTCCAATCCTATATATATAAGATTAAGTTTGTTTTTCAAGTGCAAGAAAACATTCAAAACTGAATGATGCATTATCTTCGCAACAATTATTTTTGTTTACTTTCGTATTAGGTTAAAACATTTTACCATCACCAAAATAACAATAATGCAAAATAAAATATTTGTAACTTTCAACATCATACCTGTGCATGTGCAAAACTTTGAAATATTTGTTTATCAGCTTCACTCATCTCGGGTTCAATGTCATCAAATAACAATGCAAAGCATGTACAACCAAATTGTGACACCTGGAAATAAATGTAGATTTTTTTTACAACATACATTTTCCTATATACAACAAGGTAAGCAGAGGGAACCTAGTGTTAATACAATCTGTTCCCCTTGTACCACCAAATTTTGGAGACATTTGTAAGTTAAGTTAGCTCAATGTCTTGCTTTGTCTTGTTACCAGAGTAAGCAAATGTGAATAATTAAAAAAAAAAAGATCTTGTCACCCAAATGACTGATGCAATCCCCACTAACGAATAAGCAACATCTATATATCAGTAATGAGGTGCCAAATGTGTTAATAGAATTATAAATAGATAGATAGAAAAATTTTACAGAAGAAAATAAAGGATGATCGAAAAATAAATCTAGAGTGTGCAAAGGCGGCGGTGTTATTGCTGATAGCAATCTCTTACCTTTGAACCAGAATTATAATGTACTTTATAAAAATACAAAACATACTTGTTCTAATTTTCGTTTCAATGTTGTAATTTCCTTTTGGCTACTATAAGTGATATCTAGTCCTGGTGACAAGGCATAACAAAATGTAACTCCATGAGATTTTGCTTCTGATATTAAAGATGTTAAGTGCTCAGCCTCCTCCACAGTATACAATTCTCTCCAGTATGCTCTGTGCTTGTAGTCATCTTTTGGAGCATAGACATACATATCTAAACCCCATTTTTTTAATCTAAAAAATAATAAATATACATTCTATATTATATAATCTTTAAAATTACATTTTAATTCAATTACAATATTACTAGTTCACTACAACCGTTAATATTAAATTAAAGAATATTAGAACTTTCTTATAATATTCTGATAAGAATGTTTTAAATATATGTGTATAAAATTCTGCTTGAAAACTGTTACTCACTTCTGAAAAAGATCCTTCCTTTGCTCAGTAGTCCACGGCCGACCGTAAAAGCCTGCAATAGATCTTAGGTCATTCACTTGTAGACTAACATATACATATATAAACCGCATAACGAGTATAGTACATAGTATGTAATGGAACAAGATAGGTTCGATATAAATAAACTTACCTTCGACTACGCCGCAAATAAAATCCTTACGTTTACTATTATGTTCATCTGGAGAGCTTTCGGTCATCGTGGTTAAATTTAAGTTTCACACAAAACAAATTAATAAAAAAGTTATACACTTCAGTATCGTTACTGAATAACAATGTGTATAATTATTAAAGAAATTCTATATCATATAAGAGATGATTATGTAAATGTATTTTATTTTGAAGCCATGAAGCAGCGGTTAATTCGTTGAAGGTGTAAATTGATGAATTAAGGCGCACAATCACAAATCGCAATGGAATTTAATAATACGGAGAAATCAAATATGATGTGTCAAACTCTAACCACAGACTAAGCTAAGAGTAAGCTGTTCAAAGTTATGTCTAATTGTCTTTAGTTTATGGTGAACAGATAAAAAATATTTAAAGTTAACGTGAAATTGCCAGAATAAAATATTGTTTATTATAGCGCTAACTTAGCTTCGATTTAAAAATCGAGATGTCGTTTTCATTCATATAATATATATCTATGAATTTAGACGACATCCTAAGATGGATCTCATACTTGAGAGCGACTTATAAGTACTGGCCTTAAATATATTAAGCTACGTCATTATGATGTAGAGAATGCTGCCTTTGATCTTATTGCTTCTTAACCAAGGAATCTAGAAGATTAATATAAATCATGTAGAATCATTTGGATCTCCTCAAAGGTGTGCGTTTCACAGGGATATATATAAGCTTATTTCGTTAAGTTTTCACCTTTCACCCACCACCATGTAGGATAGCTGCCAATTTATGTTATAAATTAATTATATCATTGACATTGAAAAGAGCTAGTGTTGAGTTTCTTGCCGCGACTTCTCTTAATAGAATAAAGAATATTTTGAATTTGAATTTATTTGTTTATTTTTGTATTTTGATAAAAAGAATAGAATAGTGTTAGGAAATAGCATATTTTGCAATTGCAATGTTTATTTTTTATTAATATAACATTTGCGATATCAACATTAAATAAAATATATGTAAAAAAATAAAATATATGTAAAAAAATAAAATTTTAATTTTTTTTTAAATTCAACGTTTTATGGTAATATTGTTAAAATAAAGTGAAACAAGTACCAAATAGCAAATGCTTTTATTTACATGTAATTTCAGATTATTTTCTTAAAACTAATAATTCAAGTATTTATAAAGATCTTATCTAATAATACTGATTATCTTGGTTTACAATTTATGTATACAAAAGACATTCGTTGATCTACTATATTTATGTATGTACTGTGTTTATTTGTTATACTTATACTGAGATCTACATATTGGTGCGCTAAAATTCAAACTTGTAAGTGACTAGAACAATTGAATAAATATATTTAAATCTACATATTTACAATTATTTTTATTATATTTACATACGTTTATCTAAATATAGCATACAAGTCTATTGAATAATTCTTAAAATTAAAAATACTGACAGCTACATAGATTTTGTCACTGGAAAGTAGATCTAATTTACAAATATTTATAGTATATATAAACTTATAACATTCAACAAAAAAGTAAAGAATATTGTGTAGTAAAAATAATATCTTACGTTACGATGATACTTTTTAAAATATCATCATTCCTATTAAATCTACATATTTTTTGTTAAAATTGAATTCTTACAACATTAAATCTGCGACCTCTGGTAAAAAACTAAAACACATAAATAGGATTCACAATCAAATCCCAACGTGTGTATCCAAGCAGAAAAAAGCTGCTAATTGTTTTTAAATCACGAAATAGTTAATTTTTTTTGTACATAATGTGTTTCCGATCATGCAACATATTCATAGTCATGCTTATTATATGGCTACTGTTTAATTTTTTTGAAATGTACCCACATAATTTTCACAAAAATCATATCATCACCTATTGAACTTGCAATCTCTAGCAAAAGCAAAAAAATAAAAAAGAACAGAGATCCAAATGTTTTTATCACAATATAATTTAAATCATTGTCTTATATTGCGGTAACACGCAACACTATAAGTGTCAGCCGATCATGCCGCCCGCCATGTTGCCGTGGACGCGCATATGCCTGTTCAAGTTGCCGGATTGTGAGAATCTGTACGTAGAAAGTATATAAAATATTAGTTAGTTAGTTTCGTATATTTTTTAACTTTACGCTGTATCCTGCATGTGATGGGATATGCAGAGGAAACACAATGTTAAGTGGTATCTATTATCTTCTTACCACAGCTAATAAATAAAAAAATCAATCCTCCGAGGGGGATCGAACCGCCGCGTTAACAGTCAAAGCCAACATACTAACCAGAAAAGGGAATTAAAATATTTTGACCAATAAGTTCCTATTCAAGAAGCAGCGTTTTAATAATAAAAATAATCTGGATCAGGATCATCAGGCTTCAAAGATGTGTCAAAGTTATGATGAGATGAAGAGATGTATTAGTGTTTTAATTATAATTAATAAAAACAAACAAACCTCAATAAACACAGTTTGCATTGATAAGGTTTTTCCCCGGAATGTATTCGTAAATGTTTTGTCAAAGTCGAACTGTCTGAAAACGCCTTTTTACACGAACGACATCTAAATAGGAAAAATAAAATATTTTGTAATGCTTACATGTCCGAAAAATAATTTTCTTTTTATTAAAATAATATAGTAAAAAAATAGACATTCCATTTTCTAATCCTCCTTCATAGAAATAACAACACAACAACAAAAATTTAATCACAAAGACGAACTTGCAGATAAAAGCTCATTACGCATATCAATCATATCAATATGAAATAAAATAAAATATCTTTAGGACTTACTGGTAAGGTCGTTCTCCCGAGTGGGTCCTCATGTGTGTCGTCACGCTGGAACTCTGACTAAATCGGCGATCGCATATGGGACACCTATACAAATTTAATAAAAAATATACCTTATTTTATATAATAAAAATATTGATAACTCCACATTTTTGGTCATTATTTTATCTATA
The DNA here is from genome assembly GCA_036379175.1 of Heliconius cydno galanthus. NCBI lineage: Eukaryota > Metazoa > Arthropoda > Insecta > Lepidoptera > Nymphalidae > Heliconius > Heliconius cydno. The sequence goes on along the minus strand of JAKRZM010000440.1, from coordinate 475,796 downwards.
TTTATTATTTTATCTACCTCCTCCTATCCTCTCAAATCTGAAATCGATCTTGATATGCTTTTTTTATTCATAGATGCCTATAATTTACGAATAAAAATGGCATTAAGTAACCCACTTACCCTCGGCCAAAGTTACCTTCTGCATTTAAAATATATGTCATAGACAACTTCAGTGGGTAAAAAAAGTATTTGCCTAATTTTTTTGAAGTTACACCTAGAAAAACACAGAATGATTTCAGTGAATTATTGTATTTAATAGCTTAATCTATATATATATTTAGAATTGATTATTAAAATTCTTAGAAAACAGAAATAAAAAAATTAGATGGTAAAAACACCTTTTTTAAAGTCAAATAAGTATTTGCACACCAACCATTCCCTAGATACAATGTTATTCCCGCGACATTTTGTCACTTTAGGTAAAATGTGAACATTGTATGTATACATGTGAACATCGGGAAACGTATTCTAATAACGAGACATTTGTTTAGTGTTCAGAAAAAATCTTGAAGCCAACATGCCGAAAGAATTTGAACTGTCGTTATCGACGCGTGAAGAAATTATTTTACTCCGTAATGAAGGTTGAAGTTATCGCCAAATCGGGTCAAATTTAAAGTTAAATTACTCGACTGTGTAGTAAATTATAAAAAACTGAGAAGAAATGGGTAGTGTTGAAAATAAGGCAAGGTCCGTTCTTCCGAAGAAGCTCAGTACGAGAGAAAGGCGACAAATTTTAAAATCGGTACAAAATAAACCATTTACAAGCGCTCAAAGCTTAGCAAATGATATCGCGTCAAGTTCAAGTGAGGTTGTCTGTGCCCAAACTGTAAGAAACGTACTGGGTAATGGTGGTCTTCGTAGCAGAACAGCGAGGAAAAATTCTTTCATAAGTGAGGCCAATATAGCAAAAAGACTAACTTTCGCGAATAAATACTTAAATATCCCTTTAGAATTTTGGTACAATTTTATTTTTTTCTGACGAAGGCAAATTTTATCTTTTTGGAACGGACAGACAAACATTTGTGTGGCGCAAGCCAAATACTGAACTTCAGGCGAAACATGTGCATAGTACAGTCAAACACGGCGGTGGTCTTGTGATAGTTTGAGGCTGTATGACAGCAAAGGTGTGGGAAACTTGGCTTTTATCGAAGGAATAATGAAAGCAGTAGATTACGGTAAAGTGTTGCGCGATACTTTGTCTTGCAGCGCATCGAAATTAGGCGTAAGTGAGACATACTACTGTCAGTAGGACAATGATCCTAAGCATACAGCTATGAAAACCTAAGGAATGAGTGATGTACAATGTCCGTAGAATACTGAAAACTCCGCCATAAACGCCAGACATCCACCCAATTAAAAATTCATGGCATCTGCTGGATAAAAATTTGAGGAAAATGAAATTTTTAAATGAAAATGATTTGAAGGGTGCTTTGGTGGAGAAATGGGCTCAAATCTCGATTTAAACAACGTCCAAATTATTGGAATCGGTTCCAAGGAGATTGCAAGCCATCATTGATGCTAATGGAATGCACACAAAATATTAAGTATGTTTTCTTTCATTTATTATTGTTTTTTTTTACAAAATACGTACAAGCCAGTTGGTGTGCAAATACTTATTTGACTTTAAAATATGTGTTTATACCGTCTCATTCTCTAATTTCTATTTTCTGAGAAATTTTATTAACCAATTCGAAATATATATAGATTAAGCTATTCAATACAATAATTAACTAAAAGCATTCTGTTTTTTTGTAGATGTAACATCAAAAAATTAGGGTGTGCAAATACTTTTTTTTTACCCACTGTAGGTACTTTATTTTCAGCTACACACGGTATCCCGAACACAGCAGAGTAGGCAGTCTGTGTCTAGTGTTAAGACACTCCGTTCACCACTTTCCACCGAATTCGGTTCGGAGTTGCGTATTGAGCGGCAGAAACATTTCATTTCCTCGGGTGGAATTCGGACCCACAACCAGTTGCTTCTACAGTCACACTTTGAGCTCCTGCGCTACAACTGGCATCGTGACTTACTATCATCTATTTCTACAAGATCGGTATTGACAACATATTTTTTATTATATTACAATTATTAGAGAGCCCCCAAAATAATTTAGTCCAGGCCCCTACAATTTACCCCACTACCTCTGATTACATTATCATTGAAAAACAAAACTCACCTAAAAGGTTTCTGCCCAGTGTGAGTCCGAACATGGGCTGTAAGATTGGCTGCTTGAGAGAAACTTTTATTACAATCCCCACATCTATAGGGTCTTTCCCCTGAATGCGTGCGCAGGTGCGTCTTCAGCGTGCTCGGTCTTGCGTATGTTTTACCACATATACGACAGAGATTCGGTTTCTGTTCATCGTCTTCTGAACAGCCGCTTAGTGCTCCTACCTGATTTGAATGATTTAATTTAATATGTGTAGTTATATTTGATATTAATTTTAGATGTAAGTAAATAGATACGTATAATTTTTGTAGAGTTAAGTTTCAATTATACTTACTAATATTTTAACCAAAAGTTTACTTGGCTTTAAATAACTATAGGAAATAAATAACAATAACATTTCAAAACTCCACTCAGAATAATATTTGTAAGCGTTATTTTAGACTTAATTTAATTAACAAATTTTTCCCTTTGTTCGTAAATTGTATAACCTTAATTCTAGAGATAATGCCTTCAGTTATCTATTTAAGAGATCTAAGATTATCATTTCCACCAACCTGTACTTTTCCCGACGCATTAACACACGTGGTATACCCAAAATCTTGCATTTGACCTTGACTCAATAAATATCCATTCTGCATCTGATCTTTCTGATTCTCTTCCATATACATTTTCGATGGCGACCGCTTCAATACTGGATTTAAATTCTTTTGATTTGTAAAATTAGGTTTTTGTTGAAATAAATAATTTGAAGGTGGCTTCTGATTTTGTAATTGAAGTGGTTTGAACGTAGAAGTTGCTGTTATTAGGGGGTCTGATTGGTTTGGTGTTCTAAAGTCTGCTGTGAAGGAGTAAGTGGCGGAGGGGTACGTCGTGGGTATTACGTTTTGAGTTTGCGGGTACACTACGTTCACTGATGGCGATGCTGCGTTCTGGTTCCATTGTACCTGTCAATTTATTATTGTTTTAGAACTAAATAGGAGAAAGATATCTTAATATTTGCTTCAATTATTGGTTATCAAGCATTTAATATATTACACGTAATCTAAGTAGGTACAACAAGAACTAGAGAACAAATGTTTAAATGCTCATTCCACGTGATAGGTAGGTATATAGAAAATATGTAAAGACAAAAATATGAACAGAATTGGTTAAAAACAAACAACTTTTGAACCAAAAAAGTAAAATAATAAAAATTGTTGAAGAAAATTTGGAATTTGAACGATTGAAGCAACTAGCTAATATAAAAAAAATGTTAATAATTTTTCCTCTAAAAAAAAAGTAAGAGGCCAGTCAATGCTTCCAGAAATCCGGAAAATGAGGAACGGAAGGAATGTCTTAACACTTGGTTCCCTCTGTCTACCCTGCTGTGAAGCTGATTTAATTTCATTTAAATTTTAAAAACAAACAAACTCCTTACTTGCGAACACAGTTGGTCCGGCGGACAGCCGTGCATGGTCATGTTCATGGAGACGTTGACGCTCATGGTGGGGAACAGCGGCGCGCTGCCGTAGTGCTCGTAGTACGGGTACCCGCTGCCGCCGTTCACCATCATCTGTTTCAGAAAATATATATTTTATATAGGCCAATCATGGCTCAGGGACACGAGCGTGTGACTGTAAACGCGACGGGTTGTGGGCTCGATTTCCACTTGAGGAAACGAAATATTTAATGTTTTCATTCTCGTTCTGGTAACGCGTCAGTAGCGTCAGTACAAACCGCACAGTAGTGGAGTGCCAAATATCCAGGTGGTGTGGATGATAAGCTTGTGTACGTCACAAGGTACCTACGGTTATAAAATTCGGCGGCAGGTAACAGGTCAAACAGTTCTTCCCATGATAAATGAGGTAGAGAATGCACAGCGAGGAGACATCTCTACGCAAAGCCAAAGTATCAAGCCTTTCACACATCAATAGGTCCCCAATGATTCGAATGGCTCTACGATGTATGCGATCAAATGGTTCAAGCTGACAGAGGTACACCAACCCAGAGATGAGAACAGTATCTACTCCATATGTGGCCGAACCTGGGCCCTAGAGAGCCAATCGGTGTTTTGGCGTGAAGTACCGTCTCGCTCTGCCGACGACCCCAAGTTTTTTCTGCCTAGCTGGCATCAACTTACTGAGCTTTAAAAACTAAACTAAACTTTAGAGCTTTGCTAAAGATAGTTAACTAGAAATTGGACCTCGGCTTAAATTCAAGTGTGGTGTTGATAAGAAAAACGAAAATAATTTTGTAATAAAAGAAAAACGAAAACAATTTTGTAAATAGGTACCTAATGGCGTAGAAAATATAAATTTGAAGTAGAGTCGGTATAAAGGTCATTGGCGATAATACCTAATAAAGATATTCCCTACTTACAAAAGTAATATTAACTTTAACACAATAGAAATAATTAAGAGTATCTAAACTCGTGTAAAATCTACTGAGATGATTTAATTCCACATCCCCTCAATCAGCCGTATAAATCACATCCAAGAAACCATTCAAAATACCATCACGACATTGCAATATGAATCTACGTTCTAACAAAATAACGTCCAAAATAGAACAACCAATGCAATTCTAATCATCGAAACACGCCAAATAAGTATTCCTATAGAATTATTAATCCCTATATTAATTACGACAATTTCATAACCGCCCCTTGCCTATTCACCCCAAATACAAGACGTAACGAAGTTAATATATTTGTCTCGCTCGCACATATTGGTGTATTGTATGGGTGTGAGGGAGATACCTGCGGGTGTACTGCGTCTGTCGGGCAGTCGCCATGGACGACGGCGTGCTTCAGAGAGAGGAGGACGTCCGCCGCCTCGCCTCCCCCCCGCTCCCGACACTCCCCACCGTTGTTCCTGCTGGTTTGGAGGTTTATTAAAGACGAACTATTATATTTTTGTATATTTTATAAGTCATTTGCAATATTGATTATTTAAAGTAGTAAACTAAAATTTTCATAACCACAAGTGATGAGATAAAAAAATGATGTGTTTTATAAATATTCTTACAAATCAACAAATATTCATAAATCAAAGTTAAAAAATAATAACAATAAAAAAAAGAAACTCGTACCACATAGATGATTTTTTAGATTCGAATGAGTTTTTTTTTTTTTCAAATTCTCGCCGTTGTTTAATTGCCTACGTAGAATGTTCGAATTAAGAAATGCACTTTGTCTTACCAGATTGATGAAGTAATTCACATTCAAATTCAAAATTAATGTTCACTTCACTACACTTAGTAAATTAATCGTTCCGTTATATTGATCATGATATTTTTTCTTTTTTTACTGTTAGGTCATTTCGCTTTGACTTTTAATAAATCGAACATAAGAATAAATAAAATATTAAGAAATAAATATGTGACGCTGCACCATGCACCACCATCATTAGTACAAAAGGTTTATTGTTAAAAAGCAGAATAAACGGTTTAGGTAAGGCAGGCAAGGGATGCTTCGCGCTTGGCGGCCGACGTCATAAAGCTCAGACTAGACCTTGCAGACCTTCAATGTTTTTTGATTAAATATTATATTAAGATTCTTATTTAAATTAATCTCATGTAAATAGGTACGTACGAAGGTATACAATTATATATTATATGTTTTTCCTGGGTCTAGTTAAACAAAATCGCAATATTAAATGGTAGTACCTAAGTATGTCTAAATCAAAAAAAAAATTTTCATAATTTAAAAATTATAATATATGTTTATAGAATTTTCCAAATAAAAACAGAAGTGCCTGAGCTTTCAGTTCGGACCAATTTATTCTTTTTTTGATTGGCCTCAGTACCTACTAATAAATAGAAATTGTGCCGTGTGCACATACAGATATCTATAGAAATCTTTTCTTTCAATTTATTTGATATGAGACTTCGTCACAAAACTAGTAAACTACAAAGTATAAAAAAACTCACTTATAACCAGAACAGGGCGAGAACGGGAACAGCGACGGCAGCGGGTCCAGCTCCAAAGGTGGTAGCGAAAAGGAGCCCATGTCCTCAGCGGGCCAATTCGGCTCGCTCACATCGCCAAGGCCGACGTCGCAGGGCGCGATGGAGTCGGACAACGCGTTTAGATCGTCCCCATTGTCTGGACAGCAGTTTTCTGTTTCTTGCTGGAATTTTATGAAAAATTAGCAGGTAATTGTATTTTTACCGTATATAAAGGGAATATGCACAGAGATCCTAGTGTTAAGACACTCCGTTCCGCACTTTCCGCCGAATTCTGGAAGCAATTAGTGTTGAGTGGCGGAAGTCAACGCCGCGCTTTTCCTCAGCAGTTATAAACCTTCTTTATCATGTTAATTTGCTATTTCACAAAAAAAAAACAACAAATTATACAAGGAGGTAATTTACCGATAATAATCGAATTCTCTTTAAACAAAAGTACCGACATTTATCTTCCACTAAATTAAAAGTGAACAAGTGTTCAGTTTCAATGAAGACAGTGGCTCTTCTTACCGCATTTGTGGTCAAAGTATTTAATAGTAATCATTAAACTGTGTATTCACTTTTACGCTCTGTCTCTTATTATTTTTTATTATTTTCTCGCTCTGGTAAGAAGACAGCGCAGCGCAAGCGAATTTTCTTCGAATTAATTTTTGCTAACTTAATTTTGTTTATTATAATTCTATTATATATATATTTCTTTCCTATGCAAATTCTTAAAAGTTCCGTGAGAAAAAAAAGATTGCGGCAAGCGTTGCCAAATCAAGCAAGCAGAGGACGAAGAGAGGGAGAGAGTTTATTGAAATGTAATTTTCCATATTTTCTTAATTAATAATATATAAAAGGACTTGTCCTCACTGACTGAGGTAAGACGCACGCACAGCTGTAACCGCTGTGCGTAGAAACGTCAAATTTGGACAAAAGTTTACTTTCGTAATCTGGCCATCCACTAAGAAGGGATTTTGAAAAATTTTAACACTAAAGGGGTAAAATAGGGGTTCAAAGTTTATATGAAAAAAATTTTAAATCGGCACCAATTTTTATAAAACTTGAAATTCAGACTCTTAAACGTATATAATTAAACACATGTTTCATGGTTTTCTAGAATTCACCCCCTAAGGGTGCAAATAAGGGGTTGAAAGTTTGTATGG
>JAKRZM010000440.1:440708-463506 GCA_036379175.1 Heliconius cydno galanthus | reverse complement strand
CTATGTCGGACGCAAGTGCCTTGCTATACCAGTCCCTGGGGTGCGACCTCCCGGACGCCCAAGGAAGCGCTGGTTGGATGTCGTGATGCAGGACATGAGAGCCAATGGTCTAACCACCGAGGATGCAAAAGATCGTGCAAAGTGGAGTAGGTTGTGTAGGAAGGCAGACCCTGGCAATAGCCGGGATTAATGCCAGGACGAAGAAGTAGATCAATATTTGTAAATATTTATTTATTTAATAAGATAATTGAGTCGTTTTAAAATGGTAATATAAATAAATATCAGTATTTAGAAAACAGATTTAGCAAAGACTCGACATTATGGATTCATTATTTTACATGAAAAATAAGGATGATTTCATCTTTAAATAGTTTTCTGTATGTACTTAATATGATTAAAATAATTATTTACCAGGTGGACTATTAGAATAAACATTGATTTTAAGATTGACCTTCTATTATATATTTTTTTACTTTAAAACATAAGGCAGACCGCGCATTTCATCGTCTATTCTCATAGTCAAACGGAACCGGAATAAAATATTTCAAACGATGGCAACCCCTGTTTGCGGCAGTTATTTTCCAGGCAACCATGTGTTGTTCAGAAAAAAATAAGCTTTAATTTGATATATAAATCATTAAAAAAGCACATGAGTGCAAATTATTCACATTAAGTGACCTGTTTAAACCAGGCAACCCTGGACTTGCGGCAGACTGAGAGCTGGCAACCCTTAATTTTCCAATTCCTTATGCGATTTTCTTTCAAATAATGTGCGATTCATATAAAAAACATAAGTGCAATTTTCTCCAAAAACGAGTTAAGAAAAAATTTAATTAAAGCTGATTGCGGCAGGTTTCCTCTAGGCAACCCAAGTGTAATCTGTTCTACTAATAATGAATAATTCATTAATATAAGTTTAATTAAAAAAAACAGATCCCTGCAGAGTCATAAGATATTTTCGTCTCCCCGCTTTGGTAAGGTAAAGCGCGGCATTAAGTTGCGCTAGTTGTAATATAGATGGCGTTGAACGAAGTTAGATCGCGCTATCGTTACGTTCATATCGAATGCATATTATTCGAGGACTTTCTTTGTTTCGTTGCTTTGTCTTACTTAAAGAGCGAAGAAATGAAAATATTTATTTTTGAATTGACAGCTATCGTTATAGATATGCTGTAAATAAATTCTGAATCAATAAATCAACGGCTTCAAAGAGCAAACGAGCTATCTTTAAAATCACTAGATATCAGGAGAGCGTTTTTAAGCCAAAAATGTAATAACTTTCACAATAAAGAAGCTATCTTCAGTTTCAAATTTGGAATAGATATTATTATTAAATTATATACTATTTAGTATGGGCAAAATTTCAATATGATTATTATTTTTCAAAATACGGTAGATGTATTTTTCTAGCTCGCTCGAAATGACTAACAAACTGAGTCAACTGCCATATATTCGCTTCGACTTGGGACACGGTAATTACTTATCCTTAAACAATAAGATCCAGTGACGTGAACGGTAAAATCATGTTTCAATAATTCATGACAACATTTTGTATATTAATAAAATATTTACATATATTGTAATAAATGCACAAATATTAAAAAAAGGTAATTAAACAATGCAAGTATAGTAATATATATAATATAACCGCATCATCATTGATCATCGAGCAAACTAGAAACGAATAAGTGCCAGATAGATACCTTTGTTTATAACAAGTCACCACACACACACCCCACGTACACACAGACGATTGTATATATCCGAGTGTACTTCGGAAAACGTACTTAACTTAACGTAACTTTATGTACGTCAGAAAATCGGGGTAAAAATTAACATTTTTGGCGAAAAAAAACAAAACAAACAATTCTGAGATTAATTATGTAAAAAAAAAAGGTTTTTGGCAAAAATGCAGTTGTCTTCATGTTCTTTGCTGCCGTCGAAATAATCGATGTCTTTAATCACGAACGTCTCTTTGAGGGAGTGAACTTATTAAGAGATGTCCGAGTTTAGAAAATCATCGAAGTTCGATAAAAATCGAAAGAAAAACATCGATGTCAGCCAACAACGAAATTTTTTTGCACATATCTTCATCACTCATCAATAAACAAAAAAAACCGAGACCAGCGAGTCGGCGTTAGACTTTTTTAAATTGGTGTGGTAAGTTTTGGCGCTGCGCGGCGTCGCCCGTTACTTTTTATTTTATTTTATTTAAGTGTGTTTAGGAAAGAATAGTTGGTTATCTCAGTTTGGTTATCTATTCTGTTGTTATACACTTAAGAAATCGTAATTTTAATCTTTTAGGACTTTATTTGATATTGCATGCAAAAATTATGGTATTTAATATAGAAAAATATTTAGTTATTTAATGTAACGCGCACGGAAAGCATGTAAAAACGTTTTTCCCGAGTAAATCTTTATCCAAGAAACTGCAGGATTTTTTTCAGCAAACTCATTTATTTCACACTAGAAAGACAGCAAAACTAACAAATGCATTTTGCAACAGAGCCGTGCCCCGTGCCGTTTTGGGCCGTGCCCAAATATCGATAATCTTAAGACTATAACAGATCAAATCGTCATTTAAATTTAAAATAACATCATCGGAGCTTCTCAACTCATTTCGACACACAGGCACAACTAAGCCAATATTCACCTGACAACAGTCCTCCGGCAGCTCCCTAAGCTGATCACAGGAGCAGGGCTGCAGGGGGTCGCAGCAGAGCCCGTGGCAGCAGCCCAGGAACTGCGGGTTGTTCGGCACGTAGCAGTCCATCGCGCACGCCGCCGCGCATGGGCGTTACAGCTTCCGACGTTTGCCCATCCCTGTGGGATCGACACACCTCTTGTGAGATAACATATACTTACTTATAGACTATAGTTATATACATAATTATAATGGTAGACTGCAGTTTTGTTAATTTGTGTTTTGGATTATTTATATAATGGTTTATATTTGTTCACGTTGTTGGTAGTTTTAGGAATTGTTATGGATATCGGTGACCGCTAAGTGTTTTCGCTTGCAGTTTAGTGTTTGATAAAATAACCTTCTTTCATAAATAAGTAAGTTATAAATCAATATTTTAAAATGATCTTCTGTTTTTTTATTAGTTATCTTTCTAAATACCTACATGTGTATAGACAGGAGAAAAACATTAACCTAATATTGATATTATAAAGTGAGATTGTATTATAAAATGTTAGTATTGTAAAAAAAATAATTAAAACTTAAGTTAAAGTAGTATGATAGTTTATTTTGAAAGCTTCCTAAATGAGCTTTTATATGTTCATTTGTAAATATAGATTTCTCTTTAATTTGTAAAAATGTACTTAATTAAATGATAAGACTTATGGCATGGTCAAATGGAAATAACTAAGAGTTAATTGTTGCTTTTAGGTGTACCTATTACAATTTACTTCTTCAATGACACGTAAGATAATAATTATGAAAATTCTTCAATTAAATATAGAGATAACCCTTCCTTAGCAGTCTGGAAAAATATTACTTAAAGAACACTTTCAACAATAATTTAAAATTAAATAATCCACCGCCTGCCAGACATTATTATTAATATATCATACGAGTATACCATATGTAAATGTACAATACATACATATTTGTATGGCGTGTAAGCAGGTGCTTATTGCTCGACAAAGAGATTACATAAATTAAATGCAATGAACATGAATTAAAAGAAATACTAGCTGACTACTCGAAAGTAGGGACATACTTTTTCTTGCCTAAGTGTAAAATAACACCTTAAAAATGTAAAAAGAAGAGTACATACTTGTCATTTTATTATTAATTTGTAAGCCAGATGAAAATAAAATATTGTCTTATAGCATCGATGTCCTTATAAGACGTTACATATTACAGCGTGAATCTGATTTATTTATTTATGTTTTTTCTTAGTTTTTTTTAAATTAATTTGTGTTTCTTTATAGATTTGGTTGAATTGTAATACCTACATATATGTACATAGCTACAGATTGCGCTAACATGTTCCCAGATACGTAGAGTTACGTACCTACCTAATGTTTAAAACCCATCCTAACACCGTTACAGCGTTAAATCTGTGTCAGTCGGTCTACAAAATCGATACAATCGAACATCTAACTTAGATTGTTTACACATTAAGAAAAGTTAAGTTTCTGAGTTGGTGCCATCGTGGCACGCAAACGTGACGGATGTGGGTTGGATTCCAACTCGCGGGAAGAAATTATTATTTATAATTTTTTTCTTTTATTTGCTCTGGTAACAAGGCAAAGCCCGGCGTTGAGTTTCGCCACTCAACACGCAAAAAATAATTTGAACATACGCGTATGGAATCTATTCACACGTTTATATTTTTAAAAAAGTAATAATAAAACAGACGTAGAGCGACACTCTGTATCCCGCACGTACGTAATAGTAGGCAGATGGAACCTGGGATCCTAATGTTAATACACTCCGATTCCATTAGGATACTTCCGTTCCCAAGTTTCCTGGGGAATTCTGGAAGAATTGCGGGTTGAGTCGCGGAACTCAACGCCGCACTTTGTCTCGTCACCAGAGCAAAATTATGAAAATACTAAAATACATACTTCATTTCTATGAGTGGGAATCGAATCCTCAATCTGTCGCGTTCAAAGACACACACTTTCACTACACGCTTTTGCTACGCCTGGTCTCTACACACATCTGAACAGACGTAGAGTATACTTTATTTTATACTTTCTTATTGAATTTATTTTTCTAGGTTTCAAATGTATTTAGAATTTAATCTTTTAACATAGTTGTTTTAATATAATATATAAAAACAGTGTAGTTGTGTAATAATTGTTATTTTATAAATAAAGCATTTTCAGTCTATGGCAAGTTTATCGTCTTAATTTCATTCCTTCTGTTAACTCTGCAATAAAATAGCTACATACTAAAAATCATAACTTTTGTTTCATAAAAATAAAAAAATTATGATTATCTATCATCCATTTTATATGACTCGTATATTTTAATTTAGCTTTATTAAACTTTTAGAAATAAATGTCGTTCTATGAAGTTTTGTTCTACTGAATTTTTCCTTCAGAAACTTTTATTATATTCATTATATACATTTAGATTTTTTGTATTTTTGTTGTTGGTATCAATATACCTACAATTAGGTACTATTGACAAAAGAAATTCATTATATTTTTATATTGAAGTTGATAGTTTCAAGTTGCTTTAGGAATCTATGCTACACAAATTCATCTTTCTTTTATTCGTTACATATCTCCCGTATTTCGTAAGTCATGTATCGGTGATTAACGATTTATTCTTTCACTCGATTGTCGTATCATACGTGTAAAAATACAGCGAACCAGTTTTTGCTAATAAAGTTTCATCTTTTTGAGGTCATTGGGTTAAGATGTCTACAGTCTATAGGTATTCTTGTTACGTTTACCAAATTACCAACCAAGAAATAAATTATAAGCTAATATAACAATATTCTTTATGAAAAAACATCATTCGCAGCGTAAAATGTTGGGCGCAATGTTTTCGTTTCATATTAATGTATATTTATATCTACTTATAATAAAATCGTAAGGGATCGGTGTCTGTACATGGAAGATTTATAAATAAATTAATTTTTAACAAAAAGAAAAACCGACTTCTAACAACGAACTAAAAAGTGAAAAATAATTTTACAAAGATTTTATAATTTTGAATTAGGAAATGGCTAATTTCCTTTAACATTTTGGTGTTTGTTTTAATTCAATAGGTTCATGAATAATAAAGTTATGTCAATATAGAGAATTGCAAGCGATAATATTGCTACAAAATAACTATTTTATTGAATTGGCTAAAACATTATATATCAATTTACAATTCACATCTAGTGTTATAAAACCGTCCGTTTGTAGTGTTCGTTTATTCGTACCTACATTCGTATATTTGATAATTTTAGTAGTAGCTCTTAATATTTTTTTAATACTATTACATAAAGTTCCGTAAATATAAGTGTTATATCATACTTCGTAACATGTCTTTTAATTCTGTTATTACAAAAGTCTGAACATAAAAAAAACTATATTTATGTTACGTGTTACGTATGTGTTGCTTTCAGCAAGCGATTTTTTGGCTAAGAAAGGGAACCGCATTAAACCACTCTGTTTCCCATTTTCCACGAGCAAGAAAATGAAAACATTAAATATTTCATTCCCCGAGTGGGAATTGAACCCACAACAAAAGCGTCGAAATTCGGACGGTCCCTATCTGGGCCCTATAAGAAGGTCCCTATAAGAAGGCCTCAGGAAGCTGAGTAATTTTTCCTAAAATATAATAAAATGTCAATCATTTTGCACACTATTCATCGGTTTTATTTATATCATCGATTTAGTTTTATTCCGTAATGGAAGAAAACGTAATATTCAATGTCATTCTAGGTATAATATAATATTTTATGGACGTTTTTGACTTTTTAGTTATTAGATTACTTAATGAACAGGTTTCGATAAAATTAAACAGACTTTGTTTAGACTTTGTCCTTATCTTTGGAATGGCTGTCATATTTACTGTCACTACCACTATTGATCAATTTCACTTTTTAATCTTTTGTTTTTTCCTTATTTCACAACACTTAGATAAGTTTGAAATTTTATCTTACTTTTAACTTACCTTTCTAGAAAAACTATCCAAAATTATCCAAGAGTTTTCCACAATAATATTAAAACACATCACAAAATCACTGTATCACAAATAACTGGCCGCACTAATTAAATTAAACGTATCAGTCAAAGCATGCGCCATGACAACTGTCAAATGGTAACTATTCTTTTTTAAATATTACATATACGATAGGACGAACCCTTACAGGCTAATGTTGGTGACTAAATGACTATCAGTTAAGTGCAGTCGCCCGCCCCTACGTTAATTGGCTGTTTGTATCAAACCATCAACCAACCCCTCTGAAAAAAAAAACATGACATATTGTGCGCGGGAAAGTCGCTGTCAACGCGTATCGGGTTAACGTGGCGTCGGAAGCTATTGTTTTTGTGGTGAACGTTTAGCGCGATCGAATTTAGATAACTAATGATTTGATTAATTTGGTTTCAACTATGAAAATATTATGTTCTACCCTTGTAGGTTAATTAGGACATGGTTTTAGTTTAATGTTGAAGCGGATAGGTTATGTTTTATTCGTTTGGCAAAGAAAGTATGGCGTAAATTAATTAGTAAGCTAAAGCATCTAGATGTCTAATTAAAGTGACTTAAAATATTAAAATAATTAATAATGAGAAATATTTCTTATTGCAACAAACATGTAGTAGATATGCATGTTAGAAAGTGCTAATTTTTGAATTTGACGACTGATATTATAATTAAGTAATGGGATCTTAAGCCAATAGTTCAATTCAGGATATATATACATAATATAATATTAAACAATGTGAACTTATGTTTTATGAGGGTCGTTGACAATTTTAAAAATACTATATAATATTAATTTTAATAAATTATACTTAACAGACCCGATATCCTTGACATATCATTTTGACAGAATCGTTTCGGTGAACGGGTATTGTACAAATATCGATTTCGTGATAGGCCACCCAGGTAGCGCAGGCCATGCGGACATCCCACCATATGACGAAAAATCCCATGGGATAATGTTAAACGATCTTCCTAACAGGTTTCCGTAGTCACATATTTTAGCAATTTACATATGTTAATAGCTGTATTGTATGCCTAATAAAGTGATCCTACAAAAGTTTCATTGATAGGAAAAATCTTTTGAGATACGGAACCTTAAAAACTAAATGCGCGACTCGCACGCGGCTTTGTCCCCTTATACTACTATATATTTTCATTTGAATTACTTTCGTGACCTAATAACATTATGTTTGTAATTATTCAGCCAATTCCATAAAACACTTATTTTGTAGCAATATTCTCCCATAAAATAATTTATTTATATTGACATAACGTTTTTTATTTATGAACCGATTTAAGCCGTTTACCATACCGTACCATACCAACACCAATACAATAAAAATGAAAACTGTAAAAACTGTGTGCCCCCGCGCCATAGTTTTTATTAATTGGAAAAATATAGAAAATTTAATATTTGCACAAACTGTTTTTTATCGTACCTTATGCCAGAAAATAAATTAAAAAAATCAACATCCTTTGTACAACAACTGCATATTTTTTATTTAATTGAAGCCTATAAAAATGAAATGTTACGCAAAAACTAAGCGAAAAACAACTAGCATACCTATATATTTAACAAAAAAATTACAAACCATTTTTATTTTACCAATATGTATCTTATATTTAAGTATTTAAAGTTGATTTTATTGAAAGATTCAAATAAAAAATGGCAGGAAAGGGTGTGAATTTTGTATTAAGAGAGCGCGCCCGGCGTGCCTCGCGACCACTCGGTTCAATGAGCAGCGATGCCTGGTCAGCCCTGGTGGTCTGCACCTCACACGACGAAGGAAACTGCGAAAAAATGTAGAACAAGTGCGATTAAATTGCAATTTCTATATTGTAAACAATTATCTTAACGCCGACAAAAGCTTTTCTGGATTGTCGGTGTTAAGATAATTGTTACACGTGATAGTTGTGAGTTCACGGCGTTCACGCTATAAAAAGATATGATAAGGGAAGAAGTTGAAGAAATTTTCGTTAATAAAGACATTACGTTTATTCGATTTATCACTGACTCATTTCACCAAGCTATATTTATTTCCCTAAACATTAGCATTTTTATTTCATTTAGGCGAAAAGAGCAATGGATAATAGATTTCCACCCAGTTTAAATAAATAAAGTTAGTTACCAAAGAAATGAAAAGATTTTCTATTTATAAGAATTTCTCGGAGTGGTAATCGATCCTACAACCACGTTGTAGACCCCTCAGACATTTACTAAGTCACGCCACCATATCGTAGGTAGATATAGACGCTATACATATAAACAAGAGGCCGTTGTGGCACAGCGACTGATTGTAAACGGGACGGCTGGAAGCACTTTTTCCTACAAGTAGAGGTAATGCTTATGCTAAAACTCATCCCTTTCACATAATTTTCCACATTCTTATCTTATCTTCTTTTCTGTTCCTATCTTATAGGCTACAATTAATAGAAAAACAACACTAAATATAGCTACATAAATTTATTTAATATTTTTATACAAAACAAATAAAAGAATTATAATTTATCTTCATTGTAAATGGCTTCTAATTTAAATTTCAATCAAATATACAAAGTAATAAAATAATAAAATTCCCTCATTAAGCCGGTCTGATGACGTCTCATCCTCTATCCGGTTTCGACACCGGACACTTCCGTTTCCGAACGATCGACTTTCCGACAGGTGACTATCGATCGGGAAGGTTTTAGGGGAAGGCATTGTAGACTTATGCATAAACCGGAATATGTTGTGGGAGAATTTTTAATTTTTATATAACTGCCTACTAATCTTCCCGATTACCATAATTATAAAAAGCTATTTAATGCAATTTGTTACTCATAAAATTTTAAACTTGTTGGTACATATAAAATAAGGAATTCCCGTTTTAAGTTATCAAAGATCTGTGAATCACGCTGTATCCCGCATAGGTATAGCAGAGTAGGCAAGGCGTTCGCTATGTACCTACTCTGTGTCGACAAAGTACCTACCTAATGTGATATGTCTTCTACGTGTTAAATCAGAAACGTAGTAACTTCAGTGCGATGCCGTTGAAGTCTTTAGTAAAAATTCACGCTCAATCACTCCACAAATTGATTAAAACTATTTACATAAAAAGTTAACCGAAAATAATAATTTTCATACTATTTATCTGAAAGAGAAGATAGGACATACTTAGCACTCTCCTCGTATTTCCGGCAATTTAGGAAAAAAAAATTAATTAATTATTAATTTAGTACATAACAAGTTTACCAGCTTAAGGTTTAAAAGAGTAAAAATATCAGTAACCTAGACTTAAAATAACACAAAAAAATAAGGAAGACAAATTCTCACGGGTACCATATTCTACACTACTAATTACTAACACAATAAGATGTTATCTTAACAGAAGTCAATAAAAAAATAAATAGTGTTCCACTACAAATCTTAGCACGAAACTCAAACAGATCAAAAAGCTGAATCTCAAACAACAACACGTGCTAGTATAAGTAGCAAACTATTGTATTTTCACCTGTATTTGCCCGTCGGCTAAACGGTAGGGCGATTGAATAGCGTATAAACAGGTAGAGAGGGCTTGTCGGGAGATATATTTGCGTAATGGATGAAGCGTGGATATTATTTTGGGGTTAAATACTAAATGCAATTTATATACATAGGTTTTTTTTTCGTTATTACCCATCGTGTGGAAAACGCTAAGTATAGCGATACATTTTTAATTTCTATTTATTATTGACATCGCTTGTAGAAACGTAAAGCTGCGCTTAAATAACCATTCTTGAACTAAGCTTACAATCGCCACATATACCTAATCTAAAGATTAATTATTAAGTAGTAAGAGTAATTATTAAGGCGTTGAGTTTCGTCACTCAACAGCCTCTAGCCTCCAGAATTCGGCGAAAAGTCGGGAACGGACGTGTCGTAATGGGAGCAGTCTTAACACTAGGTTCCCAGGTTCCCTCTGCCTGCCCTGCTTTGTGTGGGATACAGCGTGAATCTAAAAAAAATAATAATAAAAGAATGAAGTAAACCAATATTTATAATAATAATAGTTAAAGTAAAAGTTTTAACAAGCTCTACATTTCAAGCTTCCATTTGTAAAAATAACGAAACTAATAATTCCCAGAGAAACAATAACATTTATCTTCATGTAAAACGATACGACTCAATCGGAAACGTAAATAAAAGATAATGTGTGTAATTCAATATTTTATTGCGGATCCACCACTTATCTGTCTGATTCTTACGATTGATTTACATTTAATCGGCGAGGGGGGCGCGTGTACGGCGCGTGTCTTGACAGATTGCCGCTACCGCCATGATAGTTTTATTTTTTTTAAACCGACGTGCGGCTACGGTTATCGCTTGATAATTATTATTTGATATTACATAATCTGGGAAGTGTGTGTGTGTGTGATTAAGGTATTATCTATGGGGAAATTATATATTTTTAACATTTTTGTCATGATGATTATGACTACTTAGATGTACTCATCTAAGTAGTTATAAGCCCGGTTATTACTGTAACCGGGGTATTATATATTATATTTTTCGTGTCACATTTTAAAAATACAGCAGCAACTGGAATAATAAAAATCCTTTTATTTTTTTAGTAGGTTTTTAAGATAAATTTGACAAAAAAAACCTTTAAGAAAATGATTAACAATATATTTAATAATTATTTAGTAATTCTACAGAACTTTAAGTTCAATATACCATTCTGTATTGAATAGACCTTACTTTTAAAGTTAACGCGATACTTTTCTTCCCTCAAACTTCACAAGCAAACTTTAAGAAACCCTACGTAATAGAGAGATGAACTTGTAATTAATATTGTTAATTATTCCACGAGCTCTGCGCCGATGATCTAGCTGTTGTCTATGGCTCTCCTTGAGCTTAAAAGATAAAAATTAAGCATAAATACATTTTATCCTGCTGTTCAGCATGCAATCTTTTACTTTGTATGTACCTACATAAACTTTCGTTTGAGTTTCATAATTCGGTACTTGTCAAAAAATATTTGAAATCCTCCAAATCATATTAAAAAGCGGACTGAACTAAATATTTCCAAATTCACTATACAAATATGATTTAAGTTAATAATTGACAAAGATTAGGGGCATGAGCCTGCTTTAGAAAATGAGCAAAGATAAAGATACAATTATTGCTCGCAGCAATCATTAGTTTACAAAAATTGATCATATATTCGCCCTTATCAATATAAACATAATATTATGTTTTGTATAATACCTACACAAAATATTAATCAAAGTACGGCTCGTACCTAAAGCGAGGTATAACTATTGTCGTGCGAAAGCTCACAAGAAACAACGTCAGCGAGCTTTCAAAGTGAACTTTCACAAAGCTCACAATACACTGCGTTTTTAATTTTCCTTCGAACGAAGCCGTAGAAGCCGCACAAATTCGGATCGATTCGAAATGGCTGAATTATTTCGAAGTTGTTTGTGCATTCTATTTTAGTATATTGTAATAATTTCGTCAACTTGTCTCTAAGAAATTACTTAATATCTACAATAATTGTGTTTTTAGGATACCATACAACTATGTAACGACCTCTTCATGGACAAGTCATGCTTCTTGAGAAGGACTTCGCTGAATGTGCGAAGGAGGTTCCTTCCGA
The DNA here is from genome assembly GCA_036379175.1 of Heliconius cydno galanthus. Taxonomy (NCBI): domain Eukaryota; kingdom Metazoa; phylum Arthropoda; class Insecta; order Lepidoptera; family Nymphalidae; genus Heliconius; species Heliconius cydno. The sequence continues at coordinate 451,218 of JAKRZM010000440.1, read as the reverse complement.
TTTGCTCATCCGTTAGACCAGAAGGTGGTCTGCTTGGAGAAGCTGTTCGCCTCTTCTTCTGCACCGAGAGTAACACCCGCGCTAGAGGCATAGTGAGAGGGAGGTGGGTCAAGGGGGTCATCATGCCCCAGGCGGTACTCCCAAAGGAACGCCGAATGGTCGCTACGCCACTGCCCTTAACTTCGTGATGGGTCAAGCCGACTCCCGCCACCGGAATCATGGAAGCCCTTTTACACTTTATTAATGTTGTAATGTGTAAATTTATAATGTTGTGAAAATTCAGAAAAAAAAAATAATAATAATAAGCTTCAGATAAGAGATAGCCGTTTATAGGACGTCCAGTTTAAATTTCATCAAGATATCTTCAATAGATATAACAAAATTAACTTTAACGTTAAGGGTTGTTACTCCCATAACTATCTTACTGTAAAGGCAACAAAAATGATCTGTTGCTAATGCTACTTCAAATAATTGCAATTGAATTATTCCCGTTAACTTATAATTATAAATTTTATACGGAACCTTGATGGATGAGTATTTGATCTTTTTTTCTATTTTAAAAATATTAACATAATACGACTGTATGTTAAAACTACTGCTTATAATATCTTATATTATAGCCTTGAAAGTTTATGTTAATTTAATTTTAAACAATAAGTTGCTATGTTTTTTTTATAAAAATGTTGTTTATGGTTAACCTTTATTTAATTTTATTATTTATGACATTGTCCAGCGGAATGGCAACACCAGAACGCTGTTTTTTTTTTTATTTTGACAACACCAAATTTTCAAACGTCAAATTTTATTGTCGCAAAAATTTCAGTCATATTTTCGAAAAATATTACGTGATTTCAAAACAGTCGATGAAAAAGCAAAATCTATCGAGAGTCTCCAAGGTGGTCGCCGTTAGATACGGCCGTCATTAGCGGACTGTGTGTGTTCTAAGGTTTGCATAAATGAATGATGTCGTTGAGGTCGAAGGCCCTAGCGCTGGTGGAGGTGTTACTAAGAGTTCCACCGTTATTTGTGGTGGATGAGTTCTTAAAGATCAGCCTGGGGTTGCCAGTGTCGACGGGCGAGGAGGTCTCCGTGCTGTCGAGTGTGACGGTCGACCACGTCGATATAAACGATTCAGATACGAATTACTACGACGCTAACTTCTACAATGCTTTCTTTCTAACTCTCCTCAAATTCTTCGTTTGTTGCTTAGGTACGTATTTTTTTTTTGTTTACTTATACTCAATTTTGTAATGCAGTTACCAGTGTTACTTTCTCAATTGCTGTTTCGCAATTGTTTGGCTTAGCTAGTGTCACAATATTCATTTAAACATTTAAGTGAGTTTATCAACACTAAGAGTACAAGTTTATTTTGCTTCCAGTGTTGGCAAACTTAATAAGAAATAAATTCTCCATTTTAAAATTTTATTTCTTGCTTATGTTTATTTATTACAATGTTTGCCTAAAATATGTAAATAGTAAATATTTGTATTGTATTGTAAATTTTATTTTACTCAAATTTTAATTTTAGTAATTATGTCTCAGTACTGAAAATTAAAATCATGATTTTTTGTTAATAAGCAAAGTCATGCTGTTAACAGCATTTATGAGATTATCATTATATGTATTATCAAATATGATAAGTAATATTATCAAAAATATTAAATATTGGCCAAAATTATTAAGATCCAGGAACATTGCTTCAATATTACTAATATATTAAAAAAATTAACATTAAACATTATAATCTGAAATCAATTTTTATTTTCTATAGTTTCATGATATAACTCATATAGCCGAACTCACATAAGGAGAAAATCTGTGGTGTGTGTTTACCCTAAAGCCATTTTCTTTTAAAAAAACTCATGCCTATTATATTGTTTATTTATTAATCTAGTGTTCTGAATTACTTAACCTAATAATTACTACTACTATTAATATCATGGAAATGGGATGAAAAAGGAAACAATTAATTAAAGCTAGGTTTTCTACCTTATTAGCGATATAAAGCAATAACTTAAAAAAATGTTCCCATTAATATTTAAGTTTTTATATAGGTCATTTGAAAATGTTGTAGTGGAAGTGCATAATACTTCCATGATCGATTCTCACTAGTGGCAATGAAATATTTTATATTTTCATTCCTTCATACTGGTAACAAAGAAAAGCGCTACATTAACTTATACCACTAAAAACCTATTTGGTGGGAAGTGGGAAGCAGACTTCTGTTCCCATCTTTTCTTAAATGGGATGGAGTGTCTTAACACTAAGTTACCAGTTCTCTAACCCTGTTATGAGTGGGTATCCTATACAGCAAAAAGTTAACAAATTTTTGAGGTAATAAGTAGAAATTAATCATTATTCTAAAAACAAACATAAATATTTAGAAAATCTTTAAATCATTATGGGATTTACAGTTATGTAAATATTTAATGACCTAAATATTATTTGGTCTTACCAATAATACATACCAAACATTTATGTATTCTTCCAAATCCTTTTATTTAGATTTTTTTAGCTGTATTCTTCTATATAACAGATGGACAGGAGATAGCGGATGATTATAGCAGGATAGGCAAAGGAAACCTAGTGTTAAAACACTACCCTATTTTTGTGACATTCGATGTTGAATGTCGGAACTCAATGCTGCGCTGTCTTCTCAACAGAGCTTAGAATTAAACATAATTCATTCCCCGATTGAAAGTCGCTGGTTCGATTCCAAATCGGCGCGTTTTACAGTAAGACGCTGTGTTGCTACGCCACGACGGCCTCGAATTACTTTGTAAATTACACTAATTGAATTTTATCTTTCCATGCTCTTAATATTATAACCTTGACATATCAAGGTAATATATTATACTGAATGTCAGAATAAATTTTGGCAGTGCATATATAAATACACTTAATTTTGGTAACTATTTTTTGTATTTCCTGCTAAAGTGTATTGTTCTGGAAACAGTATAGATGTATTATACAAAATTTTAAAATATATTTGATTTACAATAAAATTATATTTATTATAATAAAATTATATTTAATTATAGGTATTATATTAAATTATATTTAATGAGCATCTTTGTAGGGAGATTTTTACAAATTTCTGCTAACCAAAGATAACTACTCAGAATTATCGTTTTGGCAAGGGAGAATACTATTTTTGCTATATTTGATGCTAACAACATAAGTAAGTTGTTGCAACTTACCTATGTTGTTAGCAAAATGATGTATAAAATATTATTTATTTTATAAACATCTGTCATAATTTTACGTCTCTACGCACAGCCGTTACGGCTGTGGGTGCGTCTTACCTCAATCAGTGAGAACATGTCCTTTTATATATACAGATTAACAATACATTTAATTTTGTTATGATAAATTAAGACCTTTTAAAAGATATTATTCATTATTAAACTTGAAATCACTACCTTTTTGCTTAGTCACGCTTTTTGTTTCTGTCTCGTACCTAACGGTTATTATTAGAACGAGCGCAAAAAGTTCATCTACACCTTACCGAATTACTTTTGTTTAATCGTAATTTTTATAAATTTTTCATTAAAAGTAGTTTTATATATTTTTTAAAAGCTGACTATAGTTATATTTTTATATTAATCTTAAATGATTACTTAGGTCTTATAAGTTAGGACTAGTGTGATGCTTAAGCGAGTTTTTACTGATGGTGTCGGAAAAGGCGACTACAGTACTTATGGAGAAGTCACTTCGCTAGCGATGGCAAACCTACCAAATAATATATTCGACTAATTTTTAAATTTTTAAATAACTGAATTTACATGGTAGATGCAATTAGAAAATAACGGATGAAATAAATTTAAGTAGCTAATTTATAACCAAATTAACTTATTATAAATTTTAAACTTTAATATATTACTGTTGAATGAGGTTTAATACGTTAAGTTAAACAAGTTGTCTAATCGTTTGTTTACGCTAATCTCAGAAACTGCTTGCCCGCTTTAATTGTTTTTTTTTCTTTACCACTAATTTAATTTAACAATGTTGTATCCCACATATAGCGGCAAGCAAAGGAAAATTAGGGGTAAGACATTCCACCCCTTACTTTCCGCCTAATTTTGCGTGCGATTTGCGCGTTAAGGAAGTTTTGAAAATAATTCATTCCCTTTAGTGGGAATATAACCCACAACCCTTGCGCCCTCGGTCACGATGACCTTTATAGTTTTTTTTAAATTTAATTTAGACCAAATTTAGTGAGCTTACAACATAGGCAAAACAATTTGTATTGTATTCTAACCTTGCATCGAGGCTACAAACTAGTTTGAATCTTGACATTGCTAACTTTTAACCTTCGGTCACGAAATTTTTAATGAGCAATGACTGACTACATTACTGTTTTACATTAAAATTATTTTAAACTTATTTCACATATATAGAAATACAAATAGTGTGTCTAGTGTGCTGTAGCTGTTCAATGACTCGACCTACTTCAATTATTATTTAGATGATATATCATTACAATTATTCAGTGTCAAGAATTTACCGTGAGCTTGGAAAACCTCACTCATATATTACAAATTATTCTTTTAAAACAAAATGAATGTACATATAATATACCGAAGTAAAAGAAACAAATTATAAAATATTTAAGTAATGTTAAATAATTAAAATTAAAAAAGAAAATAATAATATAATTATTCACGCATATTTGACATACTTACAAAGCAAATTACATATGTAAAAGCAAACTAAATGTGGGTACTATAATATTAAATACTTGTATATGTTTTTGAACAGATTATGCTCTCGATATTTCTCTTATTCTGCTGCCCGGTTTAAAGCACACAGCACCTACTCTATAAAATCTGTATATTATTCATCGCAGTATAAAATCTACAAATTTATAATGAATTCATATTTAATACCAAAAATGTTTCTTTTTCAGGATGCACCTCAGCGTTATGCATATTCGTATTGTACACGAAGCATCTGATCATCGTGTATCTGTACCTGACCTCGTTAGGCATAGTGTTCGTGTCGTACTGGACAAATGTCTCCGCCATCAAGCAGATACAGTCGCTGACACTGACCGTCTCGTCGCACCCATCGACGAGCATATTAGAAGATATATTAAATCTAAATGTAAAGAATTTACTTGATCTCGAAGGGCCAGGAATATTGGTCATACAAAACTTCGCTATACAATATATACTAGCGGTTCTCTTCAGGAATGTGCACCTTGGACCGCGAAATCAGACTATACAAAAGCTTTTACCCTTGAGCTTCATGGCTCCATCATTTCTGGCCATGTTACCAGTTCCACCAAATCTCCTGCATCACTCTCCAGTATTTTCATCACTTTTGCCGTTGTGTCTCGTCAAGTACGTGCTTTGGTCGTCCGGATACGACGTGGTGCAAGTCATTTACGCCGGATACCAGCACGGGAGGCTATTTGTCAGCCACAACGGTTTATCAGCTCTAGTCGAAACAGAGTGGATGCGACTCAACGTGCCTTGTGTACTAAGAGTATTTTGGGTGGTGCGAGTCGCTGAACATGCAATATTACTACTTATGGACAATTACGATGAAGATGCTGATGAAGGACTAAAAGTTTCTACCCTGATTGCAGTACAGTCGGTGGCTTCGATGGCCAAATCATTGCTGGTAACCGGCTGTGAGACCATAACGGCCGTTCTTGGAATGACTTCAATTATATCATTCTTCTGTCACTACATCGGCAACTTCTTCCAATGGATACTTTTGACAGACGAAGAAGAAGACAAGAGTATAGGAACGGTGTCAGCGATACTATTCTATATACTAGCGTTGCAAACTGGCTTGACGTCTCTCAACCCAGAGAAAAGATTTGTTCGATTGTGTAGAAACTTTTGCTTGCTATTTACGGCTCTTCTGCATTTTCTGCATAATATCGTGAATCCAATGTTGATGTCTTTGAGCGCGTCGCACAACCCAAGCACCCACAGACACGTCCGCGCACTCGGCGTCTGCGCTTTTCTCATAATATTCCCCATATCTCTTCTAGTTTATCTCTGGTCCCAACATTCTATATCCACTTGGCTTCTTGCTGTCAGCGCGTTCAGCATAGAAGTCATCGTCAAAGTTATAGTCAGTCTTATGATTTATTCCCTATTCCTGTTCGATGCATACAGGAGCACGTTTTGGGAACAATTGGACGATTATGTGTATTACATTAGAGCATTTGGAAATACTATAGAGTTTTGTTTCGGTATTTTCTTATTCTTTAACGGGGCGTGGATACTTTTGTTTGAGTCCGGCGGCGCCATACGAGCTGTCATGATGTGTATACACGCATACTTCAATATCTGGTGCGAGGCCAGAGCGGGGTGGTCGGTGTTCATGAAACGGCGGACTGCCGTCAACAAAATCAACTCTTTGAGAGAGGCTTCAGCAGAGCAGCTGCATCGCTTAGACGACGTATGCGCTATTTGCTACCAAGAGATGCACTCAGCTAAAATAACACGTTGCAATCACTTTTTCCACGGCGTGTGCCTGAGAAAGTGGTTGTACGTACAGGACAGGTGTCCTTTATGTCACGATATACTGTATAAGATAGATAACGATCCAACCAAGGATAGCTCAGAGGCTGCTAACGAGGAAAACAGCAATAACCAAAACCTGCTTCTCGAGGAGGAGCCCGACTTGCTCCTCAACGAGGGCGTGAGGTGACTGACTGATCAAGACTTACAAATTATAGATTAAAACCAAGTTTATAGTTCGATTTTTCAGTGTTTTTTTTTATTATTTTGTATAGTAAGTTATTGTTTTTAATATATTTGGATCAGTTTGATACTGTGATTTAAGGTTTAAATTATGTCTCGCGATGAATGGTCTCATAGTTCAGTGTGACTTGTGTGAGTAACGCTTGGGTTGTCAATGTGTCGTTACTATTACCCGTTTTCATAATGTTTCCCTACAAATCTTGAAATCGCTAGTGAAACTAACACAAAAAAAAACAATAACATTATGAGAAATCAAAGACGTGAAGCTATTTGTAAATAGATAAGGTATTTAGAAATAGCTTTTAAACATAAAAAGTAAATAAAAATAGTAATTTTTCTCATTAAAATGTAAATAAAACTAATTTTAGTGTACTGCCTATTTTATTTAAATCCTTTTCAGAGTGGTATTTCGGGGTAAAGAAATTTAAAACAATAAAGGCTTTTATATATTTATTTGAAATCATATTATGTTTGCATTAACTGTAAAATATTCTTTAAATGATAACTTTCCAAAAGTTAATAACAAATTATACTCAAATATGTGATAAATTGGTATAATGAAAATTGTGCATCACTTAAGTACGTATAATGTATTAAAATATAATTATATGGTAAGTACATACAGATTTATATATAATTGCGATCGATTCAAGTTGGCGAAGCCGCGAGGGCGTCGCTAGTATATACTATCTTTTTTTCTTAACTCAGGCTCATACATCATATTTTGATAAATATAAAGAACATTAGTTCATAAAATTTACAAAATATCTATAATATTTTATATTTGGTTTATTTTATTTTTAGTTTATGATCGAATACTTTTGTGCTAATATTGTACAAAAAAATCATAATAACGTTTTTCTTGTAATTTAAAGTACCTACCTAACCTTTTATTTTTTAGTTGGCTGGAATTCTCAAATTTTTTTTACTAGAAGGCATCATAGACCTCATCTATTATAGAGATCCAAATGATCCGATTCATCTATGCTACTGTACCTACTGTAAGTGAAAAATGAATTATTTTACGCTAACTTCTCCGTAGACGACACAAAAACGCGGAAAATATGCGAGACAAAATAAATATAATTAAATCATCATCAACTATTATTGAATTTTTCAATAAAAACCAGATTCCCACACAACAAAAACAAACATTCTTATCTAACGTATATCTAATTAAATATAAGATCTTTATAATTTGACAGCAAGTAGTAGTTGGAGACCCTGCAGTTGGTGGACGTCCTCACGACGGTGGTGCGGTCCGCTCTCTCGAAGTTGGCTTTCACTATCTCGTAGTAACGTCCGTCACTGCGTCAAAAAAAAAATATTTTATTGTAAGCAACTAAGTACCTGTTTATATAATGTTATATATAATTACGGTAACAGATTCAAACCTAATTCGGGTTAAAAATATATTGTGGTGGCTGATGGCACAGGAGCACAAGTGTGTGACAGTACCCGCGACAGGTTGTGGGTTCGATTCACTAATATATTTATTTCCACGCTCTGATGTCGAGGCAAAGCGCGGCGTTGAGTTCCGCCACAACACGCAATATCTAGGCGGAAAGTGAAGGACGACAATATCTTAATGCTATTGTAGTGTTACACTAGGTTCCCAGGGTTAAAACTCTGTTCTGTGCAACGTGCGAAAAAAGCGTGAAAAAAAATAAAACCAAAGATCTCACCTCAAAACAAGACATTTCATCTTCACACACTTTACGCGAAGAATATCGATTGCCTTCTGACTTTTGTCGCTAAATCGCAAGTTCTCGGGGTCCCAGCGCAGTTCCAGGCGCTCGAGGTTGGGACAGCTGTTGGCGATGCCGTCCATTAACTGAAAATAAAACACAAATAACTTGGATTCTTAGGAGCAGTGTGAATACGTATACCCAGACGTATTGGGGAGCGCGGGGTTTAAAATGCCACAGGTAAGGCCGATGCATATAATTATATAGAAAACAATTATATAGTTTAATTCTGCCACGGATCGAGTAACAGTCACATAGGGGTCACATGGTGTCTGCATGTAGAAGATACATATAAGAAAACGAAGTAACGCAATATTTTTATAATTTTTACCCCGTTTGCCTGTACGTTTATTAAAGCTAATCTCAGAATTGGCTTAACTGATTTAATTGCAATTTACACACTATTGTAATCTGGCAAGGTTCCATTAACATTTATTTTGTTTTCATTTCAATCGGCTTATAAGTATATAAAATAAAGAAAGAAAGACAAAGAAGGTAGGTATTAGTAGGTACCTGATCTACGTGGATGTTGACACCGAGACGTTCTTGCGTCCCCATGATAAGGATTCTGAAATTTAAAATGTACATTTGAAGTTCTTCACAATCTGAACTTAAAGGAATACAATTTTTTGGAACTTGTAATAATCTAGTGTTTCATTTTGAAGAAAATTTGCGATGGCCCACAACCATCGCAAATTTTCTTCGATTACCACTCAAGAGAATAATAAATTAATATTTTTATTTCCCCGTTCTGATAACAAGACAATCTCTTAAAAATTTGGCTTCAAGTGAGAAGCCCCTTTACCAACTACATATTATTCAAATACAAACACCAACTTGGCATTGGTGAGCAGCTGCAGCACGCTCTGCCACAGCTGGTCGGTGATGTGCGGCATCCCGCTGAGCACGAGCCCCCACAGCTGGCCGCCATGCCGCGACAGAAACCGGTGCAGCGCCTCATCCGACAGGTTGTCCGACGACGATACGTCCAGCGCCACCAGGTTCCTGGGGGTCAGTTGTGGTCAGTAACTAATAGTAGGGGAGTCCGCTCTTGGCAAGAAGTCGAGAAAGGGATCAGACTTTGCCGAAATGTCTTCTTGTGTTGCTGGATCCGAAGCTTTACTGATTTATTTTTTAAAATAAATGATGAATTCTAACAAAATAAACTACTTTATTTTAGGATCTAAAGTAATATTGTATGTGTTATATGTATCTAAAGTAATATTGTATGTTATGTAATTCAGTTTAAATAATACCTCACCTGGCCGTACCGGCTTCCATCCAGGCCTTCACAACAGTATCATTAAATCCATTAATTTGTCCGGCACTCAAAAATCTCAAATTTTGTATCCTCGTCAACATATCTATGAGGCACTCTGTAGACAGGTCTGTGGCGGTGACGTCTAGTTCTTGTATAGAAGACTTTTCCCATTCCACTTGCATTACGTATTCTGATTGTAGACCTGGAAATATATTTTTTTTTAAGATTTTTGTTTAATAAAATATTATAAATAAGAAAGAAGAAAAGTAAAGTTAACGCAATGTCAATGAAAATATAAATCTCAATTTTGTTTAAAAAAATATTTTGTACATTTATGTCGATACGAGATACCTTTAAACTTTGGTTTTAAAAGAAATAGAAGTTATAAGTATTTTTATGTTTAAAAAGTAAATAGTATCTATCTATTTGTAGTAAATAATTTTCTTACTCTCATATCAAATCCATGGCCGCATGACCAAAATTTATAACGTGAAAAGTGCAAAAAAAATCGAGTAAGATTATTCAGTGGCACCATTACCTCACTCTACTCCTATTGAAGTATACTTGTCTATATAGATAAACTAGCGACCCTCTTGCGGCTTCGGCCGCTTTTACTACTGGATTATTCATATAATGTATGTTTGCAAAGCACTTAAGATAATGTTAAAATTAATTAAACCCTAATGCAACCCGCATTTTCGTAGTTTCAATAAGGATTTTCCAATTGTTTTACACAGCAAGGATTTTTTAGTAGGTACCGTAATTTTAAATCTGTG
>JAKRZM010000440.1:313834-437496 GCA_036379175.1 Heliconius cydno galanthus | reverse complement strand
AGGGATTGAGAGTTAGTATGGAAAAGTCTTTAAACCGCCACCGATTTTTTTTAATTTTAAATTTAGACTCTTAAAAATATTTAATTGAACACATGTTTCTTGGTTTATTTTAATTCATCCCCTAGGGGCGCAAATAAGGGATTGAAAGTTTGTATGAAAAAATCTTGAAATCGCCACCGATTTTCATAAAATTTGAAATTGATACTCTTAAAAATATTTCATTGAACTGCGAAAGCGAAGCTGCGCGCGTCCGCTAGTATAGGATAAAATTGAAGGGACTGTTTATGATTTCTATAATAACCATGTTTTTTTTATATAGGTAGTTATTTTCACGATACCAAAACACAAATAAAATTTTTTTTAACTGACTTCAAAAAGAAGGAGGTTATCAATTCAACTGTTTTATTTATATGTTTGTCCGGGCTAAGCTCCGGAATAGCTGTACCGATTTTTATGGTGCTAGCACTGAAAGATAGACGGGGTTGTAGAACAACATATAGGCTACTTATTTTCCATCAGATGCAATCAACAATATTATAAAAATATACTCACTACATCCATTCATTAGCAAACAAGTGAGCCTTCTCGAACGCTGGAAAAGCGTCTTCATGGTAGAGCCTGTTACTTTATTACAATAGTTTACTGCTAGACATTCCAACTGAAAGTTAAGAGATAAATATAATAAATGAAATACAGAACTTTTAGGGAAAAAGATTTTTTTCTTATTCAAGAATCATGTTAACATTTTTAAAAACTTTCGTTAAATATTCTAGTCGAAAAGTTTAATATTGTAAATCGATTGTAATTGGGTGATTTTGTAATAGATCTGCTGATTTCAAAATGAAAATATACTTAAGTCGAAGCATTTTGTATGAAATAATTAATATTTTCCTTTTCATAATCATAAGAACAAAAATTATTTTTTTTATTAATCATTGAGGTAAACGCAGTCTTAGGTACATCATTATAACAGAAGACAAAAATAAATCATCAAACCAACATAATTAGTTATTGTTATCGGGTTTTTGCTTGAGGTTAATGAATTATTGCTAAAGGTTAAAGAACTTTCAATAATAATAAATGTTTTTTTTTATAAGAGGTGTTGAATACAATACATTAAACCTATTATATTATAAACAGACAAACACTTAGCTCGATCAGACGCGCGGTAACCGCCCGGTTACACAAACGTGCTGTTAAGAACTGCTAAATTGTATTGTACTGTATAATTTAGCAGTTCTTAACAGCAGCAGCAGTTCAGTTGAGTTTGTATTGTAAGTAGCGGGCAGCGGCTGGATGCGAAGAGCTGAAGATCGAGCTCTGTGGCGTGCCATTGGAGAGGCCTATGTCCAGCAGTGGACGAGGACAGGCTGATGATGATGATGATGATGAAATTGTATAATTTATTCACACAGCTGCGGTTAATAATCTCATTGTTGTATCGCTGAGACAGAACTTCTGTTTTATACAACATCACAACTATACGATGCATTCAGGCTTTATAGCAATAAAAAAACGCGAGCGTTCGTTTTTTTTCGTATTTCGAATGAGCTGTATGCTGTTGGCCCCTAATGACTTCTACAGTGTCATCGGTTTTAGAGAGGCCGAGCTAGAAAAGGACTAAAGCGTGGTCGCCGCAGATTTAGTAGACAGAACTACCCGCGCGGTTTACTAACCGCGCGATTACGTTGCAACGATTAAGACAATGGTCATATAAATAAGACCGCGATTCCCATACGATTTTAAAAACACGAGATTATTACCGTGTCTGAATGTAGGCTTAAGTATACTACAATAGTTGGTTGAGGTACCTGCTTCTCAAATAACATAACCTCTCACAACATTAAAATATGCTTATATAAATATATTTTTTCATACCTGTATACAATTTGAACTGAAGGCGTCGATGTGTGAGTCATCTACGAAGTTAATCCCGTACAAGTTAATGACGCGGAGATTAGGAGTGGCAGACTTGAGCTTATGAACGTTTATTACTTCATAAATTTCCTCTTCCTCTTCTTCTATTTTCTCATATGTTCCTGTAAATACATACTTAAATTTAACATTTTCTGCCTATTTTAGAGACACTGTGTGAGGAGCTGGAATAGTGGAAGTCAACGAAGTTGTTTTTTTCATCAGACCAGGGAATTTCCCAAGCAAAATTGAACCCTCAACCATTACAGGATATATACAGGATTTATCACAGGATAAAATGTAAAGTTGAAAAATTGTAATTCCAGCGAAACAATATTTTAAACTCAAGTGGGTATTACCTATAAGATGTAAAATTTCTAAGCCATTAATAAAGTTGTAAATTTTCCTCATGAAACCTTCCATGAAGATAACCTCTGACAAGCAGATACACAAGTAACGGAGCTTCGTCGGGAACGCCTGCATCTCTGAGAAATCGTGAAGTTGCATAGCTGAAACAAAACAAATAGAAACAAAATATAAAATATTATCAAATTACTATACTTTACTTTACTTTTAATTATATTTTTGATTTAAAATTAACGTATACTTATTAGATACAATAGACTTGTAGGTACTATAGATATTGAGCTAAAATAAAAAAATGAAGTATAATACTTATATGAGATATTATTGTTTTCTAGAATTTTTGTGAAAGTAAAACCCTAAAAAGCATAGGATATAGTAAAAGCATAGAAAGGATAGGATACAGTTTAAAATCGGATTAATACAAATTTTATAAGAATTTTCGATACATATGTTTTGTTTTTATTTATTATGTCGATTGATTGATATCTCGGTATATGGCGTTTCGAGCGTGCCAGTTGAGCACAATTCATTTCGCCAATGTCACGTTGTATGGAAAACACACGAAGGAAATTGACCGGTTTTATTATGTCTCAGTTTCTTATTGGTAATTCTTTTTTATGTAGGTACTTTTAGGCTTTTGAGTGATCAGTCAAATAATTTAACGTTTTCTACAATATCCAAATTGTGCTAATTTTGATTAAGAAAAATGCATATGAAAAAATATCGGAACAACATTAAATATCTTTCTAGCTGTACATTTCAAAATCTTTATAACAATTACCTGTACTGAAATCCAGTAACATGTGGGTCAGGTTAGGACATTTGGCCGCCAGCTCGTGGAGAACGGTGTGCGTGATGAGTTCTATGGGCAGTTCAATGTACCGCAGCGAGGGGCCAAATCTTATTGAAATTAATGCCAACAGCGATTCGAGTGAGCCTAAAAATAAATATCATCGTATTATTAGATAGTAACAATATAAGACTCTCGGGAAATAAAGATGATTGCCCAAAATGCCAAAGAAAATGCCTCTCTTTTGCATTTTATATGACAGTTTAAGAGGTTGTTGCAAAAAAAACTCTGATTTTCAGTTTCCCATATTTTTGCGGAATTCGCCGCCGCAGCTATAAACACACCAGCTACCTTATTTAGTCTGTTACCAAATGCACCTTAACGAAATAAATAGCTATTTTTAAATCATGTAAATTAAGAATAATTATTAAATTTCTGCTTAAAAATATATTTTTCATATTTTTATAAAGCATACTACTGGATATCTAAAGTTATTATAGTTTAACTTTTTTATTTCCAGAATAAAAATTCCAATTGAAGTTAGTATTAAAGTTAAACAAAAAAGCTTATCAACGCCATCTATCTTCCACTCTTGCAATTTATCGTCTTTGATTAAGGAGATTGAGTTCATACGGTACCAATACACAGTTTTAAAATTAAAATTATAACATTAAATTTTTCTTAACATTGATAAAATAATATCAATTAAAAATATTCTTCATTTACTTCTTGTGTTATAAAAGGTTTCTTTCAACATTTGTATTTCTATTTCGTGTTGCAATATAACAGCCTGACCGTAAAGGTTATAGGTGCGACCAACAATCTGGGTAGATAATTATTTTAAAACTATTTTCATTTCTCCGCGGCGTTGAGGTCCGTCAGTCAACGTGAGACGAAGTGTATTTTAGCACTAGTCTGTGTCTATCCTGCTCCTCACGCGTGAAGCTCCAATAAAATTAGTACATAAGTATTTATTTGTATTACATACCTACATGTAATCCGGATATTTCAGGTCTCAAGCTGACATGGGTCCATAGCTTGGTGTCGTAAGCGACCATACGCCATCGCTTGCACACTGTGGCCATGCGACATATCTCGCGGTGGGTCAGGTACGAAAATATGTTTAGAAGAACTTTATCTGGCAGTTTTTCTATAGTCTGAAATGTTATATTTTAAATTTTTATTTATTATATTAAATTTAATATCATATTTTTTGTTGATATTTTTTTTGTTTTTGTTTTTTTTTCTAACACGAATAATTCTCATTTTTAGACGGCAGTGAAAATTTTATAGTAAGTACGTCTCTCTCTCTGCTCTGAAGTAGCATCTAAATTCCCCAAAAGTCCTATGGGAACTAGAAGCGGAATTTTACGTTTTACGGCAAAAAAAGTTGCGAAAACGAAGTTACGAGCGGAAACTAGTACACTACATTATAAATATTTGTTTATAGTTTTTAAAATATAAAATTATTTAATGAATACCAATCAAATAAATATTACGATAAGACAAAAATTAAAAGACTTGTTTTCATCACCAAAATTACATTACCGTATTGGCAAACGGACTTCTTATTTGACCTCCTTCAGTCAAATAAACTTGACTGGCCTCTAAAGCTAATTGACCCCACACATCAGTCGGTATGTCCATTTTGAAAAAATAACAATCTCACGGGAAAAGACACTACAGAATCATAGAAAACTCGAAATGTTTCCACTGTATAACAATTTTACTCAATACGTGAAAAGATCACTCGAGCTAAGAATACGAGACGCTGTGGTTAATTTTGGAATCATCTGGGCGGCTAAGGAGTACCTAGTACAAAAAAAACTAAGATTCTAATCAAACTTTGTACTTTTTTATCAAAAAAATATTTATTATACATGTAAATAAGTAAGGAAATAATAATTCAAGTAGTATATTTACTTTAACGATAGCTAAGCTTAAACAGGATAGCATATGTTTGCACTCTATTCGATAACATCCGATGTTACGCATTTAGCGGGAAGTTTAAAATCTATAGAAATCCGACCCTTTTGAACACCACCTTATTATGTTTAAGTGATTACTTCTAAACACTATCGTAGCTCAGTTGCGATTTAGTGTAATCAATACAAAGTGTAGGTTCTAATCTAAATTCAATTATTAATATCAGATAACGAACATACATTACTGGATTTAGAAAGTTACATGGCATGTGTGCATGTAGGTAGGTTGGGAAGTGAAAAGAAGAAATAAGAGAAGATTCCTCGAAATTGGTGCAGGACACGTAAACAAAGATGCGGTTGGATGTAGCAAGTCCAAGGTTTAGACTTAATTTGGCATCGATCATTTATAATCTCGATTAAAATGGTGGCTTATTATAATTGCAAATCCCTTAAAAAATGGGATAGTTATCCATACGTTTCCTGATGATAATTATAAAGTGTTTGAAAAAAATATTAGGTAAAAAAAAAAACATAAATCCCAATTCATAAAACTATAAAACCAACAAGCCAGGTTCATTAGGATTAACAGTCCAGACCCATTTAAATTTTACGGGGCTCGAAGAATTATAATTATTTGAGAAATATTTTTCATTTCGTAAAGTAATTTTTCAGTTTAAGTCTATGAATTAATGAGGTGTTAGATTTTGTCAATATTTATATAATTTTGAAAACCCGACGTTTCGGACACTTTACTGTAATAGGTGCTTACTTTGTTTACAAGTAGACTGCGACGACATCATAAAGTTATCTAAAATTTATGTCTAAGAAACTTTATAACACTTGATTCGTTTTTCAGCTTAGCGCTGCTTCAGAGGAGGCCTAGCATTAAAACACTCCGCTCTCCACTTACCGCCGGATTCTGAATGTATATCGAGTGGAGAAACTCAACGCCGCACCTTACTTCAACACCGGGGCGATGACATGAACATATTAAATATTAAATTTTCTCGAACACACCGTAAACAAACCTGTGACGCTTAAAGTCAGACGATTGTGGCTCTGCTGCCACGGCTGGCCTCATTATCACTCGATCCTCTCTATATATTATGTGAGTATTATGCAGGAAAGAGCGTGAAGCTTTTACTATATCAATTCAATATGTTAGTTTCAAAGGAGCAATCAGACACAGGTATAAGTAATCACAAAGGAGAAATAGAGTGCATTTAATGACTTACGATAAAACAAATTGAATATCCATATTATATACATCAAAGCGGTTTCGTTCCATAAAACCATAAATACCCACATCTTAGATACAAAATGACACTCGAAGAGTTATCTAAAACATATGCTCTGGCAACGTCCATTGGTATGCAAAGAAAACAATAAAATCACGTTATATGTAATATTTTGTTACAGGAATTTAATATATACCTATTGCAAACGATAAGAGCCATTAAGAGCTAAATTAGCGTAAATGGTTTATGTATAAATAATTTGTCTCTGTGTGTGTCTGTCTGCGATTTGATTCGGTATGCATTGGCAAGGAAAAAGGTATTTCCTGGGCCAGTGACTCATCAGCGTGGATTTGGCATTTCTACAGCGATTTTTTGTGATATTATCTAATAAGTGAAAATGATTTCAGACGTTTCCTCTTTCCGCTGAATTTTCGATACTCGTTGAGTACTGAGTGTCGGAATTCAATTCAATTCCCCCGAATGGGGAACGAACCCACAACCACCGCATATACTGTCTAGCTTATATGCTAACTCTACGTCGGCCTCGGATTGTCGGCCTCGGATTGTCGGTGGGTGGTATGAAAAACTAAGAAATACATTGTCAAAATTTGTCTTGTGGATAGAGAAAATTGAACCTAAATTATTTTTCCACGTAGATTTATCTTAAGCGCCGTATTGTGTGTTTAAATAATATTTTCTTAAAAACTTACTTAAAATTTGTATAAATAATATTTGTTTTTATACCTGAGAACCTAGAGTAAACATAGTCCGCCGCTATTAAGACACTTGCGTTCCCCATTTTTTAATTCACAATAATTATTTATTGGTATTTACACTGACAATATCACACACGACGTACACGTTCGATGAGGCACCTGTCAAACTACGACTTCAAGGAAATTCCAGCATATTAGTAGAGCACTTTAACAGACATTATGCATGTGGCTTTAAGAACATAAATAGCTCGATGTTATAAAGCATCTCATTACAGACTTGTTGATTGGCATTTGTTCTGGCAAAATATTCTTTGTATAACTTTTCTAAACTTTAAATTGATAAGCCACCATCAAGGCGCTGTGGCAGAGTTCGATTTCCACTCGGGGAATTAAATATTTATCATATTTATTTTTTAGCTGTGGTCTGGTTGTCTCGCAATGTCTCCAAAATTCGACGGAAAATGAAAAACAGAGTGTTTCAGGTTTTACTCGGTTAAGTTCTGCGAACTCCGCTATGCAGCGTGAAGCTAAAAAGACAGATTAAAGTTGCTTTACCGAAATTACAGTCATCTCGTATATTCTAACAATTTACACTAGTCTTCAATATTGTTTAATAATTACCTAAGTACATAATACATATTCTAAATAAATTATTTACTTTATTTTCATTTTATAATAAAAAGGAACACCAGCCGCAAGAAACAAAGCGACGTTTGTGTTTTCTATGTATATCTACTAGTTTGGACAGCACGTCCATCAGATTCAAAAGAATCTTAGAATTTTCGAGAACCTACTGCTTTTTTTCAATATCAACCAAATAACAATTTTCTTTTACCTAATTACTATAAAATCGATATAAAAAGATTGAGAGCGAGGCTAAAATATTTTTAAAATATTGGAAGCATATTAGATTTTTTAAATTACAAAAGATTTTGAGGCAATGAGGTTGTGGAGAAAAATATAATTTTATATTTTTCTCCTCCGAATATGACTTTCGATTCCCACTCGATGGAATTGAATATTTTATATTTTCATTTTCTCGCTCTGGTAACGACGCAAGGGCGACGTTGAGTTTCACTACTCAATACACAGCTTCTTAATATTAGGTTTCAAGGTTCCTTTTGCCTATCATGCTAAGTATGGTATACAGCGTGAAGCTAAAAAAATCTGCAAGAATATTTCTGTATGTTATCGTAGCTGAATGTAAGTATGGTCATATCTATATGCAGTTGACAAAATTAATAAAAAGTTGCCTGTTAATATTTAATAAATTATTACGCTGGAAAAATTCCTTATCAAAATAGATACACATCGTTATCGTGGGTAGAAGTTAATTTAGAATGTTGTCACGCACATCTGTTTAACATCCGAATATTATATTTTGTCTATTAGTTTTTATAAAATACTGGCATTGCGAAACATGACGTATAACTTTAAAGATTTAAAGCGGGAATGAGAGAACTGATTATAATTTTTTATTAATATCTTTCTTTCAATCAAAGATTGACAACATTTGCCAGTCCGAATCTAATTACGTTTTAAATTAAATTATAAATATATGGGACATCTAATTAAATAAGAAAATGTATTCATATCTAAAAAGTTAAAACGTAGGGGCTCTAATAACTTATATATCAAAATATAAATCACATATTATGACAATTATCTACTAATGTTTAAACTTTTTAGGTATTAACAACAAATTGACTTAGGTATTAATAGTTGTTTTTTTATACGAAACTTTTATCATGTAATAAATAAAAATAAATAATAATTTTCTCATTTCGCCAATAAAAATATTTCCTAGAAACATGAAACGCTCTAAACTCTAAAGGATTGTTGTGGGTTCGATACCACTCGAGGGAATGAGTTATATGACTTTCTTGCTATGGTAACAAGACAAGACTATATGTAATGTCTTTATTCAAGAATTATGTACAAAATGAATTACTTACTTTTTATTGCCTCTATTTGTTCGACAATTTAACGATGTTTTATTATGTTCCTTTGACTTTACATATTCATTAAATATAATTATTTTAAAAATCATACCATCACTTCTTTCCGGCGGAAACTGGCATGCGTATCATCACGTGATATAGCCGCGGCTGCAGTGTCCACATTCAAGATGCCCCACGAATCCATGTTTAACTTTCCAAATGAGGTTTTCAATTAACACTTAAAATATTTGGCTTGATTCACAAATTTTCTGCGTTCCTCACGACGCTACCGAATCGTCACTTCGGCGCGAAAAATAACAAAATTGAACAAAATTACGGTCGTGCCTGCACAGACGGTGTTACCGCGCAGCTAACACTGTCCGTTCGGTACATGTATGTAAAATGTAGGTATATGTTGTCAGATATTTAAATTGACTGGCCAAAATAAGTCCGACATTTTGCTCCAACTGGGCTGTCCAACGCGGCTGCCAAGAACACTCGTATTGCATTTTGTGTCACGGTAACGTTAGCGCACATTAGTAATCGTCATACGTTATAGATAGATACGTTTTGATTCGATCATACTTAATTGATTTCTTTCTAGTTTCTAGCTTCATGAATGTTGTTGTTGTGTATAAATGAAAGAAGACATTTTTCTGCTGTAAAAATGTTAAGCAATAAAGTTTAAGAATATATATATATTTAATAGTAATAAAATAAAAACATACTATTGCTTTAAATAATATACAATAAAGTATTAATAAAACAAGATTTGAACCTGAACGCACGAACTCATTCACCAAAGAGCTGTCAACAAAATTGAAAATATTGCGCGCGTTGGTGATTGTCAAATGTTACCAAAGAAAAAATGTAACTTCGGTTTATTTTACAATTAGTTACTTAAATATATATTAAGATTATAAAATTAAATTTAAAAAAAATACTAATTAAATTTAGAAGTCTAAATTGTTATTAATAAGCAGATTATTGAATTCATTTATTTTCTCCATTTTATGACATTTCTAAGCTTCACGAGCTTTATAGCCTGTGGCCTTCACTCGCAGAGTCGCAGCTCGCAGCTAACTTCATTCCCTTCTCGATTTCATTCAATGTAAGCAAAACAAAACATTGAACAAGGAAAGGAATTTGCTATTCATCAAATTGCGTTGTAGTGGGTGTATTGTCTCGTAGACGGTTGCGTAGTAAATAAGGTGGCAAAAATGAAATAACGAAATTCATCGTCACTTACAAAATTACAAAACTTTCGCGGTAAATAGATTAACAATCGAATCTGTGTAGATAAGGACGGACGTACTCAATCTCAGTGTGGGTTAGTTCGTCTCCGCGGCCGAATCTTTCGAAAACTATGGAATAATAGTATTCATAAAAAATATTGTGATACAACGTAAATAACTAGCGGTGTGCGGTGTTTTTTTGAGAATAATTTTTTGCTTAACGAAAGGAAATAACCATAAATTTAAAGTTAAAATGGAGAGTACCGTAGCGGGATTTTTGCCGGAATATTTTTATACTTTTGTGGAAGAGTTGGATGAACATCCTTGGCTGTTTTCTGCCCTTGCCTCAGTGTTGGTCGGCCTAAGTGGAATCCTACCATTGCTGATAATTCCAATCGATGAAACTGCATCCTTTAAAGACGGAGGTAAGTTGTGTCAATTTTAAAATTTGTCAAACTATTTTTAATTTTCTTGTGTCATCAATTCGACAATGATATGGGACAAAGAACTATCACTCGTTCTTTTGTTTGGTGTTGATAATATTTAACCTATTTATTAATGCATCTTGCTACCAATTTATTACTTTCAATCAAGATTGATTTTACAATAAATGATAGCTTAGTAGTTGTGTTAATTAAAATATATCTTGTTAAAGATATAAAAATGTTATATAAAAATATTTGCTTATGGCATATTTTATTAAAATGTATTAATACATAGTATTCTATTTGTAGGTTTTCAATTTTCTCTTAAACTATTTTATTGTGGATAAAATTCTGATTAAAAGTTTCATTATAACATCAAAGTAATCTTACATATGAACTGATTGGCAAACTGAACACCGAGCTTTGTGTTGCCTAAGAGCGAAATTTAAAATAATTCATTCCCAAAAGTAGAAGTTGAACCTACAACCATAGCATTTACAGTCAGATGTCCCACTGCACTTTAATGACCTCTTTATCATGAAATTGTAATGCTACTTAAATTGTACTCTGCTTGCATAAATAAATTCTCGTCTTAAATTGTTTTATATAACTCTTTCAATTTGATGACAATATTATTTTTAATCTAGGTATTGAAAATGTTAAGTCCACAACATTTCAGGAAATGTTTTTACAATTAAAATTTTAATTAATCTGTAGATTTTGACTAGGACATATAATCTAGAATCTAGGTAACAATATTTATAAAAAAAAAAAATATTATCAAATATAAAGAATTTCCTTTAGCGACTAATTGCATATCAAGATGTTAATGAAGCTCAGTTGTTTTAATGAACCATGGTGTATTTGGTGTCTTGAAATATGATTTTGCGTCTTTTGCATTGTCACTAATAGACCAAATTGAATATTGATTCTTTACAAATTCATTTCAAATTTTCCTACATTCCTCGTGTATTGTGGTGTAGAGCTGGCTTTACAATTGCTTCCGCCTTGTTTCTTTCGTTTCTAACCCATTCTCCGGAATGGTGTCTTCAGGGTCTTCTGGTGGATGATGGTTGATCAATATTTCCTCATTCTTAATGCAGTGAATAGTTTGTGGCTTTAATTGTGGCCTTCATGGTTAGCTCTACCAGCAACAAAAACTACAAAATATTCAAAAATCAGTAAGATGTACCACTCCACAAACAGTGTTTCTAAAATAAATACAGAGAAAAAGAGGAGAGCAAAGTGTTTTCATACTGCCAATTGTGTTCTCTCTACAAACCCAATTGTTTGAGGACGACGTGTGATGCCGAAAAAAATAATCATACAGTCGATGAGTATTTCGTTAAAGTTCTATTAGTGTCGTTAACGCTTGAGATCGCAACGGTGACAACTTGAGAAACAGTTGGGCAACGAACGTCTGTCTGTATTGATAAAAAATTAGATATCTGATCTCAACTACGAGATAAGCGATGTACTTACACCTGAATGGAAAATATATTCTTTTAGGAAGTTTTGGAAAATATATTAGAATGATTGTTACATTTGTTTAAAAAAGTTGTTTATCAGAAATTAAGCATCAAACTTTTACTTATCGTAATTTTTTTTTTTTTCATATTCCGATTACATACCTAAAAATTGTCGTTAATGTACCTTAAGTAGTTAAAACTTAGAATAGGAAGTATCTTAATGGGAACGGAGCGTCTTAATGTTACTAGATTCCCTCTGCCTACCCTGCTATGTGCGGGATACACCGTGAAGCTGGCTAGACGAATGGAGGAATGTAGATATATGCCTTTAAGATGGAAATTATAGTTTAATAAGCTCAAACGCTCAATATGGTAAACTAGTTCCAATGTGGTCATACAGTAATTGTGCCTCCCATTAATGAATGTATGATTGTACGTACATATTGTACGTACGTTATGTATGGTGGAAACATTCTCGTTTCTACTGACAAGATATGATGGTAAATACTGTTCAATGTTGCGTTTAACTAATTATCCATTATTAATTGGGATAGTTAAAGAAACTTTTTGTTTTTAGATTCAAATTTGTTTCAAAGTTTCTTTATTTCTCTTATTTATTTATGATCACGTTTGGTATCGTAAGCTGATAAGTGGCCATTAATGCATCCTATTAAGGCTGGCTTTTTACTTATTATTATATTTTTTTGGATGTTTCGTGCGTGACCTATTATTTTGAATCAGTTTATTAGTGATCTAAGAGTTTCACGCTGTATCCCGCGCAGTGCTAAGACACTCCGTTCCCTATTATGTTACTTCCTCTCCCCACTTTTTGCCGAATTCTTGAGTTGTTGAGTGGCGGAACTCAACGCCGCGCTTTGCCTCGTTATCAGTGCAAGAATGGAAATATTAAATATTTCATTTCCCCGAATGGTAATCGCACCCACAACCGCGCTTCCACTTTTAGTCGCACGCCGGCAACCCAGTGGCAACGACGGCCTCTAACTAGTCTAGTTCTACATCAAGTTTTTAATTAATTCATAGGAAAATGTTACCATAAAAGATAAAAAACCTCATTATATTATATAAGTGTGCTTCGATAAGAATTGAAGATTAACTTGTATGTTTCAATAAACACCTATTGTTTCAACTATGTTACGCGAATGAATTATTCAAAAAATGAAATGTCAATGTCGTATCAGTAACAAGTAACAATGAAGGATTGAATTGAATTATGATGAACATTTTGGGACATGTTCGACTGCACGCGATTTTTCGGTCTCACAAAGGTTGGAAAATAGCTACAAATATCAATAAAATAGCTTCCGTTTTTTCCCGGATAATACAGAAAATTAACAGAGAAAGCAGTGCCAGTACACTCCGTTACTTGCTTTCGACTCGAGACCACTATCTATTCAATGACGGTACGGTGGCAACTCAACCCTTGTCCCTTGCCTTATTAGAGCGTGAAAATGAGAATAGTTCAGTCAAAATCAGTGGATGGATTTAAATAGTTATTGTCATAATAAAATTTAAGAACACCTGTAGCTGTACCTATATACAGCTACGTCCTAAATATTAATAATTGATAGTCTATATATAATGTAAAGTTAAGAATGATTATTTTATTATTATATCGCACGTACTATTATATAGTTTTAGGTATCAGTTTTGTGTGTTTTACGATGGGAATTAAAGCCAAAGGGAAATTAATATTAAATACAAGCTGAAGAAAAGTAAATCAAAACATAAAAAAATACATCATTTTATTTTCATTTATTATCGAGCGAGCGGGAACAAGAGGCAAAGTCTAATAGTAATGTTATGTAAAAAAATCGCAGTGTTTTCCAAGAAGAATCATAGTTATTTACATTATATATTATATCTGACTATACACACCTTTTTTACAATAACTTGTATAAAATTCGAACTCACGACCCGTGCCAGTGACAATAGTAGTGACGTTGATGATTGATCACAGATTATATTTATATCTCTCATCAAAAATATCTTCAATCACTCGTTTTTTTTATAAAGATAAAATATTTTTTTGTGTGTCTTATGAAAGTATTTTAATAAAGATATTTCTATATACATATTACATATGTATTTCTTTAAAACTTATTGATATAGTGAAAAAATTGAATATATTTATCAATATTCTGTGTAAGAAGAAAATAAACAGAACGTCTAATTATAAATAAATTATTGATATATGTATATTATAATCATTATAGCTATAGATAGATAAACTAAGGAACTTCATGATCAACAAGTAACCTTCCGACCTTATTGTTGTTTTGCTTTTATAAATAATTCTTTGAAATGAGTATAGAAGAATGTACTTTTTATTGCATTCCATCGGCACGGGATTAAACTGGTCGTCTAAAAAGGACTGGGTGTTTTAAATTTTTAAAAATATCTAAAATGCTTTGATTATTTTTTTTTATTTGCGGCTTCGCCCGCGTTAAATATAAATAACTAAGAGTGACACAATAAGTGTAGGAGGTAACTCTGCTACGCGAACAGAAACGGGTTGTTATTACATAACAATTAACGTGATTATATAGCTTCCCTCTACAAAACAAACTTCAGATTTATAAAATTAGTATAGAAGAATAGATATAATATTATTGAGGGAAGCGAGCGAAGCGAGCGGAGCGCTCTACTGGAGATTTTTTACACTCTTTGTCACCAATAGGCTTCCAAACGGTTTCTCCGATTGAGATGAAAATTTCAAAAACATATAGATATGAGCACGTAGATGGTTCAAAAATTCATTTCTCGCTTCGCTCAACATGTGAACACTACCTAGAATTTGCAAGCGCAGTGAGTCAAAATTGAGGTCCGGTTCGCGCCCCTAGTTATTAGCATTAGAAATCTTAGTATATTTTAGCACTCGTTCACTGCGTCTGCCCCATTATTGATCGGATCCTACAAAGGTTCAGTTGTAGTGTTTTATTAACTGCAACAACCACAATATATAGGTCAAAAATCTAATTATTGAATATATTCTTTGCTAAGCACAGTAGTTCCCATAATAAAATAATTGTTATCAACACGTTTGTCACCTTATCATTACGTGAGGAGCGCTCGATATGAGATAACGGAGATCACTCTACAGGAATAGCGTGACAGCTGACCGATTGTTTTATATGAACTTTGGGTTTATTGCACCTCTGATCTCTAGGTACATATAATAAAAATGTACACGGAAGGTATTGTATGAGAAAATATATTATTTATCAATGCAACGAAATCGGAAATAACGGTCTTTTTGGTTGCCTGTACGTACGTTGGTGCTCGCTAATCTAAGAAACGGCTTAACCGATTTAAATGCATATTCCACTATTGTATCTTGTTAAATTTCCCTTAAGATTCAGTGTTTTGTTTATTTCAATTGGTCCATAAATAAAACAGTTGTATCACTGAACTTTCCCGAGCAGATCACGTCGCAGGCATAGCTAGTTCAAAAAGATACTTTTTTTTTTGTTTTCTAAGGGTACAATTTTATTTATATTTTACTCTTATGTAGGTATGATTAAGATTTTTATCATTATTGTTACTCTTGAATGACAAAATGTCAAATGTATGACTGTCCGATTAATCTTAAATATAAAATGGTTGACTTTCAGTAATCTGAATTATATTTAGTATTGAATACAAAGTTTTTTTATTATTTAATTATACTGCAGGATGCAGTTTATCGCCATTATTTGTTATATCATTTTTGTTATGTTAAACGTTGTGGGTGGCGCAATACAACACTGCACTGTCTATCCAGACAGGGGAATAACACACATTTGCTGTTTGCAATATAGGTTCTGCCTATATACCTACTTTATTTATATAGAATAGTACAGTAGTCATAGAATAGATATAAATGTTTAATTCTTTCAAATGATATTCACTATCGTTCGAAACACGATGTAGAGCCTAGAGAAAAGAGAATAGAGACTATAACGTATGGGTACGATAAATAATAGTAAATAATATTTGAGATTATTTTATTTAATTCACCAAGCTTGTAATTTAATAATTCCCAGGAAGAGGAAGACAAAAAAATATCATGTTGTTAAGATATCTATGTAACGAAACGGCATTACTAATTGATGTCAAACGAATAATTAAATAACGTAATTACTGTAAATATGTTCAATCCTTTACGTAAACCCTTGCTAACTACCAAATATATAGTAACGTTTCTCGTATTCTCATTTCTTTTTAACAAAACAAAACTTTTTGCGTGCCATTCACATTTCAAATTCCCTTGAATTTCTAAATAGGGATTTCTTAGATTCGTTTTAATTGATAGAATTAATAAAAAAAGTGATTGAAATGTAAAGTTTAATACATTATATTTATAATGTTATATATATATATATTATCATTATATTATCTGTTAAATTTTATTTATTTATAGTAAATCTATATCATTTTTTTTTATTTAATTCTTCTTATTTTATTAATCCGTCTAATTTAAGATATCACTCTGGAGTAACTAAATTTTATTTATTAATATTATTAACAAACTCTTGTAAATATTTACTAAGTAGCCAGATAAGAAAACTTTTAATTGTAGAATCAATAATGATAACGGCAATAATGTTATCAAAATCACTGTAACTACTCAAATCTGAAGGGTTTATCGCTAATACATCATAGTTCTGAGCGACTTGTTTGATAACGTACTTATTATAATTTTAGATTTCAAGTCATATGAAATCACAATTTTAATCTATTTCAGAGAGAACCCAGTGCCCCGACACTCTGTTCTTCGCTACTAGGTTTTTGTAGAAAATACAGGGAACTGGGATAACTGACATATAAAAGAAATTGAAATTAAATCAATAATATAGCCTAAATAATCATGAATGGACGATCTAAGTAATCCTATGTGCTTAATTTCTAGATGTCTTGTGCATTTCACGTTGCATTTCGTTTTCGATTTTCTGCCAATTTAGACAATGAGTGTTGGATAGCGGAATATATGTACTGTAGGTATTTGTGTGAGTGTGACTAAAGGCGACAGGTTGTATGTCCATTTCGCACTCGAGAGAATGAAAAATTTTATTTATTTTTTTTCACTCCGGTGTTCAGGCAAAGCTCGACGTTGACGTCCGCCACTCAACACGCAATGCTTTAAAATTCGGCGGAAAATGGGGAACGGGAACATCATCGGATTTTACCTACGCTACTATGACGTCATATTGTTCTGCAATAACTAACGCGGTCGAAATTTTAGCGGAAGAAGTCACTGAACAAACAAGTCGTAAGTGGTTTGTCAAAAAGATATTTTAATGGAAAGTGTAATTTTTTATCAATAAAATATCATTTTTATACATAGAATATTGTACATTAATTATATGTATTTAATAACAGGTCTAACAAGTATTAGTTTTTTTTTAATTTAAGTTTAATTTATATAATATTGTTCAAGTCACATTGCCGTAAAATTATATTACAAGAAACTCTTGTTATATTATGGTTCCTACATTATGTTACGCTATAATTATATACTTAGTGAAATATTTAGTATTTTCATATCCACTGATAACGAGGCAAAACGTGGTGTTAAAATCGCCTACGTGTTGAGTTACCCTAAGAATTCGGCGAAAGTGGGGAACGAAAGTGTCTTAATAGGAACGGAGTATGTTGACAACAGGTTCTCTACCCTACTGTGCGTCATACAGCGTAAAGATTAAAAATGAACTATACATTAAAATGACAATCCTACATTGTTACAGCTGGTGCAGCTACACTAAGGATACTCCTGAGTTTTGCCGTGGGAGGTCTTCTGGGGGACGTGTTCTTACATTTGCTGCCGGAAGCATGGCAACACGACCTCGCTGCCACCAAAGGTAAATACATAATAATATATTTTGAGGAAAATCAACTGATAAACATTTATTTAGGTTTGATCAAAGGTCGATTTTTTTTAAAAATAGAGTTTATATAATAGTAATTGCAAGTTGTTATTGAAAGTAATTAAAAAAATTACGATAAAGAAATTCAATGTGATGTCAGATGTGTTCGTAATTTAACGGTTAAGTCAGACATTAGTTCAAGTAAAGTTAAAGTTAAAAGGCACAAGTCACAAATATTAAATAATTCTTTAACTGTATATAAATATCCAAATAATCAAATATTTTAACTACTTTCTATAAAACATTTGACAAAGGAAAATGTACGATAAAATGTAATATGAAGTAAACGTGACATTGGCAGTGATAAGAAGTAACAAAAGCTATTGTATTATATTCCATTAAATAAATTAATGATTATTGTTTAAATAATACGTAATTAACCTATTCCAACATTATACTTTTAATATATTATATTGGAAAGTTTAATTCATAATTATATTCGCTTATTGAATTGAATAAAATTTTAATGATAAGAGATTAAAATGAGAAGAAGCGGCGATTACACCACGTGTAGGCATTATAGGCCTTAGGTTTAGATTAAACAATTAAAATGTTAAATATATAAAAAAATGGTATGGAAAGGGTCAGATTTCAAATAATAGAAATGTCATCAAATCTAAACTATTTCTACAGTAAATATACGAATAGCTTGAATTTATCATAATACATATTCATACTAATATGTATATTTAATAGTAATAACGTGCACATACATGTAGGTATATATTGCATAGCGTTTCTGATAATAACGTAAACAGTTAAGTTCCCCTGGCCCTGCATACGTGAACTATGGAGGTTTTGTGTCGCGAGACGTACTTTGCAGCTGACACTTTTTGGCAGAATTAAAATACAATCTTATTACGAAGCAATTAAGTTGATAATTGCGTACGTTCAATGATAGGTTGAGGTGTAGTGTTCCAAATTGATGGGCGAAAAATTGTAAACAAACGTGTGATATGATTCATATAGGTGCTTGATAAGTTACAAGTCGTTTGAGGAAAGGTCGCGTTTTTCTTTTTAATTTTGTTTACTATTCTTACTTGGTATAATCATTTGTGTATAGTATACTTATAGTAAAATAGGTCACAGATTGTTTACTTAAATGAATAATATTTTTCTTATTTATTTTGTATTAACTTTATAACCTCATTATTTATATTATCTATCTTTAGAAATATGATAAAGCTGAAGAGATAGTTTGGTTGGGCTCGCTAATCTCAGGAACTGAACTCTGTGAATTTAATAGATTATAGTAATTCTGGAACTAATCTTAATTAATATGCTTTTTTTCCTTAAATATATTCAAAAAATATCTAATAAATATTAATTTTTTTCCTTAACTTATGAAATTTCTAGTTTTCATAAAAATAACTTTTTTCTCAATAACAGCACACATGGTACATATAAATTCTTTCAACGAGCTTAGTTTATAACCATATCAGTTAACAGTTAATAACCTCACAGTCGAGATCAATGCCTTAAAAGACCATAATAATTACTTTAGTATATATTTACTGTTACCATTTTCAGAATAAGAATTAACATATTATACACAACAATCATTACTTTCAACAGCACTCGCTCGCTCGCTCGCACTGTTCGAGACAGTATGACGAATTGGAAATGCGCTCAAAAATCATAATTTTTAACGTAAAAAAACCGACTTTAACTGGATCCCGTAATCAGAATCTAACCAAACTCTCTTCTAACTACCTTTATAGTGTATCCTTTCCAGTAAAAAAAGAATGCGTTATTCATCCATTTTTCGTTACCAGAGCGTGGAAAATAAAAAAATTAAACATTTCATGTCCTCGAATGAAAATATAGGCTCCCGCTGCCTACACTCTTACATGCGGGACACAGGGCGAAGCTGAAAAAAAGAAAAAGAATAAACAAAATAATATTAAAATACTTTTAATTGGATGAATGTAAATTGCATTAACTGAGGATAACCTATCCATAACTCGATTTTCCCTTTGATTGTCTTTAACGACCACTTATATTTATACGATTCATTATATCTACTAGCTACTCATAATTCTATAAAATAATTATATACATTTTTTTATAATGTTAAGATAAGATGATATTTTAAATCAGCTTTTTCTTTAATTATTTAAATTCTTATTATTATTTAAACTGAGCTCCGCGACTTAACACGAACACGAAAAGAGAGAAACGGAATGTCTTAACACTATGTTCCCTCTGCTTACGCTGCTGTATGCGGGATATGGCGTGAAGATGATTTATTTAAAACCTCATGTACCTACATAAACTGGTCAATGGAAGTAGAATAGTTTTGTCGGTTAACCTTATCTTGTTTAAACGTTGTTCAAAGAACAAATTGACACATATTATGCTCACTTCCAATGCTCCTTTTATTTGAGTAAAGCAAACAATATAAATGATAAATGCTACTAGTACAACACTACTGTTTTTAATTTCAATCTTATTGACATATATTTGATAATATTCCTCTTCTTATCGTCGTGAGATGCCATGGTGAATTGCGGCGTCCGACTTTTTAAGGAGATGATTGTAAGATTAATACACTAAAATAAAGGAAATAAAGCCTCCCGTCTTGGCAAAACAAGGTGCAGCGTTGTGTTCCGCCGCTCAGTGTAGCATTTCGAAATATAGCAGAATATGGAGAACGATATCTCTTGACACTGGTTGTTTCGGTCTACTTTAAATTGAAAAAATGTTATAATTTAATGTGAAGTAGAAGTTTAAGTGAATAGAAGGAGACAAAAAACCGTTGATATATTTTATTTCTCTTCATTACAGAAGGCGAGCATGTGTCGATGAAATGCGGTCTTTGGTGTCTATTCGGTATGCTTGTATTCATCGTAGTGGAGAAACTATTCGCTGGAGCTGAAGAAGAAAGTGAAGAAGAACCCAAACAGAACGGTTCTGTCAATCATATTGAGATCGAAGAAATAGAGAAGCTCCTAGAAGTTGAAAGAAAGAATAGGGGAAAGTCTAAGGGTGAAGGAATTTGTGGTGGAAACGGAACTGTCACGGCTAAGGAGATTTATGATACGTGCATCTTTAATAACAATACTAAAGGTAATAATTAATAAAAAAAATATTTAGTATGTTTTGAAGCCTACTTAGGCAAAGGTGCAACTAAGTACAGTACGGTCGACGACTCATGACTGCTCTGAAGTTAGGCTTTCTTTGAACTTTTGCACAATAATTCTAAAATTGACTTTATATCAACGACAATAAAATCAAGTCTGCAGACATCTACAGCTAACTTCAAGGCGTCCATGGCACTAAATCTATAAATAATCTAGGCAGATCTACCTAAATGTATAGGTAAATAACGTCCCCAGGTGAAGGCACGTGTTGCAGCACAATAGTGACTACAACGAACGGCGCAGTCAAGTGTAAGGGCAACCGGTGGATGGGAAGGTGTCTGCTGCGGGAGGCGCGGGAGAAGACCCTTCAAGCTACCAAGGACAAGAAGAGCGAGAAGAAAGATGTGAGTTCGTTGTTGTTCTTTAATGTTTAAATTTTATAATATGATTAATTTATTTGTTGTTTATATGTTTATGTAAACTAATCAAAAGTTAAAACATTGGGATTTCGAAAGTAAATTGATATAACTTATTTTTATACATAAACCAATTAAAATAATATAAACATTATTAAAGAAAGTTTATCAACAATAAAAATCATTGCATCGGTGAAAACTGCATCGGTTAAGCCATTTGTTTCTAAATTTTAAAAACCGTTGTTTTGGGTTTTATCAGTTCTATTTTATAGATAAATACCTCCTCTAATACATTATCTTATGTATCTTCCATAGACAGACAGTGACCAGCTACGAATCTATTATATGTATTACGATTTACCCTACTATATAAATTAAATATCATATTCAATTATGCCGTCGATGTTTATGTTAGAAAAAAATTACATAGTTGGCTGGCGCTTGTTGGAGAATATTGTATGGAATAAATTATAACTTGGGGCCTTGGGAAAGATGCCTCTATGACATAAGCGTGTGACTGTACACGCGACGGTTGTGGGTTCGATTACCACTCCGGGGAATTAAATATTTCATATAGGTTCCCCTGTCTACCTTCCTATGTGCAGGATAGTGTGATGCTAAAAGAATATTTAATTTCAGGTAGCAGGCTATTTAAACTTAATGGCCAATTCAATAGACAATTTCACACACGGTCTTGCTGTTGGTGGTTCTTTCCTGGTGGGCTTCAGAGTGGGACTACTTACAACTTTTGCTATATTGGGTAAGTAAATGTGTTTTTTAATCCACATACGACAGAGTTCAACAAGCTGCTTTATTCTCCAACTATTTTATTTAATTTTTTTTGTAGACCAAAGAAACCTAGGAACCTAGTGTTAAGCCAATTTAGTAGACATTGATCTAGATCATTGCCAGATTAGACGAGGTTATTACAAGATTTCTGTATTTATAAATATACATGTTACAGGAATTCCATGTAAAAAAATATATTTTAAGGTGTTATATATTTAATTAACATTTTTATGCATAACATTTCATAATAATTTCAATATTTTTAACATAATATATTATGCTTGAAGTAAAATAAGAAATATTTTATTTGCAGTTCACGAAATCCCGCATGAAGTAGGTGATTTTGCAATTCTACTCAAGAGTGGTTTTTCGAGATGGGAGGCGGCTAAAGCTCAATTGGTAAGTGACATTTGGTTTTTTTATTTTTCTCATCAATAACAGATAATAAATCGTCAATTTTTAATTTGTACATTATTGTACATTACAAACTATAATTTAATCTCGTTAAGGACTTAAAAAGACTAACTTTTTTTCATTATTAGAAAATTAATTGAAAAATAGGTGTTAAATTTTAATACCTACCAATATTTACCGGCGGCTTAGGAATATAAAAAAGTTATGTATATCCACATATTTATTTAATGTCTATTTATTCCAGGCGACAGCTTCGGCGGGTCTGATTGGTGCCATGACAGCTGTTATATTTAGTGGAGCTAGGAATGCTATAGGTAATAAATGAATAAAATAATAATTTTGAATTTGAATTGAATTTATTATGTTTTGCCGTTGTGGTACATCGGCGCAGTGTTTAACTGTAAGCGCAACGGTTGTGGGGTCGATTCCGACTCCTTAGAATATATAATTTTCAGGAAATGTCCTCGAGGCGTTGAATTCCGCCAATCAACTCGAATTGCTTCGAAAATAGAGAAAAAGTGGGAAATTAAGTCTTTAAACGGACTTTCTTCTGCCTATCCCACTATATGCATCAACTAATTCATTTTTTTCTATATCTATTCTAGAAGCAAAAACTTCTTGGATAGTTCCCTTCACAGCGGGCGGGTTTCTCCATATCGCGTTAGTGACAGTGTTGCCAGACTTACTACGAGAGGAAGATAAAATGGAGTCTTTGAAACATTTAGCGGCGTTAATATCCGGTATAGTTGTAATGGCCTTCATGACGCAGTATTTTGGTTAACTATTTTAGAGTACGGAAAGTTTTTTAATGTTATGTGATTTATTTAAGAAAATATTAGTTATTTGGAAAATTGTTGCCAATTTTTTTAAATCAATGTAATTTTGAGGGTTTTCGACAAAAATGTGAATAATTGTTTTATTTTTTTCATATTATCGTCATTATGTTTTGGTATTGAAAAATAATGTGTATTTTTTGTTTTTTATTGTATAATAAAATAAAGTGAAATCAAGGAAACAATTTGGATGATTATACTAATGATTGATTCATTCTTAATTATGATTGATTTATGTCCAATATTTCAAACAAAAATTTCTAAAGTAAGAAAATATTTTATTTGATTTATTATTTAGGTATATGGTGTTCTTAATATAGCCACATTGTTTACAAGATGATATTTTATTAACATTTTTTTGTAATTAATGTAATTAATTCAGCTTGTGAATTAATTACTCATTAAAAACTAAACGCTACCAAATAACACAGGCCAGTCGTGGCTCAGGGGCACAAGTGTATGACTGTAAACGCGACTGGTTGTGTGTCCACTCGAGGAAATTAAATGTTTAATACTTTAATTTCTTGACTCTAGTGTCGAGGCAAAGTGCGACGTTGAGTTCCGTCACTGGAAAAGCGATGCCTCTATAATTCAGTGGAAAATGGGGAACGAGGTGTTTTCACACTAGGTTCCCTCTGCCTACCCTGTTTGTGCGGGAACCAATATAAAGCTATCTAATAACTTCATTATATTTTACAACTTGCTTCTAAATTAGAAGTGTAATTGTGGAAAATTAACAATGTATTTTTAAAAATTTAACTTTGAATTATGGTAATGTTTGAAATAAGATTTCAAAATTAATATAAATTATTATAAACCAGTAAAGGTAAATGGTACTGGTATAAAAGAAATTTATTTTTACTATTTTTGATATTCATTATAAAAGTCCGCTAAGGGCACTGAGTATTATAATTAACAAAAAATATAAGTTTAGATATAAGTCCGCTTGTATGTTTCTTGGAAACGAACTAAATACTCGATTTACGTTTATTGTAATTATTTAACCTATATAGCGTATAAAACACACAAAAAAAACATCATTGGAATTGATTAAAGTATGATTTTCTTTCAATAATATATATTTCTTCACTAGTTTATTCTTTGTATATAACTTGTATAATATCACTTAAAATCATAACTTTAAAAACAGCTTAACTCTATTTGCATACAGACAGTCTAGAATTATTAATATAAATATATACTATATTTATATTATTAATTTTTTACAACTTTTTTCCTATTCATATACTTTACTTTTAAAAAAGTCATTAATAATCATTTTTGTTTCTAGTTTTGTTTTTATATTTCATATAAAATATTTTTTTTAAATATTCATTACCACCCAAGATTTTATATCTTTTTATACAAGTAAATGAAAAAAAATTGACAAATCAGTAAGAATACATGAAATAAGGATGTGTAAAGTAAGAAAAATATATTGTTTCATCTATACTATTTTATTCTACTATTGTTATTCTATAAGTGCTGTTATTATAATCAGTTTTTCTTCCACAAATAGTAAAGTTATTTTAGCAAATAACTTAATTAATATCAAACTATTGCATTGTACTAAACTTTAAAAGAAATCAAACATAAGCCAATGCCATAACATTGTATATAAAAAATGTAAATAAGACTAGTTGTTAGTACAAACTCCACTTCGATGTGATAGATTTAGTCTAGTTAGGAACAGTCATTATTATATTCCGCAATGCAATTTATCTGCAATTAAAATGTTTTTAGTAATATAAGTTTATAAGTAAATATCCGTTGATTTTATATTTTTAAAATTGCTAATTTCTTTTATAGTGGAAAAGGCAGTCATGGAGCCGCGGCATATAAATGCGACAGTTATGGTGTCGATTCCCACTAGGGAAATTAATTGTTTTCATTTTCTTGCTAGGGTATCAAGACAAAGCCCGACGTCGAGCCATTTATCACGCAATGTCTCGAAAATTAGGTGTGCGGGGAACGAAATGTCTTATTATTAGGTTCCCTTTGCTGACTGCTATATGCGAGATACAGCGTGTAATTACAAAAGGCGTCATGAGGGCCTCATTATTTTCTTTAGTACAAGATAATATGTTGGCTCTACATCTACGTAGTATCGATGAATACTTAATAGAGGTTAGCAATTGATTTTTCTTTAAGCAAATATAATTACTAATATACATTATTGTTTTGTATTTAATAACCTTTTGAATATTTTACAATAATTGTGTATTTTTCTTTATAAATATAAAAAAAGCAATAGA
Source organism: Heliconius cydno galanthus (assembly GCA_036379175.1). Taxonomy (NCBI): domain Eukaryota; kingdom Metazoa; phylum Arthropoda; class Insecta; order Lepidoptera; family Nymphalidae; genus Heliconius; species Heliconius cydno. The sequence goes on along the minus strand of JAKRZM010000440.1, from coordinate 411,764 downwards.
TTTGCATTTTAGTTTTATATACAAGTGTGATAGAACGCCATTTTTAAGTATTGTATCTTCTATATTTTATGAGGAAATGTTAGTTCAAATAAAAAAAATACTAAATATTTTTGTTTTTTTTTTATATATTTTTGAAGATTATGTTTTGAATTTTCAAAAAAGAATAATTAAGACTTAATATTTAATTAGTTGAAAATACATGCAAGATAGTTTTCGAGTTAGCCAAAAACGATTATATACGATTAATAAATTAAGACATAAGAGAAATGTCATACAGCGGTCTTCAAATTCAATGAGGTTGCAAAAATACAGTGCCTGAAATAAATAAATAAAAAATACGAAACCTTGCCACTGCATTGGATAAAGGTCTAAGGAAATAAATAACAAACAAGGTTGTACGAGTACATTGTATATATTTAAAAGATTACATAGGATTGTGAATCCACACATTGTATCCTTTTAATGTAAGATACCGATGATACCAAAATACCAAGTTCATGCAAAACATTTAAGAAGCACTTATATAATGAAAGGATACATTCAACTTTTTATAATTAATAAATAGTTAATAAATCCATATAGAAAAGTATGGCATCATGACTGTATATAACAATTTTTTTTTTGCTATACCTATTTAAATTTTCTTTATTAAACCATTTTTTTACAAGCGAATTATAAAAGTGAATATTTTAAACTGAAAATTTTGTTAAACCATCAAGCTGTACATAAGTTTATTTTTAAATGCAAAGTCTTACAATATAAATATTAATATTAATACGGACAGGCTTTATGCGGCAAAAATAAAATAACATGTTTATATAAACGTATAAGAAATATGTAACTGAGTGGAGAGTGAATTACCTTATTTTTGAGGCAAATTTTATCTCATAATTATTTATTCTGATAGATAGAAAATTAAAAGGCCTAAGCTAATAAAAAACAAACTCCACTTAAGATAAAAAAGAGATTTAGATAAACATAACTTTATTATAAAAATATATGTTTATAAATAAAACATATTTATGTCATATAACATCATGAGATCGACGTTTCACAATATATAGACAAACGTTCAATTTTCTTTTACATTTTTTATGTTATACACACACCAAAATAATATATAAAAACTGAATAACACAAAGTATTTTTTTGTAAATTATTAGATAATTTACTATTTTTTTGTTATTCTGGCTGCTTAGTATAACAGTTTATCAATATTGTACACATAAATGTACTTGTTTTTCAAGTGATTGCAATATTAACACTTTTTCATAAAATAATATATTAGCAATTAAAATTGCAAAAAAATATAATTATTTTTTTAGTTTCACGCAGTATCCCACATAAAGCAGTGTAAAAGGAAGAAACCAAGCATTAACACTTTGTTTCTCATTTCCAATTTTCAAAGCGTGTAGAGAAGGCCGAGGCCGTCGTGGCGCAGCGGCACAAAGGTGTGACTGTAACGCGACGGTTGTGGGTTCGATCCCCACTGGAGGAAGTGAAATATTTATTTAATATTTATCGGCGTTGAGTTCTGCCACTCAACACACAATGCCTTCTGAATTCGGCAAAAAGTGGGGAATGGAGTGTCTTAACACTAGGTCCCTCTGCCTGCCCTGCCGTGTGCGGGATACAGCGTGAAGCCGTGTAGAAAAGCGGCATTCGATGCCGCATTTTGTCTTATTACCAAAGCGAGAAAATGAAATAAAATAATTTCCTCCAGTGGGAATAGAACCCATAACCGTCACGTTTACAGTCGTCCGCTGAACCGCTGCAACACGACGGCCTTAGTCTCATATTAAATTATTTGCAAGTTATAAAAATGGGGGTGGAGTTACATAAAAATATTAAACTAAGAGTAAATAATCAAATAACCTTACATTATGTTATATATTTAGTATAATGTTTACATAACATACACTTTTTCAACACGATCCATACTGAAAACTTCTTTTGTTTTTGGACAAATGATTGATCCATGTTCTTTTACCATTTCTTTTAGAGCCTGGAATAAATAAAATAACTTATTATAATATTAATTATTATGTATATAGAAGAAAGGTTCATTATTTTTTTATTCAATAGATCTGTTATTTAATATTTAGATTTTTTTAAAAAAAAAACAAATTCTATTAAAAATTTTATATTAAAAATTACAAAAAATACATTTTAAAAATTTGATTAACCATTTACTGTGTTTTTTTATCCAATTTTTCCAATTTTTATAATGTACTATACACAAAATGTCCCAAATTATACTAAGTAGTGAGAACTAAATACTACTTATGTCTGTGTATGTATTGTGCAGGCTTTTGCAAAAGTAGGGATGTTTATACGACGATTTATCTATACTAATATAATAAAGTGAGGGTTTGTTTGTTTGTTAAAACGCTAAGATCTCTGGATCCACTGGTCAGCTGTACTTCTTTTAGTTTTGTATGAATGCTACATACTTCTGGCATGCTATAACATTAGAGTGTAAGTCTTAGTTAGCTTTTAAAAAATGGAGTAACAATCACATCGAAAAGAGTCGAGGGGGAGCCCTCGGTTGATCTGCGAAAGCACTGGAAACATACTGGAGGTAGATCACGTAAAAAGCATGAAGATCCCCCAGAGGGCTTGTATGAAGAGGTTGATGACAGTGTACGAGACAAAAGAGGTGCGTACAGACCGTGCCGTTTGGTTCTCCACATGCACACATGTATCAGCAAGTGTGTGTGTGCATAGTAACTCACCTTCTCCCCGTACACCTGTCCATTGGGCAGCACCATGGGCTGGTTGTGCTCATTGAGTGGTAGGCGCGATATCCGGCACAGCAGGCGCGAGTGCGAGCAGTGCGCGTGCGGCAGCGTCTTGGCGAGCGCGTGTAGGGGCGGCGCGCAAGCGGGGCACGCCGGGCACGTGCCGCCGCCGCCCCCGGGCGCACACTGCGGCGTGTGCAGCGCGGCCAGGCCCAGCTGCAGGGCAACGGGGAGGGGGGGCAGGCGCGCGGGGTGAAGCAGGCGCGAGTGCGAGGAGCGGAACTGCTCCACGAGCGAGCGCCAGCGCGACTCCGAGAGGAGAGAGCGGTAGGGCTCCACGTCTGGAATAGAACTTTATTACATTAATATAACTTACTTGAACTTGAAGCCGTCGTGGCTCACTCTGGTAAAAAAACCAAGCCCGGCGTTTGTACGTACGGCTTCATGTATGTGTCAATTAGAAATAGCTAAGAGTTATGTTTGACAAATGAGTCATGAGGACACATTCTAATTACCTTATTGATTTATTATTTTGATGTAACAGTGATCTCCATCAAAATAACAAAACAATAAGGTGTAAACCTATATTTAGCCTTCCTCAATAAATGTACTTACTTTCTAACACAACAAAAACATTTTTTCAATTAGCTCCAATACGTGCTGAAATTAGCGTGTTCAAGCAAACAAATTCTTCAGCTTTTCAATATTATTATAGATAAAAAAAAAATTACCAGTATCCTTAGGAAAAGCGAGCATCCCCATACAATGTTGTATGTCTTGAAGCTGGCCTTCTTCATACGAAGAGAAATGCTTTTTAGCATAACGCACAGCATCCAGACGTTTATCTTCACGGACTAATTCTATGAATTCCTGGAAAATAATAACAAATAAATAAAAAATATATTGATAAAATAATTATCTTTTAATGTATGTTTCTTCTTTTTTTTCAGCTTCATATAGCAAGAGAGGCAGAGGGCTGCCTATCTTGCTATATGCTGGATACCCAGTGTTAAGAAACTCCGTTCGCAATTTTCCGCCGCTTGAAGTTTTGCGTATTGAGTGACAGAACTCAACGCGCTTTATCTACCAGCGAGGCAATAAAAATAAATATAATAATTCCCTCGATCAGGGATTGAACCCACAACCAAATCGGTACTGCTCACCGAAGATGTCGTCGAACCAGTTGCATAAAAATTAAAAATAAATTTGCTACACCCGTATGCACTTATTTTGTTTGAAATTAACTACACATATACGTTTGTAATGATTTATTTTTATGTTTTATTAGTGAAAAGATATTACTCCCAAATTTAATTTAAATTTATAAGATATTCAGAGGACCCAATATTTCCTATTGTTCATTTTCATTACAACCCTAAAAATAAAAATAATCACACAATATACCTGTATACGTATATTAAACTCCATGGTAGAATTCAATTTCCTCAGTTTAGAGCGGTTGTCGGCGCACCATTGTAAACAACGCGCGGTGCGGCGCGCTACCAATTCTCTTTCCACTTCAGCTGCTGATACATAAATGTCTGGAGAATGAAGGATAATTTCATTAATATTATTATTAATAAAGGAACAGCATCTGAATGTAAACGTAACGGTTGTGGCTTCGATTCCCACTCGGTGTAATTAGTTATTTTTATTTCAACGCTCTGGTAGAGTAATAAAGCGCGACGTTGAATTTCGTCACTATACAAGTTCTCTGACGCGCTCCTTCGATATTGTTATACGAGCTCACAGCGTTATGTATGTTGTTAGCATCTCTGTTAAGATATTTGCAAATTTTCGCTACACTAAGATTATTGCTAAGAATTACCATTTGAGAGAGAGAGAGAGCAAGAGAGAATGCGACAACGTGAGATATAATATTTTTGTTGATTAGAAATCTTAAATAATGGTCACTTCATTGACTTCTTATATCTTATTTCATAACTGTTAATAAAAATAATAAAACAGTCAGAAACTCACCGACATTAGTCAAATCTCTTAGATTACGAGCATCTGCCAACTTATTGGCAGAATCATAATAGCCGTTGCGAAGGAAGTAATCCACAAGCATCCTATCCAACCTTACTTTACGCCACTGGTTCATTTGCGTCTGGAAATTATCAAGAGATTTTTCTTACAATGTAGGTAAGCAGAGGAACCTAGGGGCCCAATAGGGCGCCATAAGGGGCCTGTTGAAAGGGGGCCTGAAGAAAATGTTGAAAGAGTGGCGTAGTGAGGGGGGAGGGGCCTCCCCCCCATGACCCTCATCATGCCGCGGGCGCCGCTCGTATAGGGGCACCAAATAGTCCGAAAACCTGTTTAAACATACATATGAAATTGTATTGTGTTCGCCTGGAGGGCGCTGCAATAATTGTGTCAACTAACAGATGGATGCCACCTCAGTCTACCTGTGACAACGGACTACTGTGAAATGTTCAAAACGCCAGGTTTTCAAAACTGTTAAATACTACATATATGCGATTGATAGAGTTAAAGAATTTTATTTTAAATGTGTAATAATCACGATAACCTAACACCTTATTAACAGAAGTTACTCTTCTAATTCAGCAATGTCCTACATAAATACCTTTGATTGAGGTGCATTTGCATCAGCAAGAGCACCAGCTTGTTCTTTCAGATGTTCCAAACGTTTCTTACAGACAAAAGCAGCTTGAACTTCCTCTGTTATTGCTTCTGATGCTTTACGCTTCATTGTAGTCAGCTTTTCTACCTATAGACGATTATTTAAGTTTAAATAATCTTAGAAAAACATTGTTTGTTATATTATTTTAACACTTAGCACAAGTTTTGATAATCTCCTGTATAATAAGAGTATATTCTAGAATGGTGGTGCAATCTATTCACTATGTGACATGTGTTTAATCAATTTACTTAAAACATATATATATTTTTTGCCTATATTAAATTATTTTCATTTCCTTGCTATGTTAGACACAGCTCAGTGTTGAGCTACTGCATTCAATATGCACGGTTTACATACAGATTTCTATATAGCTGACAACCCCACCTCGTTTATGATGCATTAGATCGAAATATATTTAAATCAATTATTTGTACAATTAAAACACATTTGACGGGCGGCTCTCACCAAGGATTAGCATCCAACTTAAACTTTGTAACTAACTCAATAAGCTTTACTCTCTAATAGTGTGGTTTATATCAACTCTATACAAGCCATACACTATAAGACTTGAAATTTATTTGGATAGTGAGGAATAAGGTGTTTTAAATGTATTTATAATTTATGTAGTTTCCCTATGTCTAACATTCTAACTATGCAAGATCTTTTTTTACCGCATAATACTTACCATGTTCAAAATCAAAATATTCTATCCAAATAGACTTTTGCAAGCACTTTCGTATTGCTAAATCAATAAAGGTAGAGATAAGGCTGGCATGAAACTGAACTTGCATTTTTAAACAGTATAATAGGTTTTGAACGCCATAATCAAAGAACCTATAATAATAGCTAATAAGTTTACCTAGCTAGTATTGGTTTTACAGCTACTTAAAAATTATAAATATTTATTTATGTAATTCTTACCACTCCACCAAGAAAATTATCTATTTCAGTAGCAGTAGCACCTTTCTTAGTAGCAGAGTCAATATCACTTACAGCAGAAGCCACTTGCCTAGCTTCAACGTCTAACACCCTCTGAGCATTTCTGTACCTCTTATTAAATATTTCATATGGCACCTACAATGGTAGAAAAAAAATATATGTTATTTTTCTTTCAGATTTATACATAATAATATTAGAAAAAAAATATACATAAGGGAACTCAATATTACTACTTTCGTCCCTTATTTATTAATTATTAGATTAAGAATAGGGCAATAAAAAGAACAAAATCATTTAATGACGTGATTAACAATAATAAACAATATGGCTAACGTTATTGTCTGATACAGAAACGTATTAAACTTTTAAATTTAATACATTTACTATAGATAAAAGAATAAATAAATAAGAATATTTTTTAGAATTAAAAGTAAGTTGCTAATTAAGTGATAAAGAAATAGTGTAAAGTGTTTTCTGCAATAAAATAAAAATATATTTTAGTAATTTATTTAAGAAACATTTTTGAGTCTTACCTTCAAAGTAGCGTGTTCTAGAGATTTTATTTCGTTCATTGCAGGTATTTTTAGTCAGTTCTCAGAATAAAAATGGGTACACGCCTTGGACACGAACACCTTTAATAATGAAAACAAAACTCAGCTGATTGGGTGTTGCTGTAGACTACGTCTACAAATTACGATATAAGAACCATAACAAAAAACTGACAATGTTTTACAATACTTGTAGAACTTTTTGTTAACTATGCAACACGGTAGTCGATAAAAATTTTAGTTCCTTTAGAAAAAAGGAGAAATATCTAAAACTAAGCAAGGAACTCAGTTTTCAGACCCGATTTCCGTCAAGAAATTTAAGAATACGTGGGTCATTCGATTATAATTATCTGTATAAATTATAAATATAATTTAAACTTATAATTTAAAATATATTTGTTGATATTCTAGATTATTTCCAAATAAATAATAATTAATAAGACATATATCGGATGTGAAAAGTTTTAGCATTTATAAACCAATACTTCATGAAATTTTCTAATTAACATATTACTATGTTAAATTATTTGATAATTTGTCATTTACTTACTTAACACATATTATATTTATTTTAATAAAGTAAATATTTTGAACTTGGATAAATTTCAGAACCATAGATATACAAGCTTTTTATTGTCTATGACTTGTCGGCGCGTCACCGCGTCACTTTCGTTACGCGAATCCGCCATTTTGTACGTAGCTGGCGGTGATTCAGGGTTTGCTTTCCCGGCTAAGTGTTTATCGCGTGAAAAAACTGGAAAACTTCGTTAAATTCATAATCTAAACTGACTACAGGCGAAACAAATCATTATAGTGTTATAATTTTGCTACTGTACCTAGTGCTTTCGTGATTTGTGAGTGCACAGTAATTGGAGCGCGTGGCTGGTTACTCTTTGTTGTTGGATTCGGCGTATACCAGGTAAGTTTTTACTTATTTGTATGAAAAATATATGCTTTCAGTCATTAAAAATGTATCGTTACAAGATTATGAAAAAGTTTGTTATGGTATCAAACTTATGATATTCTGATAGCGTCATCGAAGTGGTAATAGTATGACGCAGTGTCTTCTTTACCAAATGGTTAAAATGCGGTGCATAACATCGCATAATAAGTTACATTATACAAAACTGATACGTAATGAAGTATTTCAATCTTCCAAATATCTCTAGTGGAAATGAATGATAGCATCCACGCGGCTTTTAACTGATTGACGTTGGGACGCTGACCTACTTGTAGTAGAAAGTTGGTACATTATAATTAAGCTTTTAGTTAAAACTTATCTTTCTATATATAAATATTTTGTAAAATACACTTAACTAAATTCTTATAAACCTAATTCATGTGAGTTAGTGAATATTATGCTAAAATAATCTAATATTTCTAATAAATTAAGATAATTATATTATACACATATTTCTATTGGTTTTCATATATGTGCATGATGCTTTACATACTTAAATTTTAAAAAAATGTTAACTATTCACTTAATTCTAATAGAATTATTTTGGTTGGAATAGTTATACATAATTCTTGTTATAAAAATTCCACTATATAAATATTCATTGTATTGAATGAGCTGTTTAAAAACTACCCAGATAACCTTTTATTGATAAATAGATTATACACACAAGTGTATGAGAGATAAATGTTGTGTTGATTGCTAACTAAATTGAGGAAAATTGTATAATAATTAAGTTATAAATAAAGTTCTGCACAATCATTTCAAACCTTGCCACACAGTATACATATATCTTAGCTAAATAGAAAAGTGCCATATTTTTTTTAAATCAAGATATTACCTATAATTATCTAACTATCAACATTACCTTATGTTGATGACAGATGCTTTATAAAATAATAATGTCGATAATGTACTAGATACAGCAGTCATTTCGATATTTTGTACATGATATGTTTGTTACCTCAGAACTTTTGACTCGGTGAACCAATTTTGATTATCTTATTTTGTTTGATAGCTGGTGTGTCCCATTTTAATTTGGTTTACTTCTGACAATGTTATTTATGATCACATAAGTCTAAAATTTGCATTATGTATGTCTGTCACAAATAGATGTATATAACTCAACATCACAACTGAACTATTTTTTTGTTAAACTTAATGTTAAATGTTTGATGATCCAAAGTGATTAAACTACTAAATACTTTCTTAGTACTAATATTGTTTCTCATGTCTCTTACAAAAGTTAAATTAGTAGAAACTCACAACTAACTTTGTATTGGGTAAAAACTTTGAATGAGATTTCATTTGAAAGTTTTGCTTTTCATTATTTACCTATTTAGCTTTTGTATTTGTTTTGAGTTGTGAGGCTTTGCTTTGGAATTCTTTTCAGCTTTCATTAATTTCTTGATTGAAATTTCTTTTGGGGTAGGAACAATGCTTTTGGGTTCTTAGAGTTAATAAGTTTGCTTTTGAAGATATTTTTTTGCCAAAACTTAGAGTTTTGAAGCTTATTGTTTCATTTGTTTTAATTGGAAATTTATTTCATAACAATTTATAATTGCATATAAATATATATTTGTCACACATGGTAGTTTGTTACAAACATATAGATTAAGTACGAGTTGTACATAAGTACATCTCATACTCATCCTCAAAGGATAAGCATTGAGGACTATATCAATTTCATAATTATAAATTAATAATAAATCATACTTTCGACTTCCATTTACTGTGTGCTTCCATTGTATGTACTGATTGTGTATAAATTTAACTACAAAATATGTAAGTTTATCTTTGTAATAGTTTTTTCTTGTGATATGCTAATAAATGACCAATTTCTAGGGAATTTTAATTATTTTAATTATTTGTATTGTAAGCTCTCAATTTTTAAATTTCATAATTAAAATATGAAAAATACTTTATGGGTTATGATTATGTTGCAAATGTCATACATACCTCCAAAACATTCCTGAGAAAAAGTGATTCCACAAGGTTTCTGCTTTATCTTTTGAAGAACAGAAGTATATAAATATTCAATTCATGTTGATATGAGTGTCTGAGTCATTGTTCCAAACCTAAAAGATTTCCAATTATTTTATTCTAATGTAATATAAAAGAACAAAACATATCAACACTGCCATATACACCACATATCTACACTCTAGACAGTGCATTCGTGATAGAACTAGAATAGAAGTAGGTTGTCTAGAAGGAAGCCCAGACAACCTAAACTAAATTAGTATAATGATACTTTTCATGATAAAGCTGCCGTTTCACTGTGTTTGTATGTAATTATTTGTTAATTGTGTTGATAAACTGAATCCAATTTCATATAATCATTAAAAAAATATAATTTAAATACTGATTGATGTATCTGATTAATGTATCTGATTAACAGGCAGTTGAATGAGTTTATGCAATTATTTATAAGATATGAACAGATCTCAAAATACAAGTACATGATGTCACATCTATTCTTCACTGTTCTGAGTGCACTATGCGGTATGTTCGCGGCTAGCTACGTCGTAAACAAAGACGCGGCTCGCCTCGACCTATCTCCCTGCTCGCTAGGCGCTAGTCGCTATACTATAGCGACAGAAGAACCAACTCGCACCGTCTATAGTCTATATACCTAGCGATATATTACGTAGAAACTTGTTCTGTTACTTATGTACCATAAATTGGATTGACGATACTTTAATTTCTACAAATACTATAAAAATATTATCTTATAAGCGAATGCTCATTTTCGTTATTAACTCAAATTATGATACGTATATGGCCTGTTTTATTAAGTGGCCACTTCTTAGAAACGATAATGCTGTAATTACATATTCCACAGATACAATAATATTTAAAGTGGTTAAAGAATATAAAAAACTATAGGAATTAATATCTATTTGAATACTGTAAATGTTACTTGTTCACACCAAGTTGGTCATGCCTCTATTAGCACGTTCGATTATGCAAAATTAACATAAAAAAGTAGATAAAACATGTATTTATTAATGTATTACTTTAATAAAATAGCAAGCATTTTCGTTATGTTTAAACGACCGTGACCGCGATAGACATGCGTCAAAGCTATAAATAATCATACTCCGTATAATGTTATTCAAAAGAATATTTGCACAGTCTACGTCTTCGCCATTGTGGAACAGTTTTGATGACTCCAACAGATAATTGGGTATGGAATTCGAATACTGCCGCGCCATCGCCAAGTTCGTTCTTGTACGTTCTTGGGGAAATATTAATTATGCATGTACATTATAATTCACACAACTTGCACATAAATTAACATTTGCTTAGTATTTTTTGTTATTGTATTATGTTTCTTGTTAAACTTCGCGAACATGAAAAGTGTTGAATTATGTATTAATAAAGTTTTACCTCTTTAATAGGTTTAATTCGAGTTTGTGGAGATCTTCTTGGGGTAGTAACACATGAATCTAATAACATTTAAATTATTTTCATTTCCTCGCTTTGGTGTTGCATGGCGTTTAGTTCCGCCACTCAACACGCAACGTTGCGAATATTGAACGAAAAATGGCCGGAGTGTTGTTAACACTAGGCGCTAAAGCTTTTTAAAATAAATAATAGCTACAATGCAAATGATAAAAAGTATATTCTTAGATCATAGAAAAATGTTTGACTTGAAACCGTCACGATTTCACACGCATGGCCGCCTCGGTGAATAGTGTGCATGTGTGTGTGCCTGTGTGTACGTACGACACGACATCCGTTTACGCACACACTGTTGCGAACCGGCTCAACCGCTTGATTGACTATCGATTACCTTTACTTTGATTTATATATTTTCTAATAGACGCTGTGGTTGGTTGGAATTATATGTTCAGCGTATAGTAAATGTCTTCCAATTACAAAAGAAAACTTTTTTTTTTATAATAAATGTATTCGATCGTGTATTAAAGGAATTATTTATTACAAAACAAGATTACACGGTACATAAGATGGACTTGTGTATTTTTTTCTCTTATACTGTTAATATATTGTGTGATATAAAATGTTAATGAAACAGAATTTGTGTCTAAAAGTATAAAAGCGCTTAAATCTTGTATCACATAGGGCATACGTTATCATATTAGTGGCTGTGTCGTGCCGCAAATGAACAGCGTGTGACTGTAAACGCGATGGATGTCCCACTCGATTTCCACTCGGGGGATGAACTATCTTCATTTCCTCACTATGGTAACAATACAAAGCAAGCGAGAAGTTCCTAAAATTGGGCGGAACCCTCTGCATATGCGGCAAACAGCACGAAGCTATAAAAAATATTATAATACATTATTGCATCAAAACTGTGAGTAATTATCTGATGTGAAGAGCAGCTGCATTCTCTAATACGTAATGCATTGAAGATTGATTAAGGCCACGTGACATGCTGTAGTCTGATATCTGACACTTTGGTAGTGGTTTCTTTTTGTCTTTTTTATTAAATCTCTTACCTTTTGTTATTATTAATTCGAATGTAATGCCAATAATATTATTTAACTGAGTTTTTGAGTTATGGCGTTTTGACCTTGCCATCATTATATAAATAAACTTTAAATAAATTTAAAGTAAAATAAAGTAAATTCCGTCCTTATAATCTCCAAGTGTTTATTTGAAAAATGTTTACTAATGATATAACGTCACCCTACGTCCCCACCACACGTTGGTCGATAGCTCTCTTCAAATAGTATGAGCTACGAGCGCGGACACCACATCCGCACGCACCCACACCCACTAACCAACCGGCTCTGCTTGATCGTATATCGATTGCAGGCTGCTCTTTAGATACGGGCGTCGATTTGTTTCATGTCGTCGGTGATTTTTACTTTTTACTTACATTTTACATTTGTTTGGTTATAGTTGTAGCTTCACATTATAACTATAATCAATATCATTTATTAAGTTACACTCATTTGAGCTATTTTATTTGTTACATTTGGACAATATCTTAAGTAACTATATAATATTTACACTGTAATGTAAGCATTATTCACGACTGTCAAATTACAAAATAATAATAATTATTAAATGGTTAAAAACATACTCGTTTATTGTATTAAAATAAAAGTTACATACTATAGGAAATAGTATAAATAGTTTTCAAGAACAATTTTCAATTCATTAGTATTTCACCGACGATCTCGGGGCCCAATCAGGTATTCGATTAATTACCGATCCTTTGAAGCATCTTTTTTATGAGGAAACCTTTAAAAGCACCTAATTGGATTTTAAACGCCCGTCTTTTTGTATAAGTCTTGACCCGTTTTCGACAGGGCTTCGGTATCAAAGTGGAAGGGAAGGGGTTCGAAAAGTTTTAATCGCCCAACTCAGTAGAAACAAGTTAGGGCAGAGTTCGGCGCAAAAATTAATACTTTGGGAAGCTGTAGAAAAGTTTTATGGTATAGCTCTTTTATGTTTCGCGTGAACACTAAAGTTATTTAATAGTCTAGGAGCCCCCCCAACTTAAATAGCTATCCGCGTTCTAATAATAACGCCTTTTATTACTCGAACATTACGAGATTAAGTAGTTAATTTTTTCTTCGAGCTGCTCATCTCAAGGATTTGTCGCTAACGAGGCTTTAAAATGTCTGTACAGTACGGTCAACAAGTTCACTATATCTAGCTGGTGATGGCTGCGCAGATTGGATTTTAGGATATTTTCTTCCTTTTGATTACTTTCTTCCCGAGTGAACGATGCGCAAAAGTTCAGAAAACCTAACTACAGGGCGGACACGACTTGTTGACCGTACTGTACATAGTTATCGTCGAGTGGCCCGGTCTGTTCGACTTCCTCTTGCAACAAAAACACTAGTCGCAACAGCCAAATCATTAGAATCATTCAAGTAGCTTAAATTGGGCTTCATATTTTAAAATGCAATGTCATTGGGCGTTAGCGACGCTAGCTTATTTTTAAATTTGAAATATATTTTTCCTCGTATATCTAATGTTTATTGCGGTTTTTTTAATTTTTAAATACTTTATAATGGCGTTCGTTTAATAATTATGGACATTACAATATATAATTTAATAAAGGAATGATAATTTGTACATGTAAATATTTACCTACGTTAGACCTTGGCTATAAATTTTATCTGTTTAGTTTTCAAAGGAACTAATACTAAGGGATAATGTCATGCTTCACTTTATACACTTTATTTTTAAATATTATTTTTGTTTTAAAAATTAACGCAATTAAATATGCGTATACATATAAGTTTGCACCCATATGCATGAAGACACGATATTAGACAATGTTCGTAAATTAATAATAGACACAAATTAATTGTATTTATCATGCACCTTACATAGAGGGTGTTGTGGCGCAGTGACTAGACGCGAAGGTTGTGGGTTCAATTCCTATTCGGGAAAATTAATTATTATTTATTAATATTTCAATTTCCCCCCCCCCTGATAATAACAACGAAAAGCGCGAAACTAACACTAGGTTCCCTCTGCGTATCCTGCTACATACGTACTCCGAATGTAATTCCAAAGCATATATCTAAAAATTTTCTTTGTCACGCGTTAATGTAAACTGTCGCGCAGTAATATATGCGCATACAATTGCTAGCCAAGAGACATCGTCGTTCATTTTTTTCGACAGCGGACTCGTTCAAAGCAAATTGGTCTCGTCTGTCACAACGAGGGTTTTCCCTCGATGCCCCTACACATTGACTTTTTATGCTATTGTGCTACATCACCCATGTTTTTTGGTTACATGTACTCGTTATAATAGGGTAAAAAGTTTATATTTTTTGATTTTATAATAGCAGTACAGAAGTAGTTTGTGTAAACTATTAACATACTACCCTTTCCAAAGTGAAGGAATGTTTCTTAATGTATTTCAACAAACACAAATACTAAGTTAAATTGAACGAGCACAGAATCACGCTCAAGTACGGTCGTTCAATAACATTATTGACAGCTATATAATTCGAATTACGTAAAGATCTATTGTACATCGGGACCACCCTCACCCCAACCCCCCTACCCCCCCGGGCGCGGGCGGACCTCTCACTGACCGACCTATTAAAATTGTAATTACCAAACGGCTTTGTGTATTATTACCGAAATGATGTCATATTGATTTTCCCAGATTGCTGTCTGTTAAATATTTATGGGCTTATTAAAAGAAATTGGCCGCATCCTTTCAATGAATATTGATAATGTTTTTTATATCTGTCATGCAATATAAAGTAAATATACGTATGATATCGTTTAAATTTTTTACTTTATAAGTCTTCAACAAAAGTTTTTATTTCGTATCGTATTATACAAAATGTGCGGTCGTCAAAAGTTAAGACGTTACAAGTTCGGTTTTATGATCTTTAAGATAAAAGTTCGCTTAATTGCAAATCTTAACGATCGCGTTATATTTTTACGGATACTTTCTTGCAATTTTGTAATTACTTGCTTCAATTATATTATCTAAACTTTTCTTTACAAGGATATTGGTTACTTCGGTGGTATATCGATTTGGTAGTTGCGGTATTGGATCAAACGGACAATCGCTCATCAAACTGCTACATACCGAGATACAGAGATGCGGAGAAAGTTATTAATGACGTTATTCACCGCGGCACGTAAGTATGTCAACTTAATTGACATCATTTGTAACATCGAGACGAATGGCTCCGATTCGGCTGTTATTTATTGTCCCCCGCTGTGTATGGTTCAATTTCCATTGTTCGAATTTTATTCACGAGGTATCATTGTTAATTTTTTGGGATATATACATGTTAGGTTGGTTTTATATTAGTTTTTTTAATAGAAGGGATTTTTTGTGTAATCGATATTTGTATGTACGTATTTTATCAATTTAAGTGTTTAAACCGTTTTAATAATCTAAACTGAAAAAATATATTACATTTTAAAATATAAGCTGAGAGAATTTTGACTAGACTCAGGGGAAACAGTCAGAAATCCAATATGAAATGGCGACAAAATTGCGTTGTAAAATACAAGTGTTATTGCTCGGCGTTCTAGACGTCTGAAATATATAAAAATCAATGCCGACGTTTCAAAGATCATCAATATCGTCATACCGTCGGTTCATTCGTTATCTAACTCGTAAGCATGGAAAGTTCTAACTGGAAATAAAATTAACCATCGACTAACTATTAATATATTGCTTTTATTTGATAAATGAATTGTTAATAAATATTACTAACGTTAAAAATAGTAATAAAAAAATCTTAAAGCTCATAAAAACAACTAACATTAATGGTATTTTTTTAGATTTTTTATACAAAATATTACTAACATCAGCAATAATTTATTCAACATAACATTTATAGCATTTACATGTTCATAAGCGAGCTTAAGTGTTACAACACGTGAGCATAGTTCGGAAATATAATAACCTGCATGTACATTCATATATTACGAAGTACAAGGAGACGAACAATGGCAAATGTGATTTGAGCACAAAGGATGTTTGAAAGGGAGAAGAGCGGGTCCCTCGAGGAGCGCTGACAGTGGAACACCTTCCTCAAGATCTGAGATAGCGACCTTGTTTTGTCCCCTTCGCCAACTCGCTTATTGCGGGGTGGGGACTGTACGCTCAGTTTGATTTATTGTCGTGTTCGACTTTATACAAATATGTGGGAGGTTTATTTTTTTTTGACATAGATTTATATTGATAAGAGTGTAAACAGTTGTAACGTAAAATATTTAATTGTCTTAATTTTTACTTTCTTTACTCTCATTTCTTTTCTAACAGCACAGTTAAATGCATCGTTTCCTTTGCTGGAAATAAATGAGTAGGTGCTATAATAACTACTAGACTTCAATGTAGATACGTTGATGTTCTTATATTATCTTACGTAATTAATAATAAACGCAATAAGGCAATAAATAATAACGCTTTAGGTTAGTAGTAGACAGACTTTATCTCCAAGACGATTTAATAATAACATTGGTATCAAAATACCACCGGGTTATATTCAGCTGTCTCAATTCACAGATCGTGGGGGCGTCGAGTGCTGCAATATTTAAGGTTGCCTAAAAATATACCTCGCGTTGGTTTTTCATACACATACCTAATGATTTTTTGCGAGCGATTCCAACTTGGAATCTTTTTTGGAGAACTTTGCGAGGAAATTGTCACTATTTTTATAATGAAAGATTCATATTTTATTTTACGTTTATGTCAATTTACATTTTGTTCAAGTTCTGTCTTTAAGAACTAACTGATTCTACCTTTACTAAGTGGTCAGTGCGACGATGACACTCTGTTTGCAGTCGGTACAAACAATACGACTACCGTTCGATGCAACATAAACAAGCCCATTATACATTCGGGCGTGATCGTTCCGTTCCGTTGTTTATTATGGCGGACGGTCGAGTAACGATGGACAATTTATGACTCAATTTTCCAAAGCTCCATGTTTTATCTTCTCTAATGCATCATCGATAACTGTGGCACTTATCTAATTTTATTGTAAAACCACTTGTTTTAATGCGCGCTGCCTAATCGGTCTGCTGTGCAATTACAGATAGTTACAAACAATTGATGTACAAACACGTTAGTGTGGTTGGTACATTCGATAAAATATTGATAAATATATTGATCTAGAAGAAATTAAACTACAATTAGGTGAATTGACTCTACTATCATTTGTCTATTAATGATCTATAAGGAAACGGGGAAAAATACTGTTGTTGCCAGTTGGTTCGTGGGTACTTAAGGGACGTTAAGTTCTTAATCATTACGCTTAATTAAAATGTATTTTAAGCACACTCATTACAAACTAGCCGCCTGGCGCTATAGCGTGAGAGTCTACTGGTATATCCAGTTGGCAACAACTTTGACCATAGACGAGTACGAGTAGGTACGAGTTTTATAGCGTTGTTAATGTGATTAATCACATTTTATACTCGGAGGTCGTTTGGTATTTAATGGACGTCGTCTTCGCCCGCTCGCGGTCCGTCCTCCCGGTGAGGTATTTTACGGTTTCCGCTTATTCAGGCGGTTAATGAAAGCAGTGGGACGGGATGGCTAATTGGATTTCGTTTTGTATCGGAAACGGCCGGCAATGCCACGTTTTCCTAGTAGGTTGTTCACCTTTCAACATTTTTTTGATACCTACATAAATTGCGAATACGATTGCGGGACTCGGCTGTCGTTTATTTATTTTAAATAGTCGATACTTTGGGTGGGGCGTGATTGGGGTGCTATTATTATTATTTCAAAAAGTAATAATTCATTTTAAAAGTTTGCTACTTAGTTCTTAAATTTTACAAGTCGAGTATAACCTTGCTGTCGAACTCTTAAATAGGTCTCGGAACTTGGACGAACTTCGCTCGCTGTATAGTCTTTGCTTGAACTTTTACTGAAGAATAATAAGAAAACTCGCTTGCGTCTTTAAATATATTCTCAGTTGCTCACCTTTATCGTTACCCATAGCGCCATTACAAAATGTTTTATTGGCAGAAAAAACTACTTACAACGAAAAACAAGTCGCCAAAGTCGCACGACGACGTCGAATTTGATATAAAGCTTGGTGCTGAGTCACGTAAGTGGCGGCCATGGGGTGTCGAGTGGGGCGAGAGGGGCGGAGTGGGGGGCAGAGGAAACCGCTCGGCTCAGCCACCTATTGTAGTATTGTGGAGGCACGTTGTTTTTGCTGAGAGTGGTGTGTCAGCGACACACCAGGACGTGAGCCGACGTGGCACCACTGAACTAGGTTTTTAACGTCACTGCGGAAACTAGATTTATGCACCGACTTGTTATTATACTTGGTTTGTTTCTTTTTCTAATGGATCTTTAAATTGTTAAAAACGTTTGTTGCGATGTTTTATTGATCTATCCGTTCGCCGAAAGTTCGCTTCAATAACATATTTATATAATTCCATCTTTAAAATATTCGATAACTTAATTTATGCTTAAAGTAACCATTTAATATTAATTAATTGCGCAGAATTTAGGTCGCATCTGTCGGTTTTGGTGTTGGCGTCGTCGTATAAATTACGATCGACACTCAATTTTCTAACTTTCTAAAAACGGTCGTTTTTTATTGGACCGTAGGATGAGTCAGCTCGGAACTTGCTGCGACAAAACTGTAAAAGGCAATTACTTAGTCGACAAAGTTGGGCACGATTCGTCTGGGAGCAGTTGAAACTGTTTGAATTTTTATTTTCATCGTGTACTGTGCGGGCCTCGGGGCTCGCAGTTTGTTCCTTTTGCCTTGTTTCCGACACGAATGGCTGCTGTTTTCGTTTTAACTTCGCCGCACTAGCGAATCGGTTTCAACTTTTTTTTATTTATAATTGTGCCATTCCTTTTTTTTTATAATTCAACACGTATAAACTTCCGACTGACGGTCGACATTAGAATTTGACCGAATTATAGAAAAATCTAACAATTGTGACAAAACGTATTTTCCTTTTCTCACAATTTTATTGTTGAGTTTAAATTTAAAAAATGGCTGTGGGGATTGTGATGTATGTATGTATGTAATACATATACAAATGTGCTAACAAGTCTAAATAAAAGATACGCTTGTTTTATCGTGAATACACTATGTTAAGTTATGCAATATATTACAATGCTAGGCAACGCAAGTTTTTTTTTATATATAGGAACATTTAAAAATCATAACTTATTTTATTATTTGAGTATAAATATGTTAAATTCAATTGTTGTGTTACATGCTTTAATTGCTTTTGCCGGCGGTATTTATTGACATAACGGCATGTCAAAGTTGAAAATTGCTTTTGAACATTTAAAACGAATCGAAATTGGATCGCCTCTGTCCAATTCAATTAAGTTTCATACTGCGGTTATTTACTTTACATTTTTTTCCAATTGCCCTTTGTAAAATATTTGTACTCATTTCACCATTGCGAAAATAAAGCATACAATTTAGACCGTGATGGCACAGTGATACAGCGTCAGACTAAACAGGATGGTAGTGGGTTCGTTTTTCACTTGAGAATAATACAGACAAAGCGCGGAGTTCAATCTCGTCATTCTACACGCGATAGTAAATGTGGGAAATACGGTGAAACCTAAAATATATCTTAAGATGGAAAAATTAATGATTTCTTAATAAATCCTTTCTGCTTAACCTACGATTAAAGTATGTTTCAGATACGTAAAGATAAAATAATATGACAATGTGTAAACTTGATATAATATTTCACGTATGGCGTGCCTGATGGCATTTTTAAACTCTTACGTTACTTGTATAGTGCATACGTCATCTACCTAAACGATAAGTAGTCACGTGTAACGATAACTTTACACGCTCTGCGATTTTACTCACGTACCAACATTTACAGCCGTATATAAACTTTCTGACAATTATATTAGTATTGAACTCTTTTAGATAAAATATTTTGTGACTAGAGTAGACGTCAAATTATAGTTGAAGGGCAATGATTTAAGGAAAAGTAAAGTAAACATCGATATACATTTATATTTTTTAAATTCCTAAAGTAAAATTCTGTAACATCTTTTTACGTTTGATAATCACATACAAAGTGTAAGGAAACCCCGGGTGGGCATATGTTAACAGGCCGTTGACAGTGGGTGAAACGAAAAAAAAAACAACCGTAACGGTGGCCGCCCCACTTTGTCAGCCTACCTCGATAATCTATACTAATATAATAAAGCGGAAGAGTTTGTTTGTTTGTTTGTTTGAACGCTAAGATCTCTGGATCTACTGGATCGATTTACTTTGTTTTTGTTTTGTATGAAAGCTGCATTCTTCAGAAGTGCTATAGGCTATATAACATTACATTACACATATATACTAATAAATTAAAATACTTTCTAATTTGACATGCAATTTATTCTGCCATGTTAATAACAACCGTTGTCGCTACGCGACCGCGTTCGTTACCGCGTCATTTTGATATTCATCCTTATGAAAATAAATATAATAGTCATTTTTAGCATTTCATCTAGATTGAAATTATATTTCTATAGAAATTATATTCTTATATTTCAAGCAGGCGTAGCCGCGTCCGGGTCCGCTAGTATAATATAAAAAAATATATAACCAAACTAGACCGCATCGCTTACCGATATCACCTCTGCTCTGACAATGCAAAACGTAAATCCCTTTGAAGTGCCGCTGGGTGCTAAGCCTGTCGCATCAGCGACCTTTTGCCAACCCGCACAAAGGCAGTGCCGACTCTGTTATTTTTCCGACCATTGCACAAGTTTCGAATTTCTTATATTCTTAGAAATTTTATTCATCATGTGAATATATGACATAAGTTAATATTGATATTTAACATTACCATGCTATATTACGCAATTATTCTATTGAATAACATTTTCAATTAATAATATATAAGGTTAACGATGATATATTCGTTAAACTGATGTTAATTTCTTTGTAGCGTTTCTAAATGCTTAAGAAACTTGAAATACCAATAATACAGAGTACTGCAATCGTTTGGAGAACAGGTTTCCGCACCAGGTGGCACCCGACCGGCTTGTCAATGTCAATTAAAAAAGGTATAAAAACGCATCCACCGTCCGGTCCGCGGGCGCAGGCGGCGCGGGCGGCCCGTAATTACCATGTTCTGTGGATCGCGAAAATATGCGATACACGACTGTTGTTTCATTTCTATTTAAAAATTAACTAACTATGTGTTATAGACAAACATATAGCATGGTACGCAGAGAAGCATGATAGGAAACTTTCTCCACTTGCCGCCAAATTTATTGAGATATTGCGTGTAGAGTGGATGCAGAGCTCAATGCCGAAATCGAAATGGGAATTCTTCATTCCCCAGAACTGGGATCGAGCCCATGACCGTCGTGTTTACGGCCGCACCCTGTGTCGCTACGCCACGACGGTAACGAGAAATTATAATAAATTAAGTTCGTAATATATTACACAGTGATATTTATGCGTTGTATTTTTGTCCGTTTATCAAATTGTTATAATATTTTTTTTTTATATTTTAGTTAGCAATCTTAAACAGTTATTCATATTTTATATTTTTAAGGACTAGTTTTTTTATAAGTATTTTCTCATAATTTATTCAGCATGATGTAACCACGTTGTAATCTAGGCAAATGATTCACAGTGTTAGCTTACGGACGTAATTGATCTAGATAGTATAGTATACATACGTATATATATACTCACTTGTATCCAGTTAAACGAAGACAAATATCGCATTGTCACGTCTATGAATATAAAACTAGCATTACTTGGACTTGTATCTATTTTTATTTCAACATACATTATAAAATATATTAAAATCGTTACTATGTATTGGCGCAGGTTCGATTCCCACTGGATGGAATGAATGATTTTCATTTTCATCCCACTTCAGTACACATTCTCGCTAGGGAGAACAGATATATTTCTAGAATTATCCACTCGGTTATTGAAATACAAAAATATCCTAATTTCAACAGAGAATACGGTTGGAAACTATCTATTACCTAAGACCCACTCATAAAAACCTTGAAGTCTTCAAACCCACCACACCAGAGGGCAATATTCAGCAAGAATGCAGAGCAGTACGCCCTGTCCGTTTGCCAGTTGATATTATAATTATGTCAATAGGCAAAGAGATACTACCTCAGTCTAGCCGTATCTACTACTACTAAAATATGTAAAAATCGCGAAAATCAAAGATCTTATTATATCCTCAATGAATACGTATCTATAATATGTAATAATTATTTAGTAATGAGAATAATGTGTGTGTGCTAGACGTATTGTTGTTCGAATGATAAAAGATCAAAAGTGTTCCAATGAATATACATGCAATTTGTACATTCCTGTCTACATAATTTATGCTTCGCTAGTACTTTAGAAAGGAATATTTATTTCTCGATGTAGGAAATTATTCATATTATTCTTACTTATAAGGTGAGTATAATCAATAAATAATGCTATTACCTAAACGTATATTAATTTTCCTATAAAAGAAATGTAGCTATTTATTCTTATACTATTTTGCACGAATAGAAAATTTTGTACCGTAAACACGTTTACTTTGTAAATATATTAGTAAATGTGAAGAATTCTTTTGTACATAAAGAATTCGAGACACGCTTCGATAGATCGTCGTTCAGTCGGCTCACATCACGAGGGAGGCTGGGGTGGCTGAGCCAAGGTCACAGCTCTGTCTCAACCTAGCTGTCGCCGGGCTTACGCTTTAAGATATATCCACTTTGAAAGAAAATGTAGCACTTTCTAAGAATAGCTAGATTTCATTTCTTATTTTGTGGTAAATATATGAACCTTGTCATTGCTGGTCTTTATTATTTTTTATATTTTATTTTGTCTTTATATTTCCGGTAGTTTATTTTCATGCACAAAGTAAGTTTTTTTAAACATCTATGAAAAAAATATTATTATATTCCAATTAATATCATTAATTCTGAAAAGATTTTTTTCAACATTGTGAGCAAAATTGTCATATAGTCATTCCAGCTAGATAGAATGAAAACATCGCAAAGTGGCTGGCAAACGGCTGGATGCCAAGATCGAGCTCTCAGTAGCATGCCATTGGAGGGGCCTATGCCCAGCAGTGGACGAGGACAGGCTGATGATCATGATGTTCAACTTTACATTAAACGTTTTTCCGCGATTATAGTTCTTACTATAAAATATAAACATTTTCATTAAAAAATTCTAAATTACAAACTCAAGAATTTAAATATCTCTTAATTTATAAATACCTATCTAAATATAAAACATACAAATTTAGTATCGTTTGAGGCATTATGAGTAGTGTGGCAGAATTCAACGCCACGCTTTGCCTTGTTACCAGAGCCGGGAAATGAAAATATATTATTTTTCTGATTGGGAATTGAAACCACAACCGTCGCCTTTATAGTCATACACTTGTGCCACTACACCATGACTTGTGCTGCTACTACTTAACTTGTTCATTTTTTAAAGATTTTATTCCATTAAATATAGTCGACAACTTTTAAGGCCAATGCGGAGGTATTGAATATTTAGATTTGTACTTTGTACTACGAGTTTATTTCATGACTGTAATATAATGTATATTTTATTTTCAGGTACGGCAATTAGTAGCGTAGCAACTGTGCGTAGGCGGACGGTGAGTCATTTAAGCTTTCACTCTAATGAATTGTGTCCGCCATATTTTTATAAAACTTTGGGAACATACCTATTTAATGATAGCTATAGAGCTATGTTTTAATTGCAATCGACGTCATTATGCCGTAGTTTTCTCAATGATTATGATTGAACGTGGTGCATGGATTTGAATGCTCGTCCTGGTCCTCAATGTTATTGTAGTAAGGGCAGCCATAGATTACCTTCTATATCTGAAGAATTTGTTTGGTGAATCCTAAGAACTATTCATTCTAATAGATTTATTTGTGTTGGATAATCCATTTATTGAAGAAGGGGATCCCGTAAGGGATATATCGTATGACATGAATCGTTTCGATGTACCTGCTGAATGTGGTACGTGTCATGTACAACTCTTTGCTTATATCCACTGAACTACAGGGGTAATGCAGCCGGTTAAAACTAGTGAGATAATAAACCTTAATCGCTTAAAAGCGGATACCTTAAATCATTCCAAGTTTCCCAAATAGAATTCGAATCAGCCATAATAAAAAGGTAACGTAATAGAAGTTTGGGAACATAAAGATTGCATCACGAACGCTCGGCGAAGTTCGATCGGTCGAACGGCACAATGTCGGCGCATCGCCTGCCTCAACTTTGAACTATATTTCACTGCTCATTGCTCCCCACTCGCGCTCCCGTCGCGCCGCTCCCTTTCGCCGACTTCTGCAAACTTACCCACCTAAAGTAACATCTACCAACTTCCCAAGTTCTTGCGAACAATCGATCGCTAAACTTTAGCTTTTGGATAAAAGAGAAAAACTACCTATAGTTTTAGCAATTAATATTAACTTTGTGGCGTACGATCTTTTGTATTACTTATTATATTGCTAATACTTCGGTATAATAATTTCATTAGAACTCTAAAATTATTAAGAATTTTCAATGTACCTCTATATTTTAACTGAGTATAGAATTTACTCGTTAAGTTTAAACAAAAAAAAAAAATCACTTTACAAAAGAACCGTTTCTTAAATCTATTTGTATAGTGGCTTAGTTATTCATAAGATTATAATAATATAGCCTTAACGTAAATGTTATTAAATACGATATAAAAGTTAACAATGGAAACATTTGATGTGTGTGCAGTAATTTATTTATATGTTATCTATCGCCGCTAAAACCATATTAATATTCGAAGCACGATTCCATCGACTCCAATATTTCATTGTAGCGATTTGCATATGATTTTCTTTGGCATTATAATTTAGCGGAGCCGTTCACCTTGTGGCTCGTACGCTCCGAGGCGCGCCACGTGTTACTTCTCCATCACACTCGATGTTCACAGTCGTGGTGTTGGAGCGCAGGACGACCAGACCGGCGCACGTTATTATTAATAGGTATTATTGCTAGCAGGAAAACGTGTCTCGAAATAGCGCAATTGTGCGGCGACGAGGCGGCCACGTCCCTAGCGCACTAGAGTCGGACGATAGCACGCCATACAATCACTAAATATTTCACAGTTAGGTTTATCTTCCTCATGTTGCTATTTGTATGGGAATGTACTCAATTACACATTGGCTTACCGCTAGTAGTTGTCACAAGTCTATACAAGATGATGGCTGTCGTTGACAGCTGAACTAATGTAGACAAGTCGGACCATACTCGCACCAATAGAACTGGCGAGACGTATTCGCTTGTTTTTATTGTTTCGTAGGCGACTTTAGCGAGTCATTATGTTCATATTATTAAATGTCTCCGTCTTTCGAAGCAGAAACACCATGTACGGAGGATCCTTTGTAAATTAGATACCATATTTATGTGATAAATTAGGACTTTATTGTTGATATAATATTTGGTCAGTGATTTGATATAAATAGATAACTTAAACTTACACGTTATACATATATAACAGAAATAGTAAATACTGTCAATATTTAATTGGATCGACGCCCACTGGGTGCCCGACCTCTCGTCACCTTCGCCTCGTTCCTCGTTTGTGGCGAACCTAACGCAGTTATCAATACGTTATTGTTGCGCAATTCCCGCCGTTAATAAATAAACACGTGTTATCTGGACGGCATTCGAGAAGGTTCGACGCGTCCGCGTGGCGCTGCGCCCGCGCCGCGCGTTGCCGCCCGCGACCAGTGCATTCACCGCGAGAGCGACGTCACCGCACGTGGCGGTGGACAACTGCCGGGAACGGCTCGATGCTCACCACCAGTGTATACCCACCTAATGATCGGTCTATTGTCGCCATCCATACTCGCCAACCAGCAAAACTAGCTAGCCATTGTGAACGAATCATTCGAGCTGCCCGAAGGACTTGTGAGGTACGTTTGTTGAAGAAACTTCGCCAGTATCGTAAACAATAGCTCTCCGCCCGTTCACCCAGCGCCGGCGCGATAAACAGGTGAAGTGTGCGATCATTGCGAGCGACTAGGTATACGCGTTCAGTGACCTTGTGACGCGACGCCGTGCGCTATCGAGTATCGGCGAGCGAGCTTCACGTGCCGGCGAAATTATGTTTATTTTCTGATTAACCTGATTGTATGGCGACGCTTCATTCGTTCACATTAGTTCATGGAAGTAGACTAGTATTCGTTTGGATATCTCTCGATATCGATTTCGAATCGTCTGCAGTTATAATTTGACCCCCAGTTGTGTGAATGTTGTTAGCTTTCGTTTGTGTTGTCGGGTGAACGTTGAGAGTTATTACACTCCCTGTATTTACTAAACTAAGCGCGGTCAGCGCAACTTTTGAAGTTCTTTGATCAAACTTTTGAAATCGTGCGCGGAAGTTCTCGTTTGAAGTACTCTCTCCAGTACACGGTGTTTCTGTGTTGGCAACTGTAAACATTTCTCATCATATTTATTTATAAGTTTTTATTCAAGACCTACATATATTATTATTATTATGTGGTACTACTATTTCTACATTAAACTATCTCTGCCCGTTCAAGTTTGCCCAGAGTTAACAACATTAATTGCGTTTACAATATTAGAACAAGTTTTAGAACTTAGTCGTAACTAAGTTGAAATATGAATCATTGCTATTATAGTAACCTATTATTTATTATCTTAGTGTACTGGTTACTGTATTAACTTTCATCAAACGCACTCACAAATTTGTTCGCACTAATTGTGTAACAGCAATACGTGTCTAGGAAGCGTGAATGTGCGGAAATTGCGTAATTTAAACACATCAGACGATTCGTGTGTAAGTTTTATCATGTTCGTGTGCAATAAAATGCTGGCGTTCCGAATCTGTTATATGAAATTAGTTGAAGGCTTTCGTCTGAATGTGTAATAAATAGAAATGGCATTGTTTTTTTGTTAATAATAGCCTTGAATATTGATGATATATTTTAAACGTGTTATAAACATAGAAAACTCGCCAAGAGCCACATCTGCGTAGGTTCAAACATTTACCTGTAATTTCAATAATCTCGCCGAGCAATGCAGGTATGACGCGACACTTTATGTGGAGTACGTGGCTGTAATATAAGCAAGTGGAAATGTTTCACTAATGATGTCACATGTCACACTCGTTACATGTTGTTGATAGCGTGTGTAATTTGATTTCGAGCGGGAAACTGGTCGTGTTTTTAGAACAATATGACATTTATAAGCTATATATAGTACTAGATAACTTTTAGTTATACAAATATTTCACGTTAAACGTAAATAATGCACGAGTTCTCATCGGAATTTTCCTATAAAATGTACGCTTCTACAACATTAGTTCCAAGAGGCAAGTCTAAACTATTGTAGCACAGTTTGCGACTTTCCATTGCATTGTATCGCATTCGACCTACGCCACTACAACTTTCTTTGATCCCTGAGCCGCGTGTTTTCTAGGCTGCTGCCTGTGTGTGCCGCCGCCCGGAGACCGGTTTTAATGTTAACCTGCCCCGGCCATATAAATAACGTCTGGTTACTCGCTAATGGACGTTATGCTGGGCAGTTGCTATGCTTGTTTTAAAACTACGTTAAACTACATGTACTGCATGTTGTAAGTATTGTCATTGCTATTGTTTCCTAAACAAAAGTAGAAGAGATTCAATTTTCGTGATTATACATTTTAAATGAAACTCTTTAACCGGATTAATATTTAATATTATATATTTTGGATAGACTAACCCACCCGTGACCACGGACTACTGTAAACTGTTAAAAAGGTCGGGTTTCCAAAAATGTACACTACTAAAAATACGCGCTTAAGTCGGTTAAAGTCTTATTTCATTAAAATATTATCTCTTAGCTGTCTTCATATTATCTGTTATGTTATGGCCTTTTCATTTAGTTATTTGACTGATCACTATACTGAGATCAAAGGTCAGTCAGTGGTCATGAGTTTTATTCTCACAGTATTGTGTGATTGTCATGAATGAATATTTATTTTTTATCTGAATGTGAAATTATCTGCTTATGAACGTATGTTTATGAAAGTATGTATATCTATTTTTGTTTGTCATTGCTTTAATTATTATCACTATATTACCAGTTCTATCTGGTAAATAATTAGAACAGCGTATTTACCCAAACTCAAGTAAATCAAGTAAGCGAAGTGTGGTTCGTAGTGTGGTAGCAACTTAGCAAGAGTTTATACAAAATATGAGGTTAAAATATTATAAATCAAATCTGCTTTACATATAATGTCTAAAAATATAAACATATTGAAATAACAGTTGACAGTGTTTTTAGTACATTTATGTAAATAAATATAGTTATTACGCACATCAAAATTTTGCAATGTCACAGTCCGTCTAAAAATATTGCACTTGGCACTGAATGGAATGGCGTTAACTCTGAGCCGACGCCAAACTATTCTTTTATACAACTCACCATACATCACATATTCCTCTTATCACTCATATTTTTACTGACACAAAGATACCATTTGTATGTTACGTACGTTGTTATGTAGGTACGTGTCTTTAGCGTATATTTAATTAAGAATAATTTTTAGTGCGTTGAACTCAAATATTTTAATAATTTGCCTTGACAATGTATTCGCACCCCCATATATACTGTGAATAAAACTATAAACTATAGCTTCAAATGATTCCCCTCGTGGGTTTGGAGTAAACACGTTAACGTTGTTGCGCACTCGAACGTTTGAGCAATGGCGGAAGTTTGAACGAACACATATTTTGTAAAATTAGTAAGTACATCGTGACACACGACTCGCACTGTATGTTTATCTATTGCAAATATAACTTCGCTATTCAGATAACTGTTCATTTAACTGAACTATCAGTTAAATAATGTAACAGTTAATAGGATTATTGCCACTTGTCTGGCTTCAAATACGGATTTCTTAATTTAGTTGGTTATACTTTGATGTCACAAGGAGGAATTCATTTAAAGAAATTAAAAGCGGCCATCTTAGTGTTGTGACGTGGCGGGCTGATCCGAGAGTCACTCGACCTCAGCGAAGGCCGAGCCCGGCGTTTATTGATTTTTTATGCGCATTGTCCATTTCGTTCCTACCTACTCGTGCCGACTCACCAACGCCCTCGATATTCGACTCTGTCATTGATGTGGACAAAGGAACAATTTAGACTTTTGCCAGTTTTGCTACTTTTGTTCGCACAATCTATTCGGCGGAACACGTTGTGTACGAAATGTATGGCATTAACTTTTATTGTTGCGGTTTTTATTTAATGTCCCAAACTGCTGGTTCATTGCTTTCGAACTTCTGTTTGCTGCATAAATTATTAACTGAATTTGCCGTTCCCGTTCCCGCTCCCCCAATCGAAGCCCAGTACGAAATCTGCAATTCCCTTTGAAGTTGCTCCAGTAATCCGCTCTCAAATATAACTTTGCAACTAACTACGTGCAGTATTGTCGGATGAACTTGCCGTACTTGTTGAAATTGTTTTGGCTAATATATGCAGATGTGATGGATTAGCTATTAAGTTATGTTCTCGGTGGATGCCGTATAAACGTACAGTAGGTACTTTGTAAGTTATTGTGTTTTACTTTGAAATCTTGTAAAATTTGAAAAATTAAGTTTATACTACACTTTCCTGATACAAAATACACGTTATATGGATTTTTAAGCTTCACATAGCAGGGTATGCAGAACAGGGATTTCGGGATCCTAGTGTTATGACACTCTGTTCCCATTAACATTCGTTCTCCACCGTCCACCGAATTCTGGAGTTAATGCGTTTTGAGTGGTGGAACTTAACGCCACGCTTTGCCTAATTACCAGAGCGAGGAAATGAAAATATTAAATATTTCATTTTCGCGAGTCGGAATCGAACCGACAACCTGTTACTTTTACCGTCGCTCGACTGGCCTCTACGACAGGTAAAATTTAAAATAAATTTTAGCATGTCTAGCTGTTAGGTACAATACTAAACAAATAAATCCAACGCGTTATTAATAAATGTGACATGCACAAAAAGATTAATAATAATGAATGTACGAGCTCGCGTACATTTGAAACGTAATAAAATATCCTCAACGAACTTTATCACCGTCAAGCTTAGTACAATATTTTAGTCCGTTTTTATGTGTTATTTGTTATATATATGAACCGGGAAACTGTGATGAAAGTATAAATAAATATCGGATTTTTAGGAGATATGATAACTCTTTTATTGATTTCTAAAATATTTACGTTACTTAATATTTTCGTCACTTGTAACCCATCTTTTAGCATATTTATTCGTTAAACCGTCACTTTTGAGTGTATAATAAATCTTGCATAACTCGTATTCTTTATAGTTTTATAAGAAGACAAACAACCTTAAAAGTTATTTATTACTTCCGAAAACTTCGTGACGCCATTTCTCTGACATATTTATGTCACATAAATAAATTAATGTTCTTATTTGTTTTAGGTTCAAGTTGGAAGACAGCAATCAGTTTAGACAATAAAGTAAGTTATGTTGTTAAAATTATATTTTTTTCTTTTAGTGAAAATAAGTAGAATGTTAGATACTTTCTATCAGATTATTATGTGGTTGAAATTAGAAAATAATTGTTATGTAATATACGAGATGTATATCTCGAGTCCTATGACTTCACTCTTAAAATAATCACGCTCATTATGTTCTACTGCGGAGGACGTTGACATGAATCCTACATACGTTTTACCGTCACGTCATGTCCGACTGTAAGCGCACTGTCTACGTGTCGTTACTCCGTTATTCATCTTTGTTAAAATGAGTTTGTCTCGACAGTCCGCCAGCGGCTAGATGAACGCTAACCGCACTACAAATCATCAGTCAGCCCACTCCGCGAGGGCCCCTCACGACCCCCGCGCCCCCCACGCCCTGCAGCACCCCGTCTTCCAACTAATTCCCACCCCTCAAAGGTCACATTATAACTCCTATACACGATCCTCACACTAACACTAATGGACTTAATGTTGGAGTCGTAGTACGATAGCATCAGGCCCTCCGTAAGCGTACACGATCATTAAACGTATATCTGTTAATAATAATTGGGATTGTGTCTGGCCGTGTGTGCGCGACGAGCAGCGCAGACCAGCCCTGCCCTGCCCCGCCGCCTCCCCCCCGCGCGCCGCATCTTGAGACGAGTTGGAATTTTGCTGCAACTAAACAAGTGCCCGTTTCATGTTGTATAAGTGGAGTACAGGGTGATGAGGGCCGTGCACCTTGTCTTGAGAAACTGGATCCGCATCAATGTAGGCCGTAGCTAGTTTAAAATGGTTTTGTTTTATTTGTTGTTCATTCATAGAATGTACTTTGGGGTGTTTTCTTGTTTATATAATTTGTGTTCTCAAAGTTGCCTGTTTTACTTGCAGCCTGCTCCTCTTATGCTAAGAACAGCATATGAGACGCTGATCCTGTATAATAACGGCTATCTGTTAACACAGAGTATAGGACGCCGCCACTGCACAGCTATATTTACGATTGGTACACCAAACATAAAATTGAAATGTGTCCAAAAACGGCAGCTGTAAAATGTAGATAAGCGTTTCCCAGCTTACGGTGCCACAGTAGTTTTTCCGTTAGGTTGCACATTTTTACGACCGCGCCCCACGTACCCGAATGGCGGTAATTTAACACAGGCGGGCGGACAGACTCTCACGAGCGGTCCCCTACGTGATCTCCGGCGACGCTGGCCGACTCGCTAATGGCAGGCGAATGTAAGGCTTCAAATACACTTACTGCTCCGTGCCGGTTATTATCATCTGATGTAGTTTCCATGTTTCGTACGGCTGACTGTATGAGAGCTGAAGCTTTTTAATATTTATACGATCTTTAGTACATTTTTAAATGGCGACTAATTCTGTATTTTTAAGCGATAAAGTAACCCAGAAGACCTTTATTCGACGTGGTTATATATATATAGTGTTTCAACTCGCTTTTTATGTGAGTATTTAGTTTTTAATTTTTATTTTTGTATTGGATGGTATACCTCAGTGGCGGTTCCATGTACATTTTATGGAAATATCTTTGGCAATTTATTAAAACAAAGACCAAAAATATATAAATTTGATGGGCGGCCACAATTAATGAATATTGAAAAATAAAATTCTCGTTTTTTCTTTATTCAGTTACTTTTATTAAATAAATTAATTTTTAACAAAAAGAAAACCGACTTCTAACAACGAACTAAAAAGTGAAAAATAATTATACAAAGATTTTATAATTTTGAAGTCGGTGCCAAGTAAAACAAACAGGCTTAGTAATTAGATATTGTAGTAAAGGTGTTGTAGCATTAGCTTGACACCGACTTCAAAATTATAAAATCTTTGTATAATTATTTTTCACTTTTTAGTTCGTTGTTAGAAGTCGGTTTTCTTTTTGTTAAAAATTAATTTATTTTACGATTTTAAGTGATGGGTAGATCTTAAAATGATGCTTCTTAAACGAGTGGTGATGGTGGTGGTAGTGGTTGTCAACGAGTGGTTGTGGTTGTCCTATGTAAAACTTTATTTAATTAGGTATTATTTTTGTGCAAAGTTACACTTTGGTATATTGACAAGAACATATATAAAAAGTATTCGGGCGAATTGAGAATCTCCCTTTTTTGAAGTTGGTTGAAAATGAGAACATCCCCTTTTTTGAGGTTGGTTGAAAAGAAATGCAACGATCAGGAATCTCACTTCTGACATCAATTTCAAAAGTTTTTGTAACTATTACAGTATAATCAATTTTTTACCAAAAAAAAACAAACTTTCTCAATTTTCAGCGGATCCCATAATCAGAACCTAACCAAACTTTCACCAAATTATCCTTGAAGTGTATCCTTTCAAATAAAAAAAAGAAATCATCAAAATCGGTTGGCGCGACATTGAGTTATTCGTCTATTTGTCGCGCACATACCTAATGTAAATTTAAGACTTATGTGATTTTCTCATAGATACCATTGTCAGACATGGACCAAAAAAAAATGGGACCATTCGGGAAGCTTCACCTTTCAAACAAAAAAAATATTTCAAAATCGGTTCACCCAGTCAAAAGTTATGAGGTAACAAACATAAAAAAAAAATACAGTCGAATTGATAACCTCCTTTTCTTACAGAAGTCGGTTAAAAAATATTATTATTTACACTTTTTCTTTTTTTATACACTTCGTATGAAATATTCGTATTAAACTATATTTCTTGTATTCCAATTGCGACTTAGATTGTCGCTAGTTGAATTGACCCGTTTCATTTATTGTGACCGGCGTCCATTAGCACCCTCGCCATCAATCTCGAACAAGTACCTACGCTCCAATTTATGCACGGACTCTAACATCCTTTTATAGACTTGACGGTCAATGTTATTTAATATGATACTCGAACGCTTCGTTGAATTTCTAGATAAAAAAAAATATATCTCATATTGTTTAAAAATAGCCGTAACATGTTGATTATTATTAAAGTTATACTCGTATTATATTATATATCGATCATTAGTTGTAGCGATGACTGTTGAATGAATGATAGAATAGACGGGAAAAGATTCTACTAATTGCAATAAAGCAACTGCCCCCGATTGATACAATTTCATTGCTTTAGTGGTCTTTTTCAACAATATCTACTCTCTTATACACGAGTTTGCTAACAATGCCATATATAATTGGTTTTTAAAAAGAAACTGCAATTACGCCGTTGTTGCACCAAACGACCGACACGTTTATAGAATTCAATTAGAACACACTTGCTTTAATAGTCTAAATCAAGTCTCCGTATGTGCTAAGTGGTATTCGCAGGATTTCGGAGCCATTGTGAATTGCTGATCGATCTCGGTGGTAACAGACCATACAATCCATTTAGTGAACGCTCCGCAGTCGGCAATCCGGTGTTCCACATAGCACATCCGATGCCATCAATCCGTGAATCGTGAGCCTTATTGCGTTTTCCTCTCTCTCTCTCTTTGCATTCAATTCAACACTATCCTATAGAGTAAATAAAACGTTTGGTATGCGTTTACACGTTTTTCGATTTTTTTTTTCGCATATTTCATCATGCGATTACACCACTGAAAGTGCACTATTTCATTTATGCATGTATGTTCTACTTTTATTACACTTTTTTTTATTCCAGCCGTTTAATGGGAGTTTTATTAAAATATTTTCAGCGCTTACTTACAACTGTACGCTTAAAATAAACTTTTTTTTGTCTTTTGCTAATTCTTTGTTTTTATATTTGCTATCTTTATATATTCTTGGCCAAAGTGGGAGAGTTCTTTCCTTTATAGTAACATTTTTGATAGTAATAAGTATTAATTCTTAGATTTTATAATGGATGATTAAAAGGCTTTTTAAGAGGCCTTGACTGATCCGTTTTATATAATATATAT
Source organism: Heliconius cydno galanthus (assembly GCA_036379175.1). Lineage (NCBI taxonomy): Eukaryota > Metazoa > Arthropoda > Insecta > Lepidoptera > Nymphalidae > Heliconius > Heliconius cydno. The sequence continues at coordinate 377,116 of JAKRZM010000440.1, read as the reverse complement.
TTCACGTTTTAGTTATATTCTAATTAGTAATTATATTATAATGACCATAACTAATTTAATTATAAAATTTATGTTTTTTAATGTTATTATTTGAGGCATTACATCAAAGTCGTTGACTATTCACGAGTTATAGCACCGCTGACTGGATGATAAAAAGTTATCATATTCATTATCAATTCACTTTATTTGGAAGCAATAAAATTACCCAACTAATTTGCATGTTAAGTGTATTTTAACGACTTGTCTTTTTACACGAATACATGTTGCTTGCTTATTATATATGTATTTAAAGGCTATTTATATGTTAAATATATATTTTTATTAACAGTCTTATGTACGTTAAAGGAAGATATTTGTTTAAAAAACATATCCCGTATGTATTCGAACCATTATTTCAAATAAGGAAGACTATATTTGAATTTTACATAAGGCCTGTGCTGTTTTTGCTTAAATATTTATAATGCAATTTGAAAGCGCTTGCTAACTAAACTTAATTGCAGTTGTTTTATTTAAAGACATTCCAAACTACTAAAAAACTTAACGATGTCTACATTATCGCCACAGTATTAGATTTATGTTGATGTAATTTATGCATTTAATAGTAAATAATAGATTTTTTTGTTGTGGTAAATATTAGTAGGAAATAAATAGGACATTATCTAAGTTGCTTAAACATGATAACCATATGTGTACCAATGACGTCTCTAAGAGAAGTTAAGTAAAAGTTTTTGTTGTTTAAAACAAAAAAATCATTTATCAATATTTTACAAGCAAAGGTTTATCTATTTTTTTTTGTAACCTACTAATGTGAATTTGGTATTCCATAGCATTTAATTAAAAGAAATAATAGTTATATCTTAATAAGTAAGCAGGGCGAGATAAGACGATCTTCAAATGTGTACAGAGTACGATTACGGATCGAGATATTTGCTCAAACGTGACGCAAGTTATGCCGTGTTTGTTGTTCAAAGCATACAGGAAAATTAGTTACAGTGCTTGGCTGTCTCGCACCTGTTTGTGTGAAGGAACTATGCTAGCTGTGGGTACCTAATGCTACTTCCATAAATTAATTTAGTTTACTAGTTGTAGAATTCTGGTTTTGAACCAATTCTTTAAGAAAAGATTTGGTTGGCATCATGGTTGATGACTGTTTATGAGTCTTTTATGAAGATCGCTATTTTATACCACTCATGTCTAGTTTGGATATGGCTTGCAATAATACAAAATATTTGGACTCGGATTCACTATTATACCTGAATATAATTTCTAAGTTCTAATTTTATCTAAACATTTACAAGAACTAGTAACATTATACGTGTAGTTTTTTGTTATGGTAACAAAATACTTGTGCAATAGGCGAGCGTGGTTTTGTCGCCAGTTCACGCCTCGTTTCACACGGTTTTGTATTTCTAACACAACACACACTGGAACTATAATTTTAACTCAATACTTTAGTAAGCTTACTTTATTAATAATTGTTCTTGTTATATAGTTACTTTTGTTTTTCATTATTATAAGAATAATCTTATTTTTTCCATGATTGTCTAATAAAACTTAAAAGTATGGTTAAATCAAGGCCGGCCTTATTAAAGCTTGATTCATAAAGTTTTTTTGATCGACAACCCTGCGGGCTCTACTAAATCGAGCGACGTGTGATAAACAGGAAAATGCTAGAAGCAACGCCTACAGCGTCCTACCAGTCTTTGTAGAAAAGACGTATTTGGATATGCTTTATTAAACCCTATTTCAAAGGGAAATGTTACAAGATGTATTGGCGTGTGTTGTGTAAATTATCTTTGAAGTATAATGTTTAGTATTATTTCCTCAGGAAATACCTACACATATATTATATTACTTTTTCCCGTTAATATTAAAAAGTTGTTGAGGAGGTTTTCTATGAAATATCATATAATGCTGCGAAAATCTTATTATGTTTTGCGACGAACTAATACAGTAAATATACAGTTATTTACTTTAATTTAAATACATAATCGCACTTATTTAAAAATACTTTCAATAAGAATGTAACACTATAAAATAAATGTAAATAATATCAGAGTTATTCAATAAAATTTACTGTGAGTCATCATTTCTCAAGAAGGAAATTTCCTAAAACAAATTACGTCCCAGCAAGTTTTAATGTCTAATGGATAGTTCATGAATATTTATTGAATTACCAGTATTTATTTCGCACATTCACGAATTATCTACACAATAATTTTCGACGTTTGATAACATTATAAAAACCAAGTAAAACGGCACTTTTAGAATAACATTACTCCAGATACGAAGGTTGAACATACGATACATCATACAAAGCTATGAATATTTTAGTATAATCGAGTCATAAATATCGAAATAAAACTGAGTCTAACACTTACATAATATCCGCTCGAATCTCCGCAGTATTTACAATTCAAATAGACATTTCCCATCGTAGCGGGTGAAACGGACCTGAATGGAAAAAAAATCTAGTCTCGATACCTGGATAAATAAAAAAGTCGATCGAAACAAAACAAGCTATATCGAACCGGGCGGAATATTTAATGGTTTAGATCACTTTTCTAACCCCCTGATTAATACTGCAGACGCTGTACGAGTACGTCACTTGTTTTTGTACAAAAATGTATGTGGCCATCCGTAATCTGATGGGATGCATTGTAAAGGCACTTTTATTGCGATTGCGGCGTAGTTGATAATGCATACATGATCGTGTTCAAGCCTGTTTGATTACAGGGGTGACTGTGGATTCAAGTCCTATTGAGTTGGTATTGTGTAGAGACGGTAAATTTCCAATGCAAGTTAAGTCAACTTTCAAAACTCATTCGTAGATTTTGTCACTATGATAATTTTCCTGTTTATTATACAAGAGGGTGTTAATAAAATTAAGTTTTTAGTAAACTCTCTTGGAGTTAGCTACTGCTCTCTCGAGATAAGATGATACAAAGAATTTTTCAATTCCAACCAGCTGCTGCTCAAATTAGCGCGTTTTACTAAACAAACTCTTTAACTTTACAATATAAGAATAGATACGCTTTATTGTTTTGTAAATTACACTGGATGACGTACATTGTTGATAATGCGGTTGATGTTAGCCGTTATCAGTTTCATGAAGAATTTTAATTTTTTGTGTTGTCAAGTTGACGTCATTTGTGTCATAAAAATAATGTATGTGCCTAAACTATAATTTTTCAAACATTCCGTACGTTTACTTTATTATGTTCAATAAAAGTTATAATATAAAGTAAACGTACTTTCTTGTCACGTAACTGGGTTTTTTTAGTCACCATAACAATATGACATTCGTAGTATAATTCGTTCCCCCTAATATTTTAAAGGAAGCAAATTATACAAGCTAATTAATAATATGTCTTAAAAAGCACCCTTTCCAAGCGCTAATGGCATTTGTGCACGTAACAATTGTAAATTGTCTGAGCTGCGTGGCTTTTAATCCGGCAGCTATTTTAACTGTGAGTTATTCCACACGTTTTTGTGTTCAGTCTAGTTCACATTGTTTTAGAACATTTTATTATATTATATAATTACATTTTTCCTTTTCTCAGCTTTACGCTGTATCCTAGAGGGGACCTAATGTTAAGACACTCCGTTCCCTACTTTCCGCCGTATTTACGAGGCTTTGTCTGTAATAACATAATTAATTCCCTCAAGTACGAATCGAACCCACAAACGTTGCGTTTACAGTCGCACGCTTATGCCACTGCGCCACGAGGGCCCCTATACTTACACTTAATAATGTATAAGCCGGTTTTTAAAATTACACGAGAATTTATGCTAATGCAGGCAAATACTATGAATCCGATAACGTATGCGGCTTCTTACTTAAGCGGATATACCTACTATGAAGTCAGTTATAAATATTCATTAACAATTAGTATTTATTCAAATAGTTCGTTTGATTCGTTCGTTGATGTTTTGTAAAATTATAAAATGTAATGTTAATTTTAATATGTGGATATTCAACCATAATTAACAATTATCTCCTATTGATTATTAAATCATATTACGGGAAGCAACTTAATTATAAAATCAACAATTAGATTATTTTTTTGAGGGATATCAAGAAATTATATTTTATTAGGATATACGAATATTACAAAACAGGTAAAATATTTTCTATGCTCCGTATTGACACAGGTAGTAGGTACAATTAATATATGTAGGTGTGAGTGGTTTCCTTTAGCCACGTAACACGACCCTGATAAATATTCAAGGCGCGTCATCAGCGGAATGGCGGGCGGCCACTTTCAGGTGCCGGCTAAATTTCGATCTGGCAATAAAATGCTTAGATAGCTTTTATATTATGTTAAAATGGCTGTTTTTTATTGTTTTCGAGTGTGCTTTTTTCACTAGTCATTTCCGTGTGAAAGATATAACATACGTTATTATTACTTTCTTTGTATTTCATGAATATCGTATTACATTATAATAGTATTTAATCAAACAAATCTAGACACTAACTGGTCGTATACTTTTACAGAACTCTATCGAAACCTGTGAAGATGTAAATATGTTTGAGGCCGTCGTGTCGTAAGTTCGATAAGGCCTTACAACCAACCACGTTGACAAACTTGACAGTTTTTAGTTCGATTCCCACTTGGGACAGTGAATTGCTTCCATTTCTCACTTTGGGGAAAGAAAATGTTTGTATTAACCTTTAAGTATGGACGTCGGGTCTGACAGACCAGACAGTTCTACGAATTCTACAAATCGGCCACTTCTCGGTGACCTCCGCCACTGAGTCTCTCAGTACCTTTCGTGTCAATGACAAAATGAATGTAGATAGCAGTGGTTGTGCCTCTGGGTTCAAAACACGTGAGTATTTAACTTTCTAAACGGGGCCTGGGTCTGTCAGACCCGACGTCCATGTTTCCCATACATTAATGATTTCAAAAGCCATATATTTTTATAATATTACAAAATATACTTTAATATTTTAATTGTATTATTTGTATTCAAATGTTTTTATTGTTTTATATCATATATTATTTGGCATTGTTTGTTATATATTTTAGTAATATAAATATTATTTACCTAAAAAAGATTCAATTTTTTTAGTTTTTATGATAAAATGGAAAAAAATGATCGACCTAGCACGTCAGGGACAAAAATATCGGTACTTTATAATCAAACAAAAGAATTGGACGACGACATTTTATAAAGAAAATAGCACTTTATCAAATAAAAAGACTCGTTTCGTATACTAAACTACTCTAAGAATTGAGAATGACTTTGACTCGCGTTTCGCGATCTGATCTATCATTTATTGAACATGAAGCTAAAAAAATAGTTTTGGGATCTTGAAAAACATGTACACTTTGCCCCCAAAAGATATATAGAAACACAACACATACTTATGTTGACTGCAATCGTCCTGTTTGCCGACAATGTTGAAAGCCATTGTGTATCGATGTTCAATAATACCTTATCTTGAGGTGTTGTCAAAATTTTTATTTTATAACATAAGATGTAATTTCTTTATTTTTTTTATTTGTTAGACTTTATATTTTGTTAAAAAAATATTTATTTTATTATCTGTCTTTTTTTTATAGTATTATTTTCTTAAGAATCATCCCATGTGGCCAAAGACTGAAATTGTGACTAAGTTACTTAAATCGTTGTGATGCGTAAACTTTAATAAAAAGCGATTTTATTTATATTGATTTTGCTTGATTTGAGGCTATTCATGTAAACTAAAACATAAAATTGTCTTCTTCCTTTAAAAAACAGCCGGAATATGACCAATAGACCACTGGTCTGACAGACCCGACGTCCATATGTATGTTATAAAAAAATCACGTCCATAGTTAAAGGTTAAGTTCCGCCGATCAGTCTGTTTCTAATTCGAGAAGAAAGTGATGAACAAAAGTGTCTAAACACTATGTTCCCTCCGTCTCACTTTCTAAGAAGGGATGAAGCGTTAAACTGAATAAATTACATATATTTGAATTCACATATCCTTTTAGACCGGAACATTACACACAAAGATATCCTTTATGCACTTTAAAACAAACTGGTTTGCAAAATGCACAATTGCATTCCAACAGACGAGGAGTCTATCTTGAGTTTCTGACCCACGTTGACCCGTGACCCGTTTCCCACAATTAGTATGCGTCCGCAACAATGCGCCGATATGTGCGCTCTCAGAGCTGCGCGCCACCATTGAAAAATATTGCATTATTTAACATACAATATTAATTATTCATGTGATAACATTTTCTTTTATGTCTTTTTGTATTGACTACCGATTGAATGACTCTTGTTCATGTGATTTTAGCATTAAATTGCATTTTATTTTCCCATAGCAGTTCTAAAAAGTACTATTAATTAGTTTCATAGTGTTATTGTTATTTATTGTCAATTACCATTATGATAATAACCTAATTATTCAGTCAAGTGACTAAATTCACTAAATTTAACTAAAATATTCTTTAGCGAATTTATTTCGTTGAATAGATTTGGAAAGCATTTATTTTATTATATAGGCTGCATCAATTGTTTCAATTTCTATTAAAATCTTATACAATAATTCATAAAACAATATAAATAATGCTTTTTAACTTTTTATTATTTACAAAGAAACATTACTGTAATATAATTATTACCGTGGTTGAAATCACATTGTAGCCAATTATTATCAATTTTATTGACCCGATTCACCCGCTCGCTCTATTAACATACCTTAATTCGCATTACATTAATTTGCCATTATGGACGTTGGATTGCATTTAAACTCGTTTCTACTATGTACACTAATTAATTAGTTTTCCCTGTGTGCATTAATAAGTTATTCTATATGAAATATAGAATTATTAATGCCTATACTAGTTATTATATATAACTGGTTATTATATGAGTGGCTGGTGAGCCCTTATAGCTTCTTTTTTTTTGTAAAATGGTCGGTGAGCGGAGAAAAGAGTCATCGTCGTATCACTAAGTTTAATTTGCCTGCGCAATACGTGAAGAAAGTGTGAACTTTAAATAAATCTGATAATATATAGTTTTTATACATTTCTACTATAGGTAAAGAAAAATATTTTGTGCGGAATGTCAAAACAAAGTGAAAAGAACGTCGTGCAATTTTGACTCTTCATGAATTTATTACATCGCGAGCTACGCCCGCTCATCTGACGGTGTGAAATAATTATCATATCACTTGTGTGCGTGTATCATCTACACATACAAGTGCTCTAGTGTGCGTTACCTACAGTAAGGCAGACGAGTAGTGCGTGGCCACCCTGAAGTTCTTGAAATGCTTTCTGAACTGTCGCCTATTTTGCGTTCAGGAAGAAAATAGTCAAAACTAAGCTAAGTATCTAAAAATATTATCTGCACAGACACCAAGACTGTGTGTGCGTGTCTCATCTGCACACGTGTACGAGTGTGCGTGACCCGTGCGTTCGAGAATACGACGCGACGCGGACTTTGAACCTTTCCTTCGCAACGTCAACGCGAGATGTGTAAGCGATGAATGGCAAATATTCCTACCTACGTACACGTGTATAGCTTTAACGTGTTTATCTTGTGTCCAATTAGAGCGCCAATTATACCTTTTTTATCTTTTTTATTTTATAAATGGATTTGGTGGACGTATCAAATATGAAAATTGTAGAGTTTGCAGTTAGTGAAGTGTCTCAATACTTAGGTTGTTTTTCACGCAAAGAGAAGTAAAGTATCAAGGTACACAATTTTTTATTTTGCAATACATGGGATAACATTTACCCTGGCAAATTTTACAGTTATGAAATGTTTCATATTTATAATTTATGTTAAAATAAACATATTTTAATTTATCTTGGTCCCAACTCTTGGACCACGCTAACAAAGTTGCTGGCAGAATCTAGCTTCTTATATTATGATGCAAAAAGGCTTTGGCCTGGTACTATAAACAAGCATATTATGTTAATAAATAACTCGGATGAAGTAATAAATAGTTCAGGTACGTAATATAAATAACTGAAAATGTCTCTCATATTTCTATTGCTTTATCAGATAAAAACCCTTCTTATTCATTCATTAAACTTTAAAATATGACAGTATATTGGTATGTATGTATATAACTAACGGTAAATTCTTATGTTTTAACAACTGAATGCTTATATGGCTTTCAATTATTAGTCATACACCATTTAAGTAAATTAAATTGTCACAGTACTGCAGGTATAATTTTAAATTGTGGAAGTATACTTATATAACGAGGGTTACTCATGCTATTACCATATCACGCGCCCGAGTTATTAGAACACCTAACAAACTATTTAAAACTTTAAACCGTGTGTCATATATGAGAAATTCGTAGGAAACTAGCCATCCGGACGCGGCTTAGCCCGCTTGAACTTATTGTTATTTTATAGTCAAATTATACTAAATTATAAATTGTAGCTTATGTGTTATTTAAAAGTATAAGCTATATTACTGTGAAGTTTCATCTAAATCTGTTCAGTAGTTTCTCCCTGATAGTGGACCAAATATCCATCTTCACATAGTTTCCACATTTATAATATCAGCAGGATAAGATAGGGTAGGATGTAATTCACATCTAAATGGTGACCTCATAAAGTGAACATTAAAAAGCCACACGCAGCGTTAGCTATTGTTACTCTGAACGCTGGCTCGCTCGGCTATTTTAGATGCGCTGACAAGTGAAATACCATTGTAACTGCTTAGTTCACTGGAAATTTTGCGTCTGCTTATATTTGTTTTGCAATTATTACATTGTGCTGTGAACAATTTTTTATTTTTTTTTGTATATGTTACTAAAGTTTTAAATGCAAGAAAATATCATATATTGGTAGAAAATGTTTTGTGGACTATTAGTTACTTATTTACTGGTTTTACATTTTTGTTAAAACCTCTTCTATCCGACTTATGCATCTACCGTACGAACTCGTATTTACGCTAGCCCCTCGTCGTCGAGTGTGCGTGCAGCAGAACAGCAATAATGAAAGCAAACAAGTATTTCTTCCGCATTGTTAGCTTAGAGACGAACAATTGATATGTCAAGTAAGCAATATGTTGTAGGTATTTGTGTAACTTAACGGCCCACGAGGGACGACTCAGTGTGATCTGAAAGTCGCGCCGGAACACAGTATTTTAAATAACTCAGTGCTAAATTATTATCTGCGTAGTCATGTAAAGCTAGTTGCATTAGGCTTGGTGAACTTCATAGAAACACGGTAAGTAGGTATTATAATTCATTCACTCTCGCAAAGTTTTATAACACATCGCGAAATTCAAATAATGTTAAAATATTCGAGTCCGCTACCTTGCATCGGCGAGTTTCACTCGCACGAACCGGTTGGATGCCTCTATCGCCGCGCCGTAACTCGTAACTTCGCTGAGTAAGCGATTAGGGTGTGGAATGCTAAAGATAACTATTGACGTTTTAAATTATTATGGAGTCGTTCGTTGTAATCGTTGTAAAGAATAGTAGTAAGTTGATATTACCAGTTACTTCGAGAGATGTTAATTTATTTTTAAATGTGTAGTATAGTAACGCAGTCGAGGACACAACATGTATGTTACATACGCGCATAGAAAAGTACTTTTGAAAATATAAGATAGTTCCCTCTCAGTAATGTTATTTGTTCAAGTCGATGATATCGCGAGACACGTTTGTTTAGAAAATAAAGAAAAAGGGAAACGAAATAAAAACTTGTCTCCGCGTAGTTGTCTATTTCACACATGGCTGTTCGTAATGTTTATTATTCTACACGTGCTTACACTGCTATATATATTCTTTAGACAACTTCATAAATTGTAATGTTACATTTTTATTTTGATCTTCAAATTAAAACAGTAATTGTTGTTGTGTTTCACCATTCAAAACACACTCTTGAATTCGAGCGGAAAGTGGAAAACAGAGTGTCTTGAGAATAAATTCTCCCACTCTATAAAAATTAAAGCAGTCTTGGTAAAGTAGAGAAATGTGAAATAAAAACTTAAAATTCTATTTTTTTAAGTTTGTTTTGATTGTAAATTCATATTCCAACACGAGGCAATCTCTATTTATTACAAATACGATAAATTGAAAGTCAAAATGTGACGAACGTATATTTTGACATTTATATGCATGTATACGTTTTCATAGCAATACGGACGATTATGTATTGGTATGAAAATGCTTACATATAAAGATGTAAAAAAAATATTTTTTTCTACATTTAAAGGCAGCAAGAAATGATCAATACACTCGTGACGGTGTCCAACTTTATTACGTGATAACTCACCATTCATTTTCTATTTTTTTCTTTCAGTTAGTCAATAAATAGGTATTACATTGTGCATTTTATAATAAACTCTTAATTTGAATAATTTTATTATTTTATTTTAAATATGTAATAATTAAAATATTTTTGTTAATTAAAATATATTTAAAAAAAAATGTAATTTATACTTATTACTAACAAATATAAAAGATCTTTTGTTAAATAATACTTACATGAACAATAATGAAAAGCAGCAATAATTTTGAAAGAAGGAAATGAATTGAGTGAATAAAGAAATGTTCACATTGTCGTGTTAATATACTACATTTAACATATAACCCAACAAAGAGAGATTAAATACGAATAAATAAAGCAATAACTTGAATGAAGTATAATAACTTAGTTGTGATATTTTACGACAGTGGCCAAAATGTTGGTAGATGGGTTTGTCTTTCCGATTCGTTCATTGTTCGGAAGCGTCTATGTGGAAACGCTGACAGAGCGTCGTTCGGCGACCGCCGCTTCGATGTCTATTTGAGATTTGTTGTTTTAATTTTGTCTTTTCTTTATTAATTCTGTTTTATATAATAGTTTATTTCTATTGTCTTTTATTGTATGTGCAATGTATGAATAGTGTCTTCTTTTGAACGCTAAATATGTCGCTTTAATATAGCTTTTTATTTTAGATTAAACTAATATGCGAAATATAAAGAAAAACCAAAGTGAAGTGTGAAATGTGATGCACCTCTCAATGTAGTCGAATGTAGGAAACGTATTGATCTGACACACGTCACCAGCGGCCATCTTCGGAGAAGCCGCAATTCACAAAGTAAGAGGCGCGTTAAACTCTCATTGTTGCCAGGCGACGGGGACGGACGGAAACTGACTTTACCGTTATTTTATTTCTTCTTCGACTCGCGCTCGCTTTAACTCGTACTAAATATAGTTAATCAATGCCTTATCGTGTAAATGTTAACATCTAACGTAGATAACGCGCACCTTTATACTGATAGCTGCAGTTCATGGAATAGCTGAATTACTTTTATATGTATTTATATGGAATAATTAAGTCGATTATTATCTATCTATCCAGTTTGAATGTTAATTGAACATATCCGAGATAGCATTAAGACACAACTTGAACTGTTTTTATACAATTTCTGACTAGTTATGAATTGCAAATATATTTTGTACGTTTGAATCATTAAAACCGAGCCACAGTGAAAAGATAACGAGCCCCGTTACGTTAAGAAAACATTCGAAACATAGGAAGAGAAATATATAAAAAGAAACATAAGTAAAGTAGTAAGTAAGCAACATGGGTCGCAACTCGCAATTAAAGCCAATCGCAGTCGTCTATGTCGTCGTCGCACCGCCGCCGCTAGCCGCCGCTAGCCGCGCTCGCCGGTCCGGCGCGGGTGAACGACCCGAGCGCGTCCCCGCGATCGAACGCCTCTCCGCCCTGCCTGGCCCACTTGCGCGACAGACGTGTGTGATGCTTTATAGTCTGTGGACTCTCTACTCTACTGTATACAGTATACAGCATACGCAAATGGATGAGGACAATAATAAAAACAGGCTAGAGGAAACCAGGGCCGTTTTATGAGCTTTGTATATTCATATTTTTTGTTACTATGTACATATTTCATCGTCACATTAAATATAATAAATCAACTTAATGAATGTTAATGTTTTATACAAACACTACTTGTGAAATGCTTTACAGCATACATTACAGATACCAAATTACAATATTTTAAAAAGTAATGGCTTATCTGTTCCCTTTATAGCTTTTCATACTATTCAATTTTTACATGATAACATATTTTATAAGATAGACAAAAGAAACTTAAAGAAACAACTTGGTGACTGTAATATATTTATTTTCCAAATAGGTAACATTCCGTCCTCCTTTTTTATTTTGCCATGGTAACCCAACTGCACTAGTTTCTCGACGTCTAGTATATTTGAATTATGACCTCTATTGCGTACGTCGAAAAGACGTCCGTATGCGCCGTAATTCCTCGGTACACTGGCGACGAAGGTTTTTATTTTTTAATTTTTACGCAGCACTTCTGCACTTGGATGTCGTTCGTTCGTATCTTGTTTTTTAGGTTAAGATGAGTTTCACGTTTGTTCCCATAAAAAAGATGTGTAAAGTATATAAATGATATTTCTCTTTTATTAGTTTGACACTATTATTTCTGTAGTTCTTTGAAAAAAATACTGTGTAATAGCAAAATTAGAACACATTTTTTAAAGCCATGTAGAATTGTAGACGTTTTAATGTATGTACGTCAATATATATGTCCTTAAAGAGAGTCAAGATCGTAATCATTAAAAGCATTTGAAGATATGCCGTGCATATAGTAACACCGTTTTGATTAGATAAAGCTATCAAATATGTGTGATCATTTTATATAATATGTTAAGAATATAATACGAAGCCAGTTGTGGCGCTGGGGTACAAGCGTGCGACTGTTAACGCGATAGGTTGTAGGTTCCTTCCCGATTGAGGATATGAAATATATGGGGTAACTGAAGTGTCTTAATGTAATGAGAATACTAGTAGATGTGTTAAGTTACAAATTAAATTCTAAACAGTACATATCAGTTTTCAGGCTTACTGTCGTTAAAGTAGTAATAACTAGTGAACTATTATAATTAACAATTTGTATTGAGTTGAGTTTGACACAAGTTCGCGTTATAGGGACGGAGTTGGTAAAAGTTTGCAGCGCATGTGAGTTGCAGCGAACTTGGTAGTAGTTGCGCGAGTGGGAGCCCCCCAACTACGGCGCTCAACTAATCCGTCAAAAACATACTGAAACTACACGTACTATCTTCAGTTTTAACTAACTTACTTGGAAATTTCCCTCGTTACAACACTCCGGCCGCTTCCTGCTATGTGAAAGTAATCGCCTTTCATATACTTTGCTTTGACTTTGCTCGCTACGCTTTACTTGTTTCAAACAACTTTGTGTACACACCGCTCTGTTTATATTATATTTTGTAACTTATATTTGAAAGTTAACTGTTCCTAATATATGTATACCTATACGTAGGTATATGTTTTTTTGCGTAGGAATCTTTAGACTATTACGATATTCTGACATGTCAACTACTTTAATACCTTTTTACTAACTTAACGCTGTAAATCATGCACAACTTTAGCACATCATAGGGTAGGCAGAGGGAACCTGGGAACCTAGTGTTAAGTAACTCAAGTGTTGACTCCACATACTTGAGTGGCAGATTTCAACGAAGCAGTATAATGATACTACATACTTTTTAGCTTATGGCTTTCTATATAAAAATATCAAAAAATATGTTAATCACTTACCGATGTTAATGTATGTAGACATCGCACAAGGAAAATGTTCGCTATCTATTGAAATGAATCAAATTAAATTTAATTAAGGCATATCTCCACATACACGAATTTACCATACATAAAATTCATGTATGAACAAATTACTGTAATTCAAAGATTATGTAACAGTGACGTTTTAAAAGTACCTTCTTGTTATCTACACAGTCGAGGCGCAGTGACCATCTTGTTTATTGAACATAAAGTTATTTTTTTGTTACTCACACTAAATATCTGGAGCGGAGAGTAGAGTTATTGACTGATTAAATATAAACTTGTTTATATATAAATAAATAAATAAATAAGCCTTTTATTCGGATATAACAGAATATACAATTAACTAGTTGTTTCACTACTACAATATAAATACTAATACAATATAATATTTATTAAAATTATTCGTATATTTGATCCTTTTTCATTTTCTGTAAGTCCGTTTGCCAGTTAGCAAAGGCCTCCTCCAACCTATTCCATTCTATTCTATCTTTAGCTACTCTGCTCTAAACTTGTTTATATAAATACGATTTAATAAGTAGTCATCACCCGCAACTTCGCTTGAACTATACTAAAATGACCACACACACAATATTAAATATTTCATTTCCTCGCGTCGGAATCAAACCCTCAACTTTGGGCGTCACGCTCGTGACTATACTATTTGTTGATTCCCATATACATACCTACAGATATTCTATCACGTGCGTCGCCTGTTAAAATTGATAATATCCTCAACGTCTGTTTCGAAACACGAGTGTGTCTGGTAATGATAATAAATAATTGGGTGACTCGCCTCTTACATTCATTTGTTTAATTAAACATTTCAAACTTGTCTGCAATCGTAAATATAATTGACAATGTCACTTTTATAATAAAAGTGGATGTAGATAATGGATACTATATTCTGCATTTTCTTATACTATATTAAGAAGATAATTATTAGAAATACTAAAATAACTTTTTGTAGAGCATCGCCGATTTGTTACTTTTAGTTTTAATTTATTTAAAGTACTTTGAAGTTTATTTAAAGACGTAGTGTAAGAATTCATGTAATAAATAAGGCTGTAAAAGATGATAATTACGAATGATGATAACGTTTTAAGTTATCATTTTATGTAATAAGATAGTGAAATAAAATGCAAAGCATTAAGTTAAGTTAAGAAGCTCCTCAGTGATAACAATCACTGATCTACGGAATTGCAGTTTTATACTTGTGTTTATTACCTATACCTTTTATTTATTTTTATCTTAATAATTATACGAGTAGGTAGGTACAACGAACTACGTATCAAAAGTTTTAAGCGAGTTTGCCCAATATTCTTAGGTAAGTATAAGTAAAGTAACAAACAGACAGGAGTCAGTGGGGGATGGGAAACTTTGTTGCAAAAGATTTAATGGAAGTTAGTCCCGTCTTTGTCTAAGTTCGCTCGTCGCTCGTCTGGTCGCGCACTCGCGCCGCTTTCACATTCATAACTTTGTTGTTCCCATTTAGGGCGTCATACTCGTACCAGCCATTGGAAATGTTAAATGTTTTATATGCTAGCAAAATTCACTTTTGTATTTAAAGTATTTTATGTATGATGCGTTATGTGATGAGAATTATTAGTGTTGATATATAATAATTAAAAATAAATGAAACGTCAGTAAAATTGAAGGTTTTCCGAGTGTCAAAAGTTACGAATAACCAAGTTATATTTTATTTAAGCAGCCAAGGTCAATGTACAAAGAAATCACCTGATACGAAGAAGCGAAAAAACAACGGAAACAACCCACAGCGTCTCGACTTGAATCTATTTAGCTATCATTAAATTTACATTTTCGCGGCGCTCGCGAATCTGTCAAGTGGCAGCCCTGCGCGTAAATGTATATCTAGGGGTTGGTCTGTAGGGAAGTTTTATTGCTCGTGAATTTCATTATAACTTTGCTAGCCTTTCTACTCTTTAACGGCTTAAAACGTGGATTGTTGTCTAATTTGCACGAATTATGTCAAAATCGTTGTTAGACTAGAATTATGTGAATATACCACCTAGTTGTATTTACTTTGAACTATGTGAAGCAAAATGTTTGTTGATTAACGTGTTCATTAATAACTATATTTAAAATAGGAATCTGAGCAAATGTTATAACTGGTATACCACTAAACTCTAAAGATAACTAGAATAACTTTTGCATAGGTTTCTTAGACGACGTTAAACATGATAAAATTAGAGGCACGAAGAAAAGTTGTAATAATACAAAATGTTCTACAATCGATTTTACATATGGATGTTTTTTTTTATGGCTCGTAGCCTCGATGCTATTTGTTGACCCCGTAACACGCGACCGTGAATGTTTATTGATACGTACACGTAACATACATACATCTCATTGGCCGCACTGACTTATGTATACTATATATAGATATCTGGGTACTATATTACGAGGGCTTTAAGAAAAATATTGATTTTAAATCAAAAGAAAATGTATGAATAGTTTATATTTTGTAAAAGAATGTATGTGGAATTAATCATGTTCCATTTATTTTATAAATAGCGTGTATAAATCTAATCTACTCGAATTATATAGAAACTACTCCAAAATAAACTCATTAGTGTTTTAGTATTTCAGTGCTAATCCGCTGCGCTTTCCGTATTAAGCGTACCTAATAATTCAACGAACCGATAGGTAACTAATGGTAGATGTTGCAGTAATGATATATATCTAATTGGGGCGGGATTTCCCCGGCGATCGATAACACGGGGATTGTCTGTCACTCAAGATTATCGCCTGTAAATTATTGACGTTGGCTTTGCGTCCTGTACGGTGGTGATACGACAGATAGAAATCGGTCTTATTTAGTAGTGTCTTCGCAGAAGAGATCGTGTAAGGGGATATTCAAATGTATTTGCTAATACAGTACGTCAGAAGCTTTTGTAACAAGTTTACAAGGGTTTTGAAGTGTCCTATCCTTCATCGATAAATGTCCACAACACAAATTAGTTTTTCTATGTAAGCTTATTGTTCTTGAGATTAGCGCGTTCAACCAAACAGAAACTAAATCCTAAATCAAAATTTTCAGTATGTTTTCTGCAGAGACATTACTTCTAAAATGACTATTCTTCTAAGTTAAAGCAAGTTGTTAACATTATATGTATATGACGGAACAGCATATTGGTTAACATAGTTTTGGCGTTAGGTCAAACGTGTAATGTCTAACAAAGCTGGAATTACAATCGATACATGCACGACACTTGTCTGTCGTACTATCTGACAGCTGTGAGTTATTACGTTTGGCACCGTTTCATATTACATATTCTTAGTCTACCCATCTGTCTATGTATATTGTTATGAATGATAACGCCATTATAACTACGGTCATTTTAATAGCTTAGAATAATACACTTTAAATATAAACAGAAAATAAACTACTTTATTTAAAAGTCTTTAAATGCGTTTGAATAAGATATAGCAAAGTAACAGATTTTATTTTCCTTGTTCCAAAGCTTTACTTGGATAACTTCGCTTTAGCTACACAATCAATGTCGATAAACTTTTTTGTGTAAACATTAATGTTTTTTTTTTATTATGGCCTTTGTGACTGAGTTCTGATGAGGATTTTTTTTGATATAGCGCATTTACGTTTGGCTGATAAGACGATATTAGTCTAATCGGACGCTCGTTTACACTATGAGCCGATTTTTAGAGACGCTACTTATTAGCGGAACCCAACGCATCGTTTTGTCTAACAGGAATACCTTAATATAAATATATTTAAAGTAAATAGTTCCCCTCGATGGAATTTGATCTAATAACCATCACGTTTGTAGCCCAACTTCGGTATATAATAAGTCTTTTAAAATACTTACAAAATATAAGTCAGCTTTATATTTTATTTCATCTAAAACTGGGGTCATTAACCAAGTGGCACTCTCTAGAACGATCGAGTTTAGAATTACTTGCGGTTATACTGCGACAACTGTCTTGTGGCAGTGAAAGGCTGTAAGGGAGACTGAGATTAATGGAGTGTGTTTAGAAATCAATTTGATATTGTACATCCATAATTTCTTTTGTTTAAGAACAAAATACTTGTTTTTGTATTTTTGAATATCGTTGCATATTGTTTATGTTTAACTTATATAAACGAACGTTTAGGTTAATTTAGATGAGGTTATTTATATTCAGTGGTAAACAAGAAAAGGAGGATTCTTGAAGGAGTTTTTTTCGTTCAAAAATTCCACTCAACTTGTCCGTTTTGAATTTAAATCGACAGATCACAACAATGTAGTCGGGATAACAAAAAAGTATTAAATTATAAAAAACCGATAACGGATGTCACGTTTCCCAAGTTAAAGACAATGATCGTCGACTCGCCAGCGCCCTTGCGACTCCGCAATCGATAGTTCAAAGACCTCCGCCGACCGGTAACAAGTTAGTAGGTTTCGAAACCGCACAGCCACTCTGTGAGCCGATAAGAAATGTGCTGATAGCGTTTATTGCACACTTGTTTGTACCTCTACGTGGATTACTGTGGACGATTTCTGGAAATTTTTTAGCAAATGGAAAAGGAAAAAGTGTATTGTTATCTAATGTTTTAAAATGACATCAAAGGTTTTGTTTATGAAATAATAAAAAAAAATAATGAATTAAATTTATATGAATAAATAACACAAAGTTACAATTTCTTATACTTTGTAGTTACATTCTTGATACCAGCATATCAGTGATTACATCTCCCTCAAGTTTTCATTGTTCCTAAAGTACTAATCGGCCATCATCCGATAATATCATAGCTGTTTTCCTGTAGAGACTGCTGGATGGCTCGGCTAATACGATAACCGCACAACTCGTTATCTACTCCATTTATCTTTTAATTGAGGAGTAATCTCGAGTATTATTGTGAGACTACTCTGGCAGAACTGAACGGTGATGGTAGAAACGAATGATATTATACTTTTTAGGAACGTATATCCAAGAGGCGCGGGTTCACATCGCCCTATGTTTATATTTTTAAACGTTTTCTATGATAAAATGTTATTCATTAATTTGTGTGGTGTATGTTATCGACTCAATAACATTTTAAATGATATAGGGCAGTTATAAAATTAATATTATATTTATACATAGTTAAATATGTAAATAAAATGACTGAAACTTATTGTTTTAACTCTTTATATAGGTAAACGTTTAAGTTTCGAGTTCTCCGTACAAAATATACGGTATTTATTGTTGCATGCCAAGATCGCCGCCGGATGCGATCAATGGTGCTTTCAATTAAAAGTTCCCCGAGACCGTTGTGTCGAGTTGTCTGTCGGTCGCTTTTTGCCTGAAACTTTAACTCTCGGAGTATTTTATACGTAGTCGGTGTGTTACTTAACTTTCTATGTACACAGTTATTGGTTTACTGTTCACTGAAGCTTGTTTAAACTTTATTTTTGTCCGTTTTATAATATTTTTGTGGCTAGTGTTGTTGCTGCATTTCTTGCTATTTTTATTTTATTGATTCGATTAAAAAAAATGTTTATTTTATCTGTGAATATTTATTTTTAACTATAATACATCTAATGTATTTTGTTTCTGTAGTACAACTGGAGTGTGTGTAAGATAATTTATTTTATCGAGTTAGTTAGAGATTTTTTTCCATATAAGTATATTTAATATCAACATTTTCATGATTAATATTTCTACATCACAAGTACGCCAGAGTGAAACATTAAAGTGTTTTAATTATACAAATAGTGTATGTATTCGTAAATCAAGCAAACATATATGCAAATAGCCAACACAAATGGTAACGACATTGAGCTCCATCGCGCTGGCTGGTTCCACTTGATTTATATTTAGTTATTTGCATTACGAACGATTATTGGACAAGGTTGTGTTGCTAAGTGCTGAATTAGACACTGCCAGCTAAATATATTGAGCACTCTATCATTCAGCGAGCCGGTCTGTATTACGTGCTTACGTCACGAGGGCTCAAGTCCCGTTGGCCGTTATATGTAAGCAACTCTTAACGAACTAATAATGATGCTTAGTATGTACTAAATAGTAGCGAACCATTCTAACTCATGAATGTGTATGCATCGACCGTTTGCCGTCTATTCGCCGAAATTCCCCAATAATATTATGTGAACGTAATAATTACATTGTTATCTTTGCCTACGGAACAGCACGTTTGCATATGAATATTCATGTCCCGAACTGCACGGGCCGGAGATGTGGCAAACAAGCCCTCGTGGTGCAGTATAATCTATTTATAGACAATTTATCACTTGTTGTGTACTTCTATATTATATAAAAATAGCTTTCACCTGCAGCCTTGTCGCAGTCTAATGGAAGTACTTCTGCATATATTCTGCATGGAGATATATTTTAGTACAGAGCCTTCCTCGGTTCGGGCTGTCCAATATAAAATAAATATTTCATACCGTACCAACAATTTCTGAGATTAGTGCGTTCAATCGAACAAACTCTTCAGCTTAATATAGATATATGTGTTTATATCTAAAGCTTGAATTACTATAGTTTTATAATAGTTCTAGACCTCAGACTTACTTTATTCCTTGTTGTCTTATTTTTAAAATGGTTCGTCCCAGAATAATGACGCTACATAAAAATATTTTCAGCACTGTAATGTGAGGTGATTTGGCGTTATTACGTAAATGTAATACTTGTAATATTTCCACACACCTGTGTAATTCGATTATGACGGTTTTTGTAGTGTTGTCGTCGCCATTTCCAACATGTTACGTACGAGTATGACGCTGCGAGGCGGAAACAATGCAATGTAACGTTTGAATCATAAAGTTTACAATGCCCCCCTCCCTGCCCCCCTCCCCCCGTCCCTGCTTTATGGCCCGTAAAATATTACCCCGGTCTCCGCATAACACTATAAAAATAATCTTCTGGAGTGCCGTTATATTGCAATGTATGTATGTGGGTCGGGTCTGGAGTAGTGCAGGGCGGACGGTTTGTATCTAGTAGGTACGTAGGGTACTAACGCGAGGTTTATATTTATAAAAGAAATCTATTTTAAGTCAGCTTATTTGTTTTCTTTGAGTATTTGTCAATCCACTCTTGCTCAACGTTACGCCACGTTCGTTACCACGACGATAACGTTATTGGCCATACATTTGATTTAAAAGTATTGAACTCTGTATAAAGCTATAAAACATATTTATTGGTCGATCACATCTCACTTCCCGCGGTGTCATTTCATGTTTACAATTTGCGTCGCTCGCTCGTAAAGTGTGTTGCAATGTAAACGAATTTCTAATTCGAATACTATCACGTCGAGTACACGTGCTTTTATACAATACGGTAACTTGCCTACTAGTTTAGACGTGTAGAAGTTGTAATTACCGAGTAATTGATTATTGTTCGTTAAAAAAACAACAGAACATTATACTAACTATATTTTACACGCGGCTTTCGCGGCACCCGTGGTGAAATGGAAATACCAAAAAGTTTCGTATGATACATGACAAGTTCTAAGTAAAAGGTAAACCTGATCGCAAGTAGAGTGGGTTACCTACCACCACTGTACTTGCGATCAGATTTGTAACAGTACATTAAATCGAACCAGTAAACTCCTCAGCTTTTATTATTAAAATTGTCTTAATTGATAGATATTGTTATTAGAGGCCATCGTGATACAATGGCACAGCGTGTGATCGTAAACGCAACGGTTGTAAGTTGTTCGATTCCCACTCGCAGAATTGGGGAATGCGGAGTGTCTTAACATTAGGTTCCCTCTGCCTACCCTTGCTGTATGCGGGAGATTATTGTGATTTAGAACTTAGTCTCACGTTAGATTATACTTGTTCCAGGTGTGGAGTGAGCTCATTCGGCTCGCGGTGACAGCAGGCGGTGTGTGACAGTGTATAAGTGCGGTGCGGTAGTGTGCGCGTGCGCGAGTGCGGGTGCGCGCCGTGGTGAGTGTGTGCGTGCGCGCGCGTCCGTGGTGGCGCCGACGCGAGCGTCAACTCGATGCCGGTGCGCCGATGGATCGGTGATCGCGGCCTGACTACGTCACAAGAGCAGCGCTGGTGAGTTCAAATACATGCACACCTCCCATTTGATTTAACAAATCAAAAGGAATGTGAACAATTTATTTTAACTTTGAAAGAATGAATTTGTTACTCAAAAAAATCAATTTGATTGTGTTCAATAGAATTTGAAACTTGGTAACATGAGTCAAGCTCATGCTTAAAATTATGTATTTAAAGATCAGCACTTACATACTCATTACGCTCAATTCGATTTATAACATTTACGTTTCATACATGACCCTTAAACCGTTGATGCACGCGAAACTACTTGAAAGTATAACCTTGAACTTATACGTACTTCTGGTTATACGCACCAACTGTATTGATGTCTGGAGTCTTCCACGCTTTATTTGACAGAGACTGGCCCCGGACGTGATATTGATATAAGTGTCTACATTAATTCCTAAAGCTACGTTGTAGCGTGCTCAGTAGTATACGTTACTCGTTTCTCAAACATATATATTTTTAAAAATTAAATTATTATAGGTTCTTCATTATTCATGAGATAATTATGTGGCTCGTGGCTGAGACGTTCAGCGCCTGACTGTAAACGCGGCTGTCGTGGCTTTGGTTCCCATTCGGGGGAATGAGTTATTTCCTTTCCTATATTTTCATTAACTCTATCTGATAACCAAACCAAGCACGACATAGAGTTCGGTGCTTGAGAAACGGAGTGTGTATACGGTAGGCCTCCTCTGCGTTCCCCGCTCTATGCTGAATGCAACGTGAATTTATAAAAACTAAAAAAAATATTAATTGATTAGACGGTACAATTAGAAGTAAATTATAAATATGACGAGTCTATCGTTTACGTCGTTATACCAACTTCACCTTTTAATGCGTATTTCAGACACATTTCAGAGGGGCCGACCTACTTTTTGAAATGGATGTTCTTGCGGAATCTTCGAATTTCATTCAGTTCGCTCACCCGACCGTGATTCTTAATATTTCTAGAGGCTTCGCAGTGAAATAGTATCACACGCGTTGGGAATATTTAAACTACTGAATTTATGTGCTCTCTTAAAAATAATTTCTGTACGTATATAGGTAGTTTCATTTATGAACTAAATCTCTGTACATATTAATTATTAAAGTACTAAAATATAATACATATTTTAGAACACTTCTTAATTTTTTTTTCAAATACTAAAAGTGAAAAAGAAAAATGTAATTACAATTACTGACTATATAAATATTAATAGTCTCAATTAAAGCGCTATGATTAAGTGAGCAAAACAGGAAACATGTTACTATTAATTTAACATAATTCTATAATATATAAAATTTAATCATCATACATGTTTAATTATTATTTTATTATAAATTATAATTTCTATTCATCAACCGTAGAATATGAATGCATTTAAAGTATACAATGAAAACGTGTTCATTCAACACGCAAGGTCATCACAACTCACATATTTGCCCGACAGTCGAGATAAACGAGACGTAACCGTTAATTGATATACCAAGAAGTATTTAATTAGACGTAAACAAAAACATTACCGCCACACGAGGGACGACGCAAGTGTTGAAAAGGAAAATTTACTCGAATGAAATTAGTTTTCCATTGTTTTATTCCATTAACTAACCTAATTAATACTTGGGAGGGTTTTTTCCAACGTTGATAACTTTGGAAGGATGTGTTTGATGTATTAAATTGAGTACGTGTAATAATGTCTATAAATCATACGATTCTACATATTTTACTTTTAGGTCTTTTCACGAACGTTATTTGATCCTATTGAATTTCAAGTCAAATATTATGATATATGTGTTCGTACAAAATGTCCGCCTTAAAGGAAACGTCAAGGAAAGTTTCAGACTAAATATAATATATTGGCATAAAAATATTGACAATCGTGTATTAGTTGTTCTTTAGTTAGTTAAATATTTTTTTTCGAGAAAATATACTAATCCTGTGTCATAGACATAACTTTTTACATATTTTAAATCTATTGCTATTTTTAAAGCGGTCGACATATAATAAAATTAAAAGTTATACCACTGTGCCATATTACCTACTATTATAATAACTTAATGAAACAGAGGAAATATATGTATTTTCGCTACATGTTGCGTACGTGTCCAGATAACACTATAACAATAGCAGTTAATTGATTTCAAGAAACCTGTACCTATTGCTCGTAAACAAACGTTTTGCCGTTACAATTATTATTATATAGGGTCATCACTTTTGTATTCGTTATTATTTCACACAAAAGCTTCACGCCGTATCCCGCACGTGGCAGGGTAGGCAGAGAGGACTTAATGTTAAGACACTCCGATCACCACTTTGTGCAGAATTCTGAAGGCAATTGCGTATTGAGTGGCGGAAATCAACACCGCGCTTCGCCTCGACACCAGAGCAAAGAAAAGAAAATATTAAATATTTCATTTGCTCGAGTGGGAGTCAAACCTACAACTTGTCGCGTTTACGCAGTCACACGCTTGTGCCCTTGCGCCGCTACTGTCCTTATTCGACATGCTTTCCTAATTATACAATATCAATATTCGGATAATAAACAGTTATTTTGTCATTCGTTAACACGTAAACAAACATTGTTAGCATATACGATTTTACACATGTATTATTATGACATAAGTAAGTTGGTATTTTTAAGATGATCCGTCCGCTTAGAGTAGACAATGACAAGAAATAATAATCCCCGACTAGATATAAATAAACGTATTCAAGTTATTAATGATTATTATACATTTTCCTTGTATTTGTTGTGCTTAATGGTGCTTACATAATATTTATCGATACACGTCACTACGTATCTACTAAAGAGCCATTGTTTTGATTATATAATGACCTACTTTTATGATGTTATTAATAACGAAAATGTGCTGCTGTATAATATATAAAATATTGAAAGCATTAAAATTGTGATTATTGTTCGAATACATGAAATGCTTTGTCTTTATTTGAACCGTCATTATTGTTGAAATAAAAATGAAGAGTTTTAATTTAAATTGTATTTTTTGTGGAGAAATACATTTAAAAATAAAGTTATGGTGCTTTTATTATCTATTAATATTAAATAAAAGAATGATTTTCCCGTTATTTTTTACATGATTGCTCAATTTTTATGGTGTTTATATCACTATTTGTTATATGTATTACGATTTTCATTTTTTTGCAATAAGTATTCAGTCTTGTATCTTCTTTAGTATGGTATTGTATCTTCAGCTCAGAAAAATTAATGATTTATATCATAAAACTTTTCACACTTTTTTTATCATAAAAGTTAAAAAATGTAACATACTACGATAAGTATTATTAATAAAAAATAGAAGGAAGTATGTAGAATACGTACTATTTCGTTGTTACTACAGTTATTTATATTTGTACTGTCTGGGCTAATCAAACATTTTCAGACAAACATCAACATATAATTTTCGTAAATTTGATTCTTTTTCTATTCTCGATGACTATATTTATTATAGTTTTTATTATTTTTCGACACATTCACATTTATATTCTTCAAAGTTAAGTCATTTATGTCATTAAGTAGCAATACAAGCAGCTAATTTATGTATGAACCTCATAAAATTATTTACACACCTGTCTCCATCTGTCCAGTCTTATTAAGCAATTAAATACGTAATTTTGAAAGAAAATGTTGTATGATCATATTACATGTAGGTGGTACTATTCTTGAAAATCAAAACATGTTAAAAAGAGTGTAATTCTTGATTTACTTGACGACTATATCAGTTCTTATATTGTAGCACAGTAGGTAATAAGTAGGGTGTAGAGTCTGTAGATGAGTAATTCAACAAGTTGTGTTTCTGCCCTAGGTAAAATGAGCGCGGCGAGACCGACACCGATTTGCCAACGCCAACCCTAATGACATTCAAATTGTGAGTAGACACTGATATTGATCGTTCACTCATTCTCATTATGACGTGTTTATATTACTATTTAATAGTATTCGTCAACATTTGTACTATGTACTAATTTACACAAAAATGTTTAAATATGTTTTTAAAAAACGACGTTTAGAAGAAAACACTTCTTGTCGCTATTATAAAATTTTTAAACAAGAAATCCAACGTACGTGTTAAAATTATACTTTTCCTAACCATTTAAATATCCTAATAATGTTTGTAATTCAAGAAATCGTTCTCGTATAATAAATTTGACCGTTTCTCAGTATTCCATTCCATTCATATTCATAATTTACTTATTGAGTCATGAAACGGTTTTGATAGATAATTCGGATTCTTTTATTCGTTATTTCCATAACTGTATATTCATGCACCCAAATCGCTTTGGCAGAGCTCCAGATATCGAACACTCGCGTTGTACACGCTGCCGTTTGCTCGACTCTGCAAAATTGATACATTGAGACATGCTAGATGTCTATAAGAATTAAAACATTTCATAAAGTTTGTTAAATTGTGGTTCATAATATCTGTATAAAACGTACTCTGAAAATTTTAATCAATTTCGGTTATAAATATATATATAAAAAATGTTAAATATAGTGAAATTGGATATTGGTTACGTTTTCACAATTGTATTTTGTATAAGTTATTTATATATTGCATCCGAAATCGTTCCGATCGTCCGAAGGCTGTGTGATAATAAAATTTGCAACCTCGTTGTTTTAATACTGAAACGGCTCACATTCAGGTCGATTGAGTTGTATCCCATAATACCTACTCGTATACGTATATTTATTGGATGTCGGTCGATCCTTATAAAGTGTTTAACATATAAACACACGTGTAAATGCTCATCGATGTCATTAAAGGTGTTTCCTAGCTGTGTAACACACTGTGTACTTCCTGTCATTTTTACAGGTAAAATATGACATTGTTTATATTGTGTTGTTGTGGACATTAACATGAATTATATCCCCGAAATTTGTTGCTACTTACATTTATTGTTTAACCATGTAATAAACTAATAAATACGATTATGCAGCGAATTACTTATATTTGATGGTATTGTGAAACTTAATAACTAACTCTTAAATAAAAATGAAACTCTTAAACAAAAGTAATAGTATTTTCAAACATATATTTCTATGTGAAATTAAAATTTGAAGCATACATTTAACTGTTTTCCATTGGTAAAATAAAATATAATGATGAAATTGGCGTCGACACGAGAGTTTTAAGTTTCAGTGCACATTTTCAATTCCAACAGCAATATAAGTGAACTCGGTCACGTAATAAATGTAGTATGTCGTTTGTTTGCAGGTGACGCGCTGCGGAGCGGTAATTAAAGCGGCTCTGCCGCTTTAAATGGACAAACGCAAGATGCTGCCAAAGAGAGCGCGTATGGATAGCATGCGGGGTCCGATCGCCAATGGACCCCTGCAGTCGAGGTGAGATCCTGTTGTTGGCATGCGCCTTCCATTTTCTATGTTTAATATCGTACTAACTTGGTACTTTATAATATAAAACGGAACAACTTTTTCGTCTCATCATTCAAATTCAAAGAAAATAGCCTGCAATCATCTACTGCAGTAGAGCGCATTAACTTTTTACTGGTGCTTCAATAGGTTTACTCGGCTCTTATGCAAAGTTGAAACACGCTATTACCATTCAACTTTGTGTACGTTGAACTTAGTATTCTAAATAATAAACTAAAGTGTATAAACGTTAAATGAACCGGATGTGCTTCGGAGTTCGAGCGCCGCCGTATGAACGCAGATTACAGATAAACTTTTGACATGCAGATTCGTTACATTACTACTTAGTTCTTTCTTCGAGAAACGTATATTGACTTGCGTTAGATGTAATGAACTTTTAAATCAGTTTTGAATATTGTACTCGTAGTATATGGTTTATAAATATGTATTGGTAATAAAATTTATTTATTTACAAAAGGTGACATACTTCTATGTAATCTGGTAGGGAGACATTGAATGTAACACATTCACTAAAACAATGATCACAACATTCCGACAATCTATATATTTTTCCTTTGTAATAATATAAAGAGATTGCCTCTGTCACTTTCAGATTTTTTGCATCTTAACATTATGTTCCAAATAAAAACAGAGGCCATCGGGTAAAAGCACATGCGTGCTATTGTAAACGCGACGGTTGTGGGTTCGATTCCCACTCGGGGAATGAAATATTTAATATTTTCATTTCCTCACGCTGGTAACGAAGCAAAGCGCGGCGTTGAGTTCGGTTGAAAGAGGCAGTGTTTTAACACTAGGTTCCCAGGTTCCCTCCATCGCCTAATAAATATGTGCGTGACTTAACAAATCATTTTTATGATAAATCCTAACGTACACAACATGTTGTGTTATAACATAACACGAATGGTATATAGTATATAACGCCGTTGGTGGCTTATTTTTCCGAATCGTCGAGGGTCATAAAGAACGAGGAGAGCACTTGCGGCGTTGGCCTCGGATGTCCTTGATGTTTGCCGCGCCGTAAAGTCATAACCGTTGATTATATTATTATTATTATCACACCGAACGAATACATACATAAATTACATAACTCGTTTCATGTCGGCCTGTTTGATTGTCGGCGCCGTTTATTTAAATTTTTTGTCACCCTCAAGTATTTAAAACAATTGATTAGCCTGAGTACAAACGTTGCAATTCATGTTGAAATATGAAATAACAACTATTATAGATTAGATTATGAGTCGATATTATGTATGACGGGCGTTCTGATCGAGCTTAGACTGGTTAGGTGTTATTACATAGACAGGTACCTACTACATACGTGAATAAAGTAATGAAAATGATAACTATGCAAATGAAGGTGGGCTGTCAGTTTTTTGATATCTTTGAGGGAAAACCATATGAAGCTAGCGGATGATCTAATACTACGTTATAATCTAATACTAATCTATAACCTACGTTATATAAAGAAATATTTCTTTATATTATAGTAAACTAGAATGTTTAGTTAGGCAAAACACCTAGCAATAAATCATTTCTTGTTAAACTTTCGGTAAATTTAGAACTGATTTATTTGGTACCATCACACCGGAGAACCACCTCTATTGTAAATATAGATATTCCTTCATAGAATTTGATGAACCTATAACTATGCGTGCTGCACGGGGTCGTGGGCGGCGGTGATCATCATCAGGTGACCCGAACGCTCGTTTGCCTTGTCCTTTTTCCATAAAAAAAAAACACAATCCGTCTACACAATTTCACATAACTAAATACACAATTTGATTATGTCACCCAGTATTAAATATATCATAGTTATTGCTTTTTAAATTCTTAGAGTGCTTTGAACCCATGGTATATACCCATGGTACTATTTTCCAATGATTGACTAACATTGGTCCAATGTTAGTCAGTCACGTCCCAAGTGTTTAAGTATAATAATAACTTTATATGTTCAATAATGTCGAAGTTAAATTTATTTCAACCGGTCACAAATCATATAGGTATTATAAAATAGATTCTGTAGAGTCTAAAGTAAATCTGCAATGCGTCGTAGGAAGGTTAGAGATAGGTCAAGGCGGGCCGAAAATGGTGTTGGTGCATTTGTTTCTTTAATATGCTTTCTGTGTTAAGTGTGCAAACATACTAAATAAAATTGATGGTACAAGCATTTTTTTAACATTTTTCTTTTAATCTTAATTATGTTTAAAGTAACTTTTAATTTTAATAAGAACTTTACAAACGCAAGGAGTAATGCTTATCATTTTAACACATTTAATGGGTTTGAATTGTATTATTGCATGACTAGAGTTAATTCAAACCTCATTAGTAACGTATCAAGGCGACACGGCGAGCGGGCGGTGAACGATCTGTGGTCAATTGGTCTATTAATGACTTCCACCGAAGTTACAAATTTAAAATTAATGGTAGGACGTAAAACAAAATGACACTTCCGATTTTTTTATGTTTTTCTAACAAAATACAATTCAATCGCTCTGAAACGTATAATTAACCTAAATTATACGTTGTTGTGTAAGTCACAAAAAGATTTATGAACTTGATATTAAGGATCATGCACACTTTGTAAACCTAGAAGATCTCTCATTTTATTCAAAAAGCTAAAAAGACACTTGTGCTTAGGCATATACAGGGTGGAATTGTCAGCACCACTTTAAATGAAACCACAGTTTTAACTACTCTATAAAAGCCTAATATAATTCGGAAAAAAAATAATTCCCAAAAATGAAAAAGTTATTTTTTCAAACAAAATAAATAATAAAATTATCGTTTTAAAATAAAACACCATTTGTATAGTATAACATAGGCACGCACACACTTACCTGTCAAATCGGAAACGTCGCACACGTATGTTTGCGTCACACGAAATACAGGTATGGATAAAAATCGTGAAATGAAAAAAAAATCCTATTCCCAAACTGTTGAGGTACCTTGATTAATTTCTTAGGTGTGGGTTTGAAATATATTACCCTATATGCAGTTTCAATAAAAGAAGCGCTGCCTCTTCCACCCTGTATAATGTTAGAATAGGAAAAAGTAATAAAATAATGTACAAGTTTCAACAAGAACACAAACAAGTGGTTGAGATAGAATCTATTTCGGAGAAAACAAATAAATTAGCGTGATAGCCACTCGTCTGATACGAGTGCGAGTTGTGCGATATCGTAGATAAACAATACGCTCATCAAAGATTTCCGAGTATCTACCCTAATTCACTTTCAAAGTCCGTAGAGTTCTCCTAAAAAGCCTCGTCCATCGGGTTTAGTCAACTTATTCTTTTCCCGCGCTAATCCTATTTACTTTCCATCAAAACTTGCCCAAAAGGGGTTGCCGCTGCGATACGCCGCTACCCCATCTCTTTGTTTGCCCCCAAAATCTGTTTTCGTCTGCCCGGCAAAGTTCCACGAAATTCCGTAAAACTTCCCCCTTCGGAATTACTTTCTCGTTCCACCCGTCGAAAGTTTCGGCGGCAATAATAATAATTCAGCCTTGCTATGACGAAAGTTTAATTTATTAGTTTAATCGTACTGGCGCGGCTCTAATTATTCCGGAGCCCGGGAGGGTCTACTCCGTATCCCAAGTAGCCGATATTTGATTTGAAATCCAATTTGTCCGACTATTCGATTTGATCCGGCCAAAGGTTGACATTACGTAAAGTATATATTCGTAGCGATATCTTCCGGTGTAATATATGTCGTCTTTAAGGAACGTCGGGTTTAGTAATAAATTTTACCGCCACATTTGCTTTATTCGCGAAGGAAATGGATTTTAGGTTTATATTACTATTAAATGACAACGTTGAATTGTATTAGTTAGTCGTTTACGTTTCAAGGATAACTTTAATATTTATTGTCTTAGTACGGTTAAGTGGCTTATAAATGTTAAATAACGTTTAGTGTTTTTAGAGTTGACGGTTATATAAAATATCTTAAACGGTTATAATATTTGTTTCGTTGTATTTATAAAGCGACTCTGATAGGTTTTAAGTATACCTAAAAGTTTTTTTAAATATTGTCTATGCTCTGATAATGGACATGTCAACATTCCTCTCCTAAACGAGAATCGAGTTTATTATTTACTAGTACGTGTCACTCTGCTCTTATGCTCCTTACTATTTTTAATATATTTTACTACGATATTTAACGATATCCAGATATCTTTTCATAAAACAAAACAACGATCACTCTCGTATAAACTTTGAACAGAACTTGAGCCTCGATCGTATAATAAACAGTTAGTTGAACGCATGGAGTTTTGAATAGTTAGTGAATAGCTTCTAGCGAAGATAATAATGCAATGCATCCTTTGTTTTATTATTGTAGTTGCTAGCGCGTCTATTCACTATTTCAATTGAGATTGCTTAAAGTTGTTCAAGTTATAGGCATTTTTCAATCTTCCAATGTTAGAATATTTTACAATAGATGTACGTAAATAAGAAGCTCAAGCTTATAGTTCCTTACATTTCGCATATTACAAGAATGACAGTAAGAGGCAACCTAGTGTCGAGACACTCCGCCTCCAATTTTCTGCTCACCACTCTCCGCCCGATTTTCTCAACATTGCGTGTCCGCCTCTTTTTGTTTTGTTACTAGAGAGAGGAAATGAAATTATTCAATGCCTCGAGTGGGAATCGAACCCAAAACTGTCAGCCTGGCTCAAACATACACAAGTGGCAACGCTACGTCAATTAGTGACAGTACGAGCAAGACGATATAGAACATGTAAAACTGTTTACATGGAAACAATACGTATTCAATAGCAATGTATTCCCATGGCGAATGTGTCCGACAATTAGTCGCGAGAGGAACAATTCCGCTTGATTAATATGCACTGCAACGAATGTATACGTAGTGGATTGTATGGTATCGTAGTTATCCGACCGAATTGTTGTTAATATTGAATTAATCAACGTTCCCATTATATTTGAATTGTACTATATTTTGTATTGGAAATTGGGACATTTACATTAAGTAGGCTCGTTACAAGTGTTGTAGCATCAACTAATATAATATAAATTTATAGTACCTACCGAGTTATCGATACATTATAATAAAAATTATCTGATATCTGCTCGCTTTCTGTACGTGGAAAATATATTAATTCTAGCGGACGCGCGCAGCTTCGCTTGCGTATTTAAGGGTGAATTCTAATAACCCATGAAACATGTGTTCAATGAAATATTTTTAAGAGTCTAAATTTCAAATTTTATAAAAATCGGTGGAGATTTAAAGATTTTTCCATACAAACTTTCAACCCCTTATTTGCCCCCTTAGGGGATGAATTCTGGAAAACCATGAAACATATGTTCAATTAAATATTTTTAAGGGTCTAAATATCAAATTTTATAAAAATTGGTGACGATTTAAAAAAAAACTTATACAAACTTTCAACCCCTTATTGGCACCCTTAGGGGGAGAATTCTAGAAAACGATGAAACACGTGTTCAATTAAATACTTTTAAAAATCTAAATTTCAAATTTTATAAAAATCGGTGCCGATTTAATTTTTTTTCCATACAAACTAGAACCCCTATTTCACTCCTTTAGGGTTAAAATTTTTCAAAATCCCTTCTTAGTGGATGTCCAGATTAAGAAAGTAAACTTTTGTCCAAATTTAACGTTTCTACGCACAGCGGTTACGGCTGTGCGTGCGTCTTACCTCAGTCAGTGAGGACAAGTCCTTTTATATATATAGATTATCGATGTAATAAAAATAAAACCCAAAGCAATCATTTTTAAAATATTTCATATATTTTGTTTAGTTAAATTAATAATAATAAAAAATGGAAACCAAAAGAAGTGTTCTTTAGATACTTTTGTAGTAGGTTAAAGTCCTATTTATATACTTCACTCTGCAACCCATAATGTACCCAATAAACATTATTAATTAGTAAACGTTATACGTTTTTTGTAATATTTTGATTCTTATAGCGTCATGTAACATATTTTTTAACTATAATATTAGTTAAAATACATATACAACAAATTCCGTTGCGATAAAGTTAAAATATCTTAGATATTTTAGATGTAAACGATTATTAAATTTTCTTTAAAGAGTAAGTTAAGCTTTCCGATGCTTCGTGTAAACTGTTTGAATATATTACCATTCATAGCTCTATAAAACAGTGTATAGGCTAACGAAAAGGAAGGAACGTCAAAGGAAGCTTATGTTTTTAGTTAATAAAATGTATGACGTTTTTTTATTATTTTATATATATTTCATGTATTATTAATATTTTCCAGGCCCCTAGTGGCATTGCTCGACGGTAGAGACTGCACCGTCGAGATGCCAATACTAAAAGACGTGGCGACAGTGGCGTTCTGCGACGCCCAATCAACGTCGGAGATACACGAGAAGGTGCTCAATGAGGCGGTCGGCGCTCTCATGTGGCACACCATCATACTGACCAAGGAGGACCTGGAGAAGTTCAAGGCGCTGCGGATCATAGTGCGCATCGGGTCGGGTGTTGATAATATTGATGTTAAAGCGGCGGGGGAACTAGGTGAGTGGCCTGTTGGGGATGTTAGAATTAACCGAAGTGTTTTCTTTGTCGTGAACGAACGCGGCGTTAGGTTACTTCATTCCAAATTCATGTGCGAAGGATAGAGAAAGCAATGTTCCAAAACTAGGTTCGCTTTATCTAGTGTTGAATGGTATGTTTGAAAATATAAAAAAAACAGTTTTTTTAATATTTATTCATAAATATGTTTGTATTTAAATTCACCTAATTTCAATTTAGTCGGTCTATGAAAATTCATGTTTTTAAGAGTATATTTGTTTTTAATAACAAACGTTTCAATATATAATTTTATTAAGACATCTCAATTAACGACCATTTAAATCAACTCAACGAAATTGATCTATTTAATTAAAATGCAACATTTTGTCTATTTATAAACGACTAGGTTTTATCTGGTGCTTCGTCTTCTTTGACAAAATGAAATAACTAAGAATTGGACCGTTTATTTTGAGAGTGGTGTAAGTCCATTTTCTTTTGTTTCGAGAAAATTAAAGGTTAGTATGTCGCTGATTATGCAATTTCATTTACCGACCGATTTTAAGTTGTACAAAACATGGGTTTTTTTTGACAAATTAAACACGGACTAGTTATATATATAAAAAAATTACATTAAATTAAGCATGAATTACGTGATAGCTCATTTTTCTCAAAAATGGACTTACACCACTTTCAAAATAAACGGTCCAATGATGTGGGCCGTCTTGGCTCAGGGGCATAAGGGTGTGACTGTAACGCGATGATTGTGGGTTCGATCCCCACTCGAGGCAACGAAATGTTTACTTGAATTTATATTTTCGTTTCTTCCCTCTGGTATCGAGGGAATAGCGCGGCGATAAGTTCCGACAGTCAATACGCAATGCCTCCAGAATTCGGCGGAAAGTGGGGAACGGAGTGTCTTAACACTATGTTCCCTCTGCCTATTTTATTGCGTGCGGGATATGGCGTGAAGCTGATCAATTTTTTTTTCATGTATGAGTCACACATCGCACATTCTAAGTGCCCACGGTAACTCTGACCGCAAGCACGGTGGGATAAGAATAACGTTATATAGCCTATATAGCCTATATTTATAAGCCTTCCTCGATAGACGGACTATCTAGAATAAAAATATTTTTTCAATTCAATTCAGTAGTTCCTAAGGTTAAGGTAAACAAACACTCTTTACCTTAAAAATAATATCTTCCTACTGGATTAGTAGGACATTAACACACATAGTGTTAAAATTATAATGTGTTTTTAATGTAAAAATATTTGAAATTTCAGGTATAGCTGTATGTAATGTACCGGGCTACGGCGTCGAGGAGGTGGCGGATACGACGATGTGTCTCATATTGAATTTATACCGGCGGACGTACTGGCTCGCTAATATGGTGCGGGAAGGGAAAAAATTTACAGGTAAGGCCTTACGTTAGTTACTTTTGCTAACATATAGCTGAACACTTCTAACACTGTGTGGTATATTGTGTGTGAAGTGTGACTGTAAACGCGACTAGTTGTCGGTTTGATCCCCACTCAAAGAATGATGAAATAACACTCGAGGCAGGTAATCAGAGTATCTTAAAATAGGTTCACTGTGCCTACCCTGCTATATACGGGATCCAGCGTGATTTTAAATTTAAATAATTTGACGTAATTATTGCAATAATCTTTAATTTAAAAAGAAATAAACTTTAACAATATCAGAAACAATCCTAGAAAAAGGTCAAATATAAAAAACATATTGTTAGTATTATAAAATACTAAGGAAGAAATATTCAAACCACCAAACCGTCGTAGTTTAAATTTTCGCTACTTCCTCATACACATATGTAATAGCAAATTACGTACACATATAATAAATTTGTAACTGATTGCTGTCTGTACAAGGAAGAATATGAGAGTAATTCCGAAGGGGGAAGAAGAATATGAGAAAAATTATTACTATAATTCAAAGTA
The DNA here is from genome assembly GCA_036379175.1 of Heliconius cydno galanthus. Lineage (NCBI taxonomy): Eukaryota > Metazoa > Arthropoda > Insecta > Lepidoptera > Nymphalidae > Heliconius > Heliconius cydno. Next base: position 341,636 of record JAKRZM010000440.1, on the reverse strand, counting down.
ATAAAACCAAAACAATGACTTTTATTTTTGTCTGTTTGTTAATGCGTTTGTGCACGCTAATCTCATTTACGACTTTTTCCGATTCAAATGCAATTTTCACTATTGTATTCGGGCAAACTTCCCTTAACATATAGTGTTTGTTTTATTTTACATCGGTTCATGAATCCATATAAGCTAAAATAGTTTTTTTTTAATTCCACAAAATAACTGTCTCATTGAATTGGCAGAAGATTGTATAGATTTTATCTTTAAAATGGTAGTGTTATTAAAATACGAAAGTAATTCAGATGAGTAAATAAATTATTGTGTAGTTTAGTCGCTAGTTATTTTATATAAATATCTACTTTCTGTCTATCAGGTCCAGAACAAGTGCGCGAAGCGGCGGCTGGTTGTGCCAGAATTCGAGGTGACACCCTTGGTATAGTGGGCCTCGGGCGTATTGGCTCGGCGGTCGCCCTTCGCGCCAAGGCATTCGGGTTCAACGTGATCTTTTACGACCCCTATTTGCCAGATGGCATTGAGAAGTCATTGGGCCTCACCAGGGTTTATACGCTACAGGTAATTGGCAAGAAATTCTTCTTAACTTACAGTTCCCTAAGTAATTAACGATATTTGGTGAAATATATTGCATTTTTATAATCTTCTGTTAAACTATAATGAAGAAAATTATAATAAATTGTAATGATTTTTTTAAATTCATATCTTACAAGCTTAAAAAAACGAAACTAGCCTCATTAAGTCATGTTTAATTAGATTATAGTATATCAGTACTTATTGTGTGTACATTTTATTGTAAGTTATATTTATGTGGATAAAGAATTTTAAAAACAAAAGTTTAATAGTGTATGGTCGAGAGTCATTTCCGCTCTTCATTTTCTTTCTTATCTTACTTTTGATTTTTTATGTTTGATGCATTAGCTATTTTACTATAAAGTTTCATCTAAATCCATTTAGTAGTTTTTTTCATGAAAGTGGAACAAACATCAAAATTAAATAAAGTTTATTAATATGTATTGCCATTATTTATTCTTTTTTATAATGATCAACAATGTGTTTTGCTTCTAGGACCTCCTTTTCCAAAGTGACTGTGTTTCATTGCATTGCAGTCTAAATGAACACAATCACCACCTTATTAATGAATTCACTATCAAACAAATGCGTCCAGGTAACGTTATACATCATATTTAATTTAAATTTTAAATGCAATTTTGTTGTAAAATGGCAAGTATTTATGAATCATCAAAGTTACCAATGGCTCAGAAGTCAATTGAGCTGAAAAGAGTCAGCAAAAAACTCACTCAGTTATTCTGTGTATGTGTGTCAGTAGTAGTCAGTAGCTGATACTTAATTATTACTATGATGATATGATATTATTATTTATAAAGTGCCTTCTTTTCGGCTCTACTGAGCAGAATTGCCTTCGTCATTGTTTGGTGGCTTCCTATAGGACTGACACCATTGCTATGTAACTTGATGAATCAAAAGTGCTTGAATTGGCCTAATTTAATAGAGAATATTAAGATTTTGTTTTATTAAGTGATGTGATCTATAATGTATACGTCTGTTCGCACATGCAGGAGCGTTCTTAGTGAACACGGCGCGCGGTGGGTTAGTGGACGACGAGGGGCTCGCGTCCGCGCTCAAGCAGGGACGCATACGGGCCGCCGCGCTCGACGTACACGAGAATGAGCCTTTTAATGTTTTTCAGGTTCGTTTTAACATCATATAACCTAAAAGTATTTTGTTCGATCAACTATTGAAGTGTGTTATTGATAAAATAAATGATCAACAGCAAGGGCCGCTGAAGGACGCGCCCAACGTGCTGTGCACGCCGCACGCTGCGTTCTACTCGGACGCGAGCGCGCAGGAGTTGCGCGAGATGGCGGCGTCGGAGATCCGACGCGCAATCGTGGGCCGCATCCCCGACTGCCTGCGCAACTGCGTCAACAAGGACTACTTCCTGCCCGGCGCCGCGCCCGTGTTGCCCCCGCCCGCGCCGCCCCTGGCCGCGCCGCAGCCGCCGCCCTCGGTCACCTACAGCGAAGGTACGCAGCACTACTGCACTGACTACGTCACGGCACCTCCTCCTCCTCTCGTGGCGTACACGACCTAACGAAGTGTCTGTTGACTCTGCAGGTATGAACGGCGGCTACTACGGCGGCGGCGGCACGCAGGCGGCGCACTCCACGACGGCCGTGCACGACCCGCCCGCGCTGCCGCCGCAGCCCGCGCCCCAGCCGCCGCCGCAGCCGGCCATCACTCTCGTAAGTTATTATATTAATGTGCTACTTAAGTGACGGAACTTAACGCCGCGCTTTATTTTTGTTACCATAGCAAGTAAATTAAAATAAATTAATTCTTTGCAAGCGTTGCGTTTAATAGTCAAACACTAAAAACGAATGCCAAAAATGCAGATAGTGTCTTTTATTAATTATGTAATTTTGTGTTTTCACAGCCGATCAACACATCGGACCCGGCCAACCACCCTATGAAGCAAGAGAGCTCCGACGTCCACTAGGCGACACGCTACGTTACAGTACCGTATATCGCAGACAAACAAAAACAAAACAAACAACAAAAACAAACAATAGTTTTATTGATTCCATCGCAATATGTCATAAGTACCCTAGTGTTTGTGCGCAACGGACTGTGTGTGCTTGTGTGCAAGCGTCGTAATTGTGTTTGTATTCGGTAAGTTGGACAGCTATATTATATAGCGGCGTTTAGCTACGCGTAGCGATTGTGGCTATGGTATGCTGTAGCATGCTATAGTCGTGCTGTAGTGTGCTGTAGCGTGCTATAGCATACTGTAGCGTGCTATAGTGTGCTGTAGCGTGCTGCAGGAAGTAAAGAGACTGTCATGTTGGGTAAAGTGTCTTTACATGTGGATGATGTGTATGACAAACACACCGTACCCCACAAACGACCTCTTTCAGCATAACAGCCTGCACATACAACATACAAACTGTTATTTTTAAGTATCGACAATGGACTAGAATTTTATCATCACACTTTAATTAACGATTGAAACAGAGGACTTGTGTTTTTTTTTAATTTGAATGAATGTACAAAATCATGCTTTCATTTGATTATTTTTTTTTCTTTTCTAAATAGTGTTAAGTAAAGGATTTGTACATGTATGTAACACCAATTAGACCGAAACGCAATAGCGGGCGAATCCGAATGTGAAAATTGGTATTTAAAAATTAGTATTTACTTACAGTTTAGTTTAATGACAAAAACAATGTGTATATTTTATGAGAAAGTGAAATGTTCTTAAATAAAACTATTGTTTTCGGATTAATGATTTTTGGTGTTTTATTTTTTTACCCAAATCTCCAACTGAAGTTTCATGTATACTAAAACAATCCAAAATTACATGAAAATAGTCAATTTTTTTAATTTGTAATGAATTATTTTAATTTCCTGGCTTTTATGAAAAGGCAAGTACGACCATGAGTTTCAACACATTTTAAACACTACTAACTAAAAATCTACATTGGTTGAGATTGAACTGAACAATTCCATCTTACACTTCCCAATCAAATAATAATAAGTATTTATTAGGCGTCAATGAAAAATCTGTTGAAATCTATGCTTAAATTGTAATATTCAAACGCAGAGTTTTCAGTGGTCTAGAATCTCGACAAAGTTTTATAAATTCCAAAAGCTCTAAGAGTAACAAAACGAATGGATGTTGTTTCTTTTCATAAGTAAAAATTAATTCATACAGTAATATGAAAAAAAGAGAAATATAAAAACAACATTGTTGTTAATTATATACATTGCATTGAATTGAAAAAAATGCATATTTAATAATATGAAATCAAAGATTAATATACAGGCCACGAAGTGTAAGCTCTTGGGTGAGTGTTCAATGTTCATATACAGTGTGTGATGTTGGCTGTCAATTTTAACTTTAATATTAATATTACAAACAATCATAGCACAAACATTAACTCATACTACTTAGTTATAATAAGCAATAAGATCATAAAATTAATTTAATAATATATTTTAAATATCTTAAGACATATTAATTTAGTAATAGATGTATTAATTTTTTTTTTAGTAATTTTGAAGATTTTGAAGTGTAAGAGTGTGAAAATTATTTAAAACTGGTAATTTAATATGGTTGTAAATCCTTTTTATTTAGATAAATAAAGTCTTATTGTTACTTATTATTTCTTTTGTATATTTAGATTAGGTTTTCATAATTAGTTTGCAAAATGGTTCAAGAAATGTTACTTTTCATTCCAACAGGTGTTAACTAACAAGATACATTTACCCTTTTTGAAAAAGATTTTTGATAAGCGTGTGTCATTGTTGTACTTTTATAATAGACTACTATAAGCTAATCCAAAATTAATGGCTAATGAAACATTTATTGCACTGGTAAAATTCATGAACTTCATATATTTTAATTCAGTCTTCCATTTAAGTATAACCTCTAAACATTTAGTAATAAGATTATCAAAGCTATTGTATATTACTAAAAAAATATTAACACTATTTCTAGTATCAAAGTATATAATAAGTAAATAATTAACAATTTTACTTGTGGCTTATAAATTTTTGAAGACGAATAATTTCTTTCATAAAATTTTAGAAGTTATATAAACAAATATCCAATTTCCGATATCAAACTGCATATTACTGAATTTAATGTCAAGAAACCTCCTTGTACAAATAATGTACCTAGCTTAAAATAAGAAAATTTGTTTATTTTATTACGAAATAACAATAGTTATTAGGAATTGTAATCCTTCATAAAAAGATTCGATAGACCGACAACTTTTACATTGTATACAAAAAATACATAAATTATGTAATGTCCCGTTGAGGCGTAGAAGGCGTAGCGGGTGATGGCACTCTAAGACGCCGCACCTCGTCCGCGTCTAGAGCGCGCTTTATTTCAAAATATTTTTGTTTAGTTGAACTCAATTCATTGTTCACTCTGTCCAGTTCTAGACGTAGATCCGTTACTTGACGCTCACGCATGCTTAGCTCTGAAACGTTATATATTTTATTAAAAAAATAAAACATTTCATGCTTATTTAGTAAGTATAAACATTAAAGCATTGAAATCTATACGTACAATACAACTATAACTCATCGTTGCTATGGAATATTTTAGATTTTAAATATATTATTGGGGTCATTTAACAATGTAATAGATCCCAAAACTTGCATGTTTTATGTGCGTTTGTGCACGCTAATCTCAGAAACGGCTTAACATATTTAAACGTAGTTCATAATAAAAGAAATAACTTTTGCAAAATTATTCTAAAAACGAATTCGAATTCTAAAAACGATATCAAGAAGAAGAAGACGTAGAGAAATACTAGATCATACAGAATTACAGACTAACACTTAAGTTAACAGTAAGTTAGCAGATAGCACTGTAAAAATTATAATATTAAGAGAAAAATAGTGTTTTCATATATTTACCTGCAATGAGACACTTCATTTTAGTTGTTCTTTGCGCCAGAGCTTTTTGCGTTCGGTTCAGCGTTTGCTGAAATGCAATACAACGCGAAGTATAAAAATAAATAAACTCCCTTTTGCACGTTTTTCATAGAATATGTTTTGAAACAAGTTAAAGTTTCAAAGGTATTCAGTTGAAATAATTAAATTATTCATATGGAAGAAGTACACGTATACTGTGTATCTATTGGCATTTTTTTTCACTGCTTTTCTACATACATGTTTTAAATTGGTCATAATACATTTTTTAAAGATAATTTTAGTGAAATTTCCATAGTTTCCACATTATTTAATTGAAGAAACATCAAATTAAGAAGTACATACTTGTATCTCGGGACTAGGTTGTAAAGCAAGCATATCTTTGACGGCGCTGTACAAATTCTTCGTCTCTTTTAATTCACGATCCTTCAAGACTAACATTTCGCTTTGGGCGAGTACTTTCCTGAAAAAATAACTGCTATTGTATAAAAATAAACAAATAATTACAATACGCACCTACGTTCACGCTGTATTCCGCATGTAGCAGGGAAGACAGAGGAAGCCTATTGCTAAGACACTGGTGGAGGATCTGGCGGGTATCGTCGACACCAGTGCGAAAAAAAGAAAATATAAAATATTTCATCTCCTCGAGTGGGATGGGAACCCACAACCTGTCGCGTTTACAGTCACACGCTTGTGCCCCTGCGCCACGACTGGCCTACTATTTACAGAACTTATTATATCCTACCAATTTAATATATTTGTCTTAGAATTACTTATACCTGGAAAAAAATAATGTACAAAAATTAAAATAAAATATTTCAAGAATAATAAAGATAGAAATTTAAGGCCAATATGAAGTACCTAAAATGATTTATTGATTATTTACTTTGTTGCAAGGGTTACCGGCTATGTACATGGTCACTGGATGCTATTGTTTAGGATTAACTCACAGTCGGAGATCTATTTGTTGATTAAAATAACTAACTATGTACGTTCAAGGGAAAAAAATATGTAATTATTAATTACGATGATATAAAGATGTAATTACCATGCATGTGGTAACTCATGATATTGTCTGGATACCTCATCTTAAAATGTAAATGAAAGTGCTGTGAGATGAGTTCTCTTCGTAGAGATACATAGAATGATAGAATAAAGATACAAGGATAACGTGCTCAGTGACAATGAAGAATAACGTGCTCAGCTGGTTTGAGCAAGAATGAGTGATGAAAGAATGGCAAAACAGATTTATGATGGAAAAGTGAGCGGTGAGAGAAGTAGGAGGAGACCTCGATTGATCTTCGAAAATACAGTATCAAGGATATTGAAGGAAGGTTACGTAAAAAGTATGAGGACCCCCGGGAGGGCATGTACGAAGAGGTTGATGACATTAGACGAGGCGAAAGAGGTATGTAAAGACCGTAGAGCTTGGTGCTCCTATCCCTCCGCCTACCAGCGTGAAGCTAGATTAGATTAGGTAAAGTATAAAGAATCATTTGGAGTCCCAACTTAAAAACATATTTAGAAACATAAAAACTTTAATTTGCCGGACACCAGTAACTGGACGTTTTTCTAAAACATACTTATGTGATTAACACTTTAAAAATTATTAATAATCCCAACTTATTAAATTGTTAAAGTGAAATGGAATTTTATACCTGCTTGTAGGCCATTTAGTTAAATATATTACATTGTTGACAGACAACAGGATGTTGAGTTCCGCTGCTCAACACGCAATGCCTTGAGAATTCGGCGGAAAATGAGGAATGGAAATATATTGATGGGAAAGGAGTGTCTTATCACTAGGTTACCACTGCCTACAAGGGGTAAATTGACTTAAAACATATAAATTATACTAAACTACTAAAAATAAAAAGTAAAGCTTACTTTTGCGTCAATCGTAGTTTTTGCGTAAGATGAACGCTCTCCGGATCGGTGCCTTGCAGCTTCCTCCAACGGTGCACGTTGAGGGGAGTCTCTAGGGCCTCCTCTAACGCGCGCACGCGCAGCCTCTCTCGACCTAATTCTCTTTCTAAATTGAATACCTGTTTGAAAATGAATAAAAATATGTTTTTAAATCGAATATTTTTTTAAATTATAAAAAAAAGAACATAAACTAAATGTTATATATTTTTTTGGTAGTTTTACAGTGCATTGTGATGAATGATCATAATTGTTGAGCGCGAGCGAAAGCGCAAAGCGAGGTAATGAAAAGAATTCATTCCTGCTGGTAGGAATGAAACACAACCGTCACGTTTACAGTAACAAATTATTATTGAAGGTTTACTTACTATAGTGTAATATTTATCATAATTTTACTTTCGTTATGTCTGATAAGGAAAAAAAAGTCTTATTAAATTAGAAAACTTAATATTTCTCATAAATATGTATTAGATTTAGTGGTAGGTAAACAGACACGGCAAAATATTAAATTGTTTATGAATCTCAAGATAAATAGTAGGTAATTACAAAGCAAATTCTCAATTTTTACAAATAAAAATAAATTATTAAGTAAATATATAGTAATTTTTAAACGACCTTTCCTTAAGTTATGATTTAATTATTGATCTAAAACATTCTTCATAAAAATATAGGTAATTTGTCGCTCGTAGCGAACGTCATCTTGAACTTTATCAATTAGTTATGATATGGGTTATAATTATTTATGCCCGTGAAAAATAATTAAAAATGTTTTTTTCCGTCTCTATAGTAATTTCATGGAGTCCTCTTTTACCTTTTTTTATTTCTACTTTATAAGGTTAGGTTGCCTGGAAGAGATCACTTTTAGTGATAAGGGCGCCCTTTCACATTTCTTTTTTTTTGTACGAATTTACTTGTTGAATATGTAATTTTCTGGTGTGAAATGAAGAGTTTTTATGTTTTATGTTATGTTAAATTACTATTGAAAACATACATTTTGATTGGAGCTCTCTAAGATCAGTATTTAAGAGAACCGATCTAAATGCAGTTTAACTATAAAACTGCCATCGGTGTTTGTTTCACTTCAATCGGTTCACAAATAAAAAGTAACAATCAATTTAAATAATTTAGTTTGACAAAAGTGCTACATTTTTTTTATTATCGTCAATCGATCGTCTTCAAAGTGTTAATATTATTAGAACACGAATGTAATTCAGCGGGCGAAGCATCGAGAATTGTAATATTTTACGAAATTTCTTGCAAGAAACAGTAAACTTGTGAATATTTGAAAGTAAATATGTACAGATATTATTTTCAGCTTCATACATTATACCATATACAAGAACGTAGATAGAGAGAGCCAGAGAGCCTGGTGTCAAAACATGTGATCCTCCGCTTTTTACGCCCAAAGTGGGGGTCGAACCCACAATTATCACGTTTATAGTTAACGCAATCAAATCGCGTCTATTCTATAGCCTCAGAGATGTATATATAAAATATACCTATTTATATTTATAACAAAATAACAATTTAAATTACATTGTTTCATTAACAGATGATCATTAAGTAGACTCAGGAAGCTTGAACAAGTCACGCTCACGCAGTTCATGCCTAGCGGGTAATACTTAAATAGTAATATATATACTGTATAGGTCTAAGGATGTCTATTTATAAATATAGACAATTTAAAAGATTTTGCATATATTCAAGGCACCAAACTATCCATTATCTATATATAATAAGATAACAGGGCGACCTTACACTAAATATTTAGTTGTCTAAAAATAAACATTTAATTGCGGTAGTGATCGAAGTGACCATATTGATAGGTTTTTTAAGTGTCTAATAAATTGCATCGTTATAATTTACATAATATATTTTATGGAAAATAATAATCATGTAAATATATAATACCGGGGATATACTGTCGGTCAGATACTGTCCCAAAATTTATTAAAATTGAAATACAGACCAATGAAAACTACTCCTAAAAAACAATTTCATAAAATAATAACAACACAAATGGTCTTTGTTACAATTTCAATTACTACTAAGTGAACTAATATATACTCTTAATCGGTTTTTAAATTATTTAGTGACGATTTAAATAATTATTTATTTCTTATTTGTATTTTAATAGTCGATTACTTTGCATTTTAAGTTTTTCATTGTAGTTTACCTACTTGATTAGCCTCCTTAAAAATTACAATCTATTAATAATTATTATGACAAGACAGCGCGACGGAGAGTTCCGCCATCCAATATGTAATGTCTCAAAAATTGTACGGTGATTGGGGAAAAGAGTGTCTTAGCACTGTGTACTCTCTATGTACCCTCCTATATGCTGGATACACTATTGAGCTTACACGGGATTATTATAGTAATTCCAAATAATCAGAGTATATACTACCTCGAGTCTTAAATCAGTCATATTTTCAATGCCTTTGGATAAGAGGTTCTTCTCTTTTCTCAGCCGTATGATCTCGAGTCGAAGGAGACGGATGTCCTCCACTCTCTGTTCATATTGACGTTCACCTAAAAGGAAAATAATAAAAATAAATCGATTTCCAATACCTGTCAATTACTTAACTATACAACATACGTTTAGTAATGTCCAGTACGCATTTCTTAATGACCCTATCAATATTCACATCTCAAATGCTAAATAAAATTTAGATTGCATAGTTAGTTGAAATATACTAAATATAAATAAAAATATGATCTTTGTCATTTAAATTTTGTTTCCGAGAAATTAATAATAAGACAAACTAAAAATAAAAAGGAAATATACACACGAAATCTATTTAAAATTAATAAACTTGATTATTTTAACAGATTTGTATATTCGGCGAATCGCGAAACAATAATAAGTATGCAAAATATATGTTTTGTGTCTATAATTTGTTGATAATTTATTCATTGAAAGTTTATCGACTACCTGTTCAAGCAAATCGCTCTGGTCTGGCCAGTCAACAGGCAATGCCTCCAGAAGTGGGTGGAAAGTGAGAGTATTAATGAGAGCAGAGTGTCTTACTCTAGATTGCCTCTGCCTACCCTCGCTATGTGCCTGATACAATATTCATTAAATAGTACTTTAAATTAATTTACCTCTTTGTAACGTAACTTCCAGTATGCGTATTTTTTCATACAACAAGGATATTTCGTCGTTGCGTCTCACTAGCTGGGCGCCCACGACGTCGCGCTCGTTGATGAGGCCCTCCAGCTCCTTCATCAGCTTAGCGCGAGCTGTGTCACTTTCCTGAAAGGAAAAAAAATTTTTTTAAAATAATACCTCAAGCTTCTGTTTACAAGTCAGTCGTAGCGCAGGAACATAAAATGTGACTGTATACGCGACTGGTTGTGGGTTCGATTCCCACTCGAGCAGATGATGGAGTTTTTGTATGTAGGTAAATAAAACTCACATATGGACTACAGATACAGAGAGAGACACGTCCATCACTCAATATCTCCCTTAGAAGAAAATCGAACCCACGACCTCAAGCTTACATCACACAATTAAATGGATATTCAAAAGTATAAAAAATTATACATTTTTATTACGAGGTCAACAAGACTTGGAAAAGCGACGACTAATTAGATATTTTGTAACAGTTTATTTTAATATATTTAATAAATGAAACAACAAAGAAGTATTTCAAACTGTAGGAAAATCGTGATTGTTGATTCGAGAAAAAGATAATAATGTTTAGTTATTTTAAGGACGGCAGCCGGTAAAGGCAGCGACAGGTACCGTCAGGTCACTGTCTGATCTCTTTTTTTATTGTATCTATATGTTTAAATTGAATAGAGTAAAGCACGTACGTCGTGGCGTAGCGGCACAAAGTGTGATTGTCAACCGACTGGTTCGATCCCCACTCGAGGAAATGTTTATTTAAAATTTATATTTCTATTTCTTTGCTCTAGTGTTGAGGCAAAGGGCGGCGTTGAGTTCCGCCACTGGAACGCACACGGGAACGAACTGTCCTAACACTGGGTTGCCCTCTGCCTATCCTGCTGTGTGCGGGTGAAGATGAAGATTTTTTAAAATAATTATTTTCCTCAAATGGGAATCAAACCCATCACCTTCGCAATAAAACTATGTTTTATTATGCCACTATAGCCTTATATACACATACCTTTAATATATACTTTTTAAAAAATAAAATAAACGAAAATAGTAAATAAATACTCCAATTTGGGCAACACTGATAAATTAAGTATCAATTAAGTAATATCCATTATAGTGGTATTTAATTAAAAAATTCAAAAGTAATAACTTTACAAAAATTTGTAAAAAAAAAGATATAGTATAATATTTATTTTTTTATCTGTAAAAAAAAATATAAACTTCTATCTGCATCCAAAATTTAATTTTAAAAAAGTACATTTCCTGTATTTAAAAGCCAAAAACCATAGTTGCCAAAATTTTTTATTGCTCGAAGTTGGTCCGAGGTCTCTCCTTGTCACTTGAACCATTCACTTCTGCATTAAGTATAATACGAGTATATTTATAGGCGCTATACGAACGCACACAATTTATTGATTAGAATAACCTTTTAAACGTTAAAATTTATCAATCATAATTAAGGTCGGTATTTTAAAAAAAAGTTTAACTCTTAAAATTTACATATATGGTATAGCAAAATATGCATAAAATATATTATGCATTTTAGTCGATTTTTTGGTACTGGCATTGTGTTGGCAATATTACAGAATTTCGTTTATTTTTGAACGTGAGGTTAATTCTGTAAACCTTAGTCGGTTTTCAAATTCTTTCAAATTCATTTAGTTCCTGCATATCCGACTAAAAAACAAATAAAAAAATGTGCAAATAATATGGATGTTATAAAAGATTAGTTATAGTTAGCTAAAATCCTATTTTTTGTATAATATAGATTTTTTTTTCAACTTTACACTTCAATCCGCGTGGGTAGGTAGAAATAAGTGGGTAGTTGAAACTGATCGCAGCAAACAAAATATTTGTACAAAATTTACAAAAAAATATACTTACCTGAATAATTCTGTTAAGCCTGGCCTCCTCTTGCCTCAATGCAGTAATATCAGCCTTAGCCTCAGACAACTTCGCTAAGCCAGCTTGTACTTCACCTCTCAGTTGCTCATTCTTCTTGTTGCACTTCACGAGTGCACCTTCGCAGGACTTCAAGCCTGTCTCCTTGCCGCTGATATCTTCTTTTAGTTGTTCTATTTGATAGGCTAACATCTGTTGTTAGAGAAAACGTAATTAATTTAAATATAAAAGTAGGTACCTACTTTTAATAAATAGTAGAAATATTTTCAATTTTCTTTGTATTAATATAGATTAACTAAATTGATATAAACTGAATTAATAACAAAGAAATAAAACAGTCAAATTTATATTATTAATTTAATGTGTTTGTTATTAACTATTTTAAAACAATGTTATCATCATTCTGCATTCATTGTCTATATAAATTACAACTTTGCCAGATTTCATTCATCCGCAAAATTTTAGTAAAATATGGTTCAAGTTTTTGCTTCAGTTATTAATACATATATATACCAAGCACTATTATATAAATAGTGCTTGATATACAATGGTTATGTGTTCGGTTCCCATTTGCCGAAAAGTTTTAACTTAAATGTTTTGTCAGACAGTATGTACCATTCCGCTACAAGAAGCGTAATTTTTCTAAAGTGGACAAAAGTGGTGGTGATCAAAAATCATCAAATTAAAAATAATACCTTAAGCTTCTGTTTCAAGTCTTGTATCTCATCCAAAGCTTCGGTATAATTCTTATGTAACATGTTCCTCTCGGCGCGAGTCGCGTCCAGGGCCACCGACAGCTTTCTTTCTTTCAGTGATTCCTCTCTTAGAGCTTTCTTCAAGTCGAGTATGTCTGCCGTTCTGAGACGAACCTCCTCTAAAATATAGTAACAATATTAAATATAACTCTAGGCGATGACATATTTACAACACTATTTTAATATGTGAATACTTGCAGTGTGGTTGCAAGTAACTATTTTGTAAAACCATTATATGCCCAAAATTTTTCAATTTTTTTTTTATAGTCACTTATAAACACTTACCAGATATTTCATCTATTTTTTCATTTAAAGCAATGGCCTCCTCTAGCATTCTATAAAGAAAAATATCACAATATTTAAAAGAATACTGGCAAAAAAATGACGTTCGAAATTATAGTACGCTCAACGAGTCAGGCAGCAAGAACCAAGTATTAAAACTGTAAAATGGAACTCAACGCCACGCAGGCCACGCTGTTTTCGTTATAAGAGCAAGTAAAAAAAAAACAAGTAAAATAGAGTGATGGATCACCATTCATTATTTTCTCATTGTCTATGTTGCTGAATCATGTGTAAAACCAGTATTTACCCCTAAACTTAGTAATTTTTTTTAGTTTCGTGCAAGGTATGAAGGGGAAACTGAGAACCTAGTTTTAAGACCCTCCGTTCCCATTAATATACTTCCGTTCCTCATTTTCCGCCGAATTTTAGAGGCAAAATGTGAACATAGCGGGAACCAGCGCCTATTGGGAATCCACTTGTACAATGTCAAATTTTTATATATTCTCTAAAATATTTTTGTATATTTAATATTTACCTGTCTTTATCTTTTTCCAGCTGTCGTATGATAAGACGTTGTTTGTTGATTTGAACTCCTGTAGTCTCTAATTCGTGTTCTAATTGCTTTCTCCTTTGTTCCTGACGGTTTATTATTTGCAGGTTCTCCAACGCCTCGTCTTGTGTCAAAAAGAAAATATTTAGAAAATTTAAACGAATTGATACGAAAAAAATAATAAATTAATAAATAAATTTTAATACAGCATATTTTATCAATCAAACATACTTTGTATCTTTTGCATGTTCTTATTTAGTATTTCCTTCTCCCTGTTCAAATTCTCTATCTCCCTCTTATCCACCTCCGCCTGCTTCTTGTTCAGCATTATCTCTCTTTCCATCACGGAGACTTGCTGGCGGAGATTTCCCCTGCAATTTTTACACATTTACATTCACTGCAACGTACTTAGTCTTTTTTTCCCCTCTCCTAGCAGGGCTGGCAGAGGAAACCTAGTGTTAAGAATTAAGACTGGCCAATTTTTTTGAAACATTGCGTGTTAAGAGGGGAACTTAAAACAAAGAAATTAAAATAGTTAATTCATTAACTCGAATGGAAATCGGACCCATAACCACCACGTTTACTGTCAGACGCTACGCCGCTGCGTCACGACGTTACATCACATTGGATTAATATAATCAATTAGAAATAATAATATGTGCCATTTGTCCAATATGTAATCTATACTAATATAATAAAGCGGAAGAGTTTGTTTGTTTGTTTGAACGCTAAGATCTCAGGATCTACTGGATCAATTTACTTTGTTTTTGTTTTGTATGAAAGCTGCATTCTTCAGAAGTGCTATAGGCTATATAATATTACATTACACATATATACTAATAAATTAAAATACTTTCTAATTTGACATGCAATTTATTCTGCCATGTTAATAACAACCGTCGTCGCTACGCGACCGCGTTCGTTACCGCGTCATTTTGATATTCATCCTTATGAAAATAAATATAATAGTCACTTTTAGCATTTCATCTAGATTGAAATTATATTTCTATAGAAATTATATTCTTATATTTCAAGCAGGCGTAGCCGCGTCCGGGTCCGCTAGTTTATATAATATTCTTGTTAAATTATTTGAATAAATTAATTAAACGAATCTATATAAAATAAATGTTTATATAAAGTAAATAAAGGAAATTAAGCTTAATATTTGTAATTGCAAAACAACTATCTTTTATTATATACATAGTACTTTTTTTGTTTTATGATCACATTGGACATACATTATATTGGAAATAGCAAATATTGAATGTAACCGATCAAATTCCACTCCGGCCTTGGCCTGCTCCAGCAGTTGGTATTTCTTCATTTGCTGCATGTTCTGCTTCGTCATCTTGGACACCTCGTTGCGCAGCCTGTTGCCGTCGTCTATCATGTTCTAAGTAATAAAAACAATTATCGCATCGAAGTATCTACAGAGGTCCTGGAGATTTGATAATAAATCCCACGAAGTTAACAAAATGGAAATAAAATGGTACATTAAATAAAATATATTTGATTCAGTAACCTTCAACTCCTTGGTGGTGTTAGTAAGCTTCTGCTTGGTATTATCAAACTCTGCGTTGGTCGCGTCCAGCTGCTCTCTCAGCTGCGCCGCCTTCGCCGACGCCGCCTCTTGCTCTTGTTGGGCGGCCTCTAACTTGTGACCCATGTCTTTTAATTGTTTGTCCCTGCGCTCTATCGTTCTGTCTGCTTTCGCTAGCTGGAATGGTAATTTAAATGTTAATTTATTTTGTTTTAAAAAGTACCGAAATCTGGTGCCGAGGCAAAGTGTAAACTTAAGTTCCGCCACTCAATTCAAAATGACTCCAGAATTCGGCGTAAATGAATGAACGGAATATCTCGGGAAGCTAAAAATATACCTTCTCATTGAGTCCTACAATAGTGCTACCTCTGTTTTCAACTTCCGCTTTCAACGTCGAGCTCTCTCCGTTTAAGTGGTCAATTAGACGATTTTGTCGCACAGCATTATTGTCTGCATCCTGAAAAAAAGATGTTCATAAACAATATTTAGTTTTTTTTACACGTTCACGCTTATCCTGTATATCAGGTTAGGCAAAAGGGAACCTAATGCTAAGACATTTTGTTACCCACTTAATTTTAGTAATATTGAGCGTTGAGTGGCTAGAGCTCAACGCCGTGATTTGTCAATCAAAGCGGGAAATTAAAAATAAATAAATTTAACATCCCCGAGAGGGAATCGAACCCACAACAGCCTCAAATTCTTCGTATGAACTTCGAGCCTTAAAACAATTCTGTATTATAATAGTAAATCACGTCACAATTGAAAGCGTCTAGAGCAGCTACAGTGAGGAAATGAAAATGTATTTTTTGTCATCTAAACACCAATAAATATAGATTTAGAGGAATTGTAACTGTTGCAAAAAAACTTATCCTATTCGAATGTTAGTCACTTTAGAAATACGTATTTCTTAGTATTTTATTTAATACAAAAAAATAATTACGAGCGTATGACTGTAAACGCGACAGGTTGTTGGTTCGATAGCCACTTCTAATATTTTCATTTATTAGCTCTGGTGTCGAAGCTATGTGCCGCGTTGAGTTCCACCACTCAACACGCAATGCCTCTAGAATTCGAAGGAAAGTAGGAAGCAGAGTGTCTTAGCACTAAGCTACCTCTGCCTACCCTGCGACATGCGGGATACAGCGTGAACGGAAATAAAAATAAGTATTATAAGTCGTATTTAGTTATATAGTATAACAATGTTAACAGTCGAACCTTGAACACTGTACCACGATGGCATGTAAATCTAATTTAATTTAGGTAATATATCGTGGACTGACTACTTCTGACTGTAAGAACGACGGTTGATAATTCTCAAAATTCAAAAATTATTTTCATTACCTCTCTCTGGTAAGGAGGCAAAGCGCGGCGTTGAGTTGCACCTCGAAAATTGGCCGGAGTGCGGGAAACGTCTTAACCCTAATTTTCTTAAGTATTTGCAGAGTCCAGGGCGAAGTTTATATATGCAGATCTTACCTCCAATTGTTCTTCCAATTTAGCCATGGTCTCATCTGCCTCAGTGGTCTTCTGTTCCAACTCTTCTACGTAACTCAATGCATTTGTAAGTCTCTGTTTAACGCCGTCTAGCTCTCCTTGTAGTCTGGCTTTCTCTTTTTCGAACTTTTCTTTCTCCTTTACTGCTGATGTTGCTCCTCTAAAAGTATTTATAAACGAGTATTTAGGTAGCAATGCCATTAGACTATCCCCATACGTCCCTTAAGTGGGGCTTGAATTTTTTTTACAATTCAATTAATTTCGAACTTGTTCAAAAATAAAGAAATTCTTATAATTATTTAGTATCTATTATAAATATTATATTTTTGTTTAAAAATCAACATCTTGGAGGTATTTTTTTTATCTTTGTAAAAGATTTTCTCCTGAACTCGTCCTACATAGAGATGCTAGCTGCCAAATTTCATAATTCTAGGTCAACCGGAAGTACCCTATCGGTTTCGATACCTTTTAGATTTCAGTGTCGAAATACGCATTTTTTGCCATATAAATGGCCATATCTATTTTTAAGTAAATGTAGAAATACGTTTACGCCCAGCGCGGCCACGACTGGTGTACCGTACTTTACAGAAATAAATAATTTATAATAATCGTGATTCTCACGCATCATCATCTCCAGCTCTCTTCCTCGCGTCCAATTCCTTCTCGAGCCTAGTGACGGTTTTCTTCATAGTTTCAAGGCTTTCGACGCTTGCTAGTTCACGTGCGTGCATTGCGTCTGCCAGGGCTCTGGCATCATCTAATAAGTATCGAATAAATATATAGAAAGTGTTGAAAATAGCCATTGAACTGAAACTATAGGTTCAACTTAATACATAGTTATAGTTATTTGTAACAATTAAGAAGAATATTTATAATGCTATTTTTAAAAAAATATTTTTAATTATGTTATAAAATATAAATAATGTTCTAAAATACTACAAAATTAAGTAAATATTTTTTTTCAACCATTACCCATAGTCCCAGGCCAGTCGTAGCGCAGGGGCACAAAGTGTGACTGTAACCGACTGGTTGTAGGTTCGATCCCCACTCGAGGAGATGAAGTATTTATTTAAAATTAAAAAAAAATCTAATTTCCATTTTTTCGTTCTGGTGTCGAGGTAAATAAAGCGCGGCGTTGAGTTCTGCCACTCAACACGCAATGCGGCCAGACTTCGGCGGAAAGTCGGAACGGAGTGTCTTATCACTAGGTTCTCTCTGCCTACCCTGCTGCGTGCGGGAAACAGCGTGAAGCTGATTTTATTTATTTACCTTCAATTTTTGTAAGTGATAATGTCCAAGTAAAACATTTGATTACCTTGTTTATTAGTTACACATAATACCTTCTCTTACCGATTTCTCCTCTCAGTCGCTCGATAGTTTTCCCAGAATCCGAAATTTCGGAAAGATATTCGGCCACTATGGAGTCGTAGCGTGATAGCTTAGACTAAAAAATAAATATATATATTTTTTATCGAATACGATACGATTAATAAATGTCGTCGAGTGTAAAAAAAATATATTTGAATTGAAAGACCGTTTTACAAAAACTTTTTTAGAATATTTCATTCATATGAGGTAGGAAGTAGTTATATTATAGTTATTTTAATTCATGCAGAGTAACGCAGCGACAACCATATGTTTATTGTGAAAACACTCCGCTTCCTACTTTCCGTTCAATTTCCCAGTGACGAAATTCAACGTAGCGCTTTCCTTTGCTGCCAGGGCATGGAAATAATAATAATTCATTCCCCTGTGTAAACTCACAACCTTCGCGTTTACAGCAAAACACTGCTGCAGCGCCACGACGGCGACGGAGATTCAGAAGAGTAATATAAAGAAAATAATTGTATTAAAAGTAATAGAAATATTATAATACTTTTGGAATTAATAATAATAATCGATTATACCTTAAGGGAGGAAATTTTCTCCTGATGGGTAACGTTCTCCTCCTTCATTTTATAATAGGAGTCGTATAGTTTCGTGTAAACATCTGAATATAGTTTTAGACCTTCAGCCTCTCGCATTTGCTCCAGTACCTAAAACATATTTTATATAGTTAATTAAATTATTCATATAATTTTCAAAATACATTTTTTTTCAGCTTCACGCTTTGTAGGCAGAAGGGACCTAGTGTTGAGACACTCCGTTCCCCACTTTCTAACAAATTCTTAAGAGATTGCGTATTGTGTAGGCAATGCATGAGCAATGAATGAGCTTTGCTTACTTGCCAGAGGGGAGAAATGAAAGTACCTACTGAGTATTTCATTTCCTCGAGTGGGAATAGAACCCACAACCTATTACGGTTGCAGTCGCACGCATTTGCCTTTACCCTACGACGTCGCCCTCGACGAAAACCTTATTAAAAATATATTTTTTTATATATAAAAAAGTTTTGAAGGAGTAATTTTGATAATTTAAATTTTAAATGGCTGTGTAAGTAGTATATATGAAGAACCTATAAGCATTTATTAAAATGAAATTAAGTATACATATTCTTTATCGTTACAGCGAGCGAAAAGATAAACTACTATAAACCTTACTCTTTCAAATTCTTTCTCCGCTTCAGTGGTCTCGGAGCCGATGGCGATAGCCGCCCCGAAGTCATCCTCATCATCTTGTGCATCCATTTTCAATATAAAACGTATATAAAACTACTTTAACAACGAAAAACTTTCGATAAAAGTATAATAGCAAATATGTAAATAACGTGTTAGTTAGGTTGCTATGGTTACGTCGTGATAAGAATGAATGTACCATAGAGAATGTTTGCTATTCGATCGGTTTCTGGTAGGGAAATTTTTATTATATTTTTTTTAATAATATTTACCGTGTTTTCCCATATTTTTACAGATAGCTAGAGAAAATCTATCTCTTTTGAACTAATAGTATAAAGCTGAACAGTTTGTTTAGTTGAACACGAAATCTCAGGAACTACTGAAAATTGAAAAAAAAAGTGTTGCTATATGCTGGATAGAGAATATTTTTTGACTGATACGGTAATAAATTTTCGAAAATAAATAAAAAATCGTAACCTCTCACTATTTTCTGTAAAGGTGCTTAAAAATTAAACAAGCTCTCGAATACCAATCACTTGTCAATTTTATTTTCGATACGGATATATTATATTTTTTTTTAAAAAAAAGTCAACAAGTCCAAAATCAATTAAGGCTACAGATTGTTTTTGAAAAATCTTAATTTTTTTTTAATATTTAATATTTATTTTATAAATTATAAACTATACATTATTACTCGTTACGTTTCAAATGGTGGAACTTAACGCCGCACTTTGTATTGTTTAACCAGAGCAATGCAAGGAAAATGATTCATTCCACCGAGTGGGAATTGAACCCACAACCGTCACTCGGAATTGTTGAGGAATTGAATAGTTTATTATCATCATATAAATAATCCTATGGTATCGAGTCATTCGGCCCAATCTTATAAATTATTCCTTCCTTTTGTAAGCACTAAATGGAAAGAGGGGGGGTATTTTTTTAACTTAAAGGTGAATCCCGCAAGAACATTCCCGTACTCGCCGCCGAATTTACAAGAAATTACACGGCGGAACCTAACGCCCTGCATTGTCTTGTTACCAGAGAGACAAAATGAAAATATTGATTAAATCTAATTTTCTCCGAAGTGTTCGTATTGCACACCAAACCCACAACCGTCGCTTTTACAGTCACACGCTCGTACCACTGCGCCACAACGGTCACGAGGGGACCATGCAGTGATTGCAAATTGTCGTTAATAGGGTAATTGCGGGAGGGTACATAATTGCGTGGCAGTTTGTTTGTAATGAGGAAGTAAGTTGTTCAAACTATAATATAGTGTAGTTATTAGAGAGGCAAGGGAAATTAAAACTTAACTATTTTTCTACTATTTTTATTTTAATATTAGTTAACATTTGGGTAATTTCTTTTTAGAAAATTTAGGCGAATTTGTTACTGGTACAAACTTGACGATATGGTTCTGGGTACGATTCCCACTCCGTATTATTGTCATTTCCGCGCTAGCTCTGGCCAGAAGACCGTCTCAAAGTCAGGTTCCTTCTGTCTACCATGCTTTATGCGGGAAACAACGTGAATCTAAAAAAATCTACTTAACGAAAAAACATACATTGAATTTCAACACATTCAAGAATATATATGTATAATATATTTTATAAAATAGTCATTTATCGCGAAAGATCATTTAAAATTTCAAAAAAGTATCATTAACATTTATAATACAAAAAAATCCGTGCACGCTTACAATACCAAATGTGTTAACAACACTAAAAAAAACATTATAAAACAAGTAACATGTTACAACAACATTAATTCACCAAAATGACCAAAAATTGACTTCGCGACCTTTTTATAAGGTAAAAAATAGACCTTGAAATTTTATCTTTAATCAATAAAGAAGTAAAAATTTTCGAAAAAATATATACGAAAAACGGAAACGGAAATTATTGTATAAGTATGAACGTTCTAGTCCCTTACTGCCTAAAGAATAAATGAGTTATAAGATAAGGAAATTGGTAACATTAATTATTATATGACCATATTATTTGTATGTGATAGGTACTTAGGGCTATGATATCCTTTTTTGGTTATGTTCTTTTTGGTATAAAATAAAAAAAAATCATTATTTTGTGATATCCGTTTTATTTTTTTATTACTTTTAAAGTATTCAAACGGAAGTTGCATTGAACGAATAAAATACGACAAGCGAAACTTAATTATTTTTTAATTAATTTCCTTCTTAATATATTTTAGTTTCTGGATTTCTTTTTGGTTTTGCTAGCATATAGCTGGAAAGAACCTAATGGAAGACACTCTGTTCACCGCTGTCAGTCCCAATTCAAGACATTGTATGTGGAACGGTGAAATACAACGCCACACATTGCCTTGCGAAGGATGAAATGAAAATCATTTGAAATATCATTCCTCGTAATAGGAATAAAATTCTCAATCATCCTGTTCTAGCTGAGTAAAAGAAGAAAAATTTAAGAGAGTAAAAGAGAGAAAAATTTAATATATACTCTGAATAATTGATCCAAGGATATCCGATTTTTGTCCATTTTTGAAATATAGATAATAAACTAGCGACCCTCTTGCGGCTTCGCCCGCTTTAACTACTGGATTATTCATGTAATGTATGTTTGCAAAGCACTTAAGATAATGTGAAAATTAATTAAACCCTAATGCAACCCGCATTTTTGTAGTTTCAATAAGGATTTTCCAATTGTTTACACAGCAAGGATTTTTTAGTAGGTACCGTAATTTTAAATCTGTGCTACTAATCTTTTCAAGTACTTATTAAAATATATTTAAATGACTATTTTTAGATAGTTAAAAATGACTATTTTTAAACGGAAGAAATTATAAACAAAAACCTACCTACTACTAACTACTACAAAAAATGTGAAACCAAATATATCGCGCTTAAATAATACATTCAACTCCAATTATCCAATTCGTGCAAACACATCTAACTAAATCTTCGTTGCTATAGAGGCAGCCGGGTTTTTTTTTCGAGCTTGTGGTTAATGCTGAAGAGGGTATTCTGTCCCTGATGAAAAGCAAGCACTACGTGGCTGCCTGTGAGGAAAATTAAATAGAATGCATCGGCCGGGAATCAAACCCGGGGGCGCCCGCGTGGCAGGCGAGCATTCTACCACTGAACCACCGATGCTTGTAAGCCAGGCGGGCGCGGCGGACGCATGGCGAGTGGCAAGCCGTTTCGCAGCAAGGATTTTTTGATATTATAACAACTTCTAAAGTACTTATTAAAACGAAAAACAGTAAAAGACAGTTTTGGTCTACATTAAATGGCCAACGTAACTAATATACTTGTTTATATGCTGAGAGTAAGGGATAAGTGAAACTTGAGTAACATACAGCTGATATGTCAACGGCGGGATGTGTCAACAATTAAATGCGTTTTTCTGTAAAACTATTCGCAATATCGAAATAGTGTAAAAAGCAAATTTTATCTTCGTTTAACGTAGAAATTTAATAAAGTATTTTAAAGGACAAGGATTAATACCATTATGAAAAAATATCCCTCACAATAAAAAATATATTGAAATTACTATTTTTAGACAGAAATATGATCACTACACGTTATCCTTAAAAGATAAAAATATGCTGTCGCGGACTTTTTTGTAGATCTTATTAAGAGGAACAATACTCCATTACATTATTTTCATGTATTACTTACCATTAAAGCAGCGCATGCGCGAAAGTGTCTCAACGGGTAGGACTTTAGACACATTTATCGTATTTATGTTAATTTACATAAGAATGTACAAATAATAAACTATATATAAACCTTCCCTGAGAAATACTCGACCTAATAGTGAAAACCGCATAAAAATCCGTTGGGTGGTTTAGAAGAAGAAGAGTTAGAAAGTTCAGACAGACACGAAAAGCGACTTTGTTTTATAAGATATAGGATGTAGCGAATCAAACCCACACCCATTGCGTGTACAAATGTCTATCGTCGTATACAAATTAATAATAATCATCATGACAAATTGCGAATGATCATTTTTCATGCTTAACTGTTTTTCTTTATTATAAAAAATGGTAACTAAACGAGCAAAAAAGCTATCTGCTTAGTTTAATTGCAGCAAAATGACATTGGAAATAAATATTTTGGGAATTAACGTTCTGTTTTGTACATTTTCCCTTACTACATGAGGGAAAGAGAAAACGTAGAGACACTTCACCCGTCTTCCACCCGAATTTGAAAGATGTTAGTTAATTGGCGAATTGTGCTCCTTTTTAAGTAGAGCGAAGAAATAAATATAGTTATTTTTCTTACGGAAATTGTAGAAACGTAAATGAGACAGGATGTGAGTTCGATCACACTCGAGGAAATTAAATATTAAATATTTTAATTCAAGCTTTGCCTCTGAATCTCTGGTATGTGGGAAAGAACCTCAAGATGCTTTTGTTTCTTTTCTTATTGAAATAGAAATATGTGACAAATGAACTTAAAATATTATTTTATGTAACTTTAAATTTTAATGAAAGATTTTTTAAAATTTTATTTCCTATCTACTCATTCAACCACGTATCAATACGTGGGTGGATTTGGACTTTAACATCTAAAAGAAGTCGAATGTAAATGCTTACACGTGGATGCTGTAAAACACAACGAAGGTCACTAAATCTATTTACGAAGGTAAATAATTAATTAGTTCCTAAGATATCTCATTATACCAATAGGTATATAAAAGTGTATGTTAATTTCGACAGGAAGTCTAGTTGTAAATATCTATAATAAAACTTAGCAAGGTATTGATTATTTTGTGTGTTTATTAGAACTAAATTCATGTAGGCATGGGCTAACATTTCTTAGGTCCTCATAGCCATCCTCACATGCATCCGCAGCAGGAATTATTAAGGGCCATTCCACAGTTCGGTGGCGCGTGGAAGAAATGTATACATTGTTTTAGCGTTACACCGTATCCCACAGCACAGGGGCATCACAGGACAGGTTGTAGGTTTGAGTTCCACTCGAGGAAATGAAATATTTAATATTTTCATTCTTTGTTCTGGTGTTGAGGCAAAGCGTGAAGTTGAGCTCCGCTACTCAACACGCAATGCCTCCAGAATTTGGCGGAAAGTGGGGAACGGAGTGTGTTAACACTATAAGAATTGAACCTGCGATCTTTATTTTTTTGTACATATATATTTTTTTATTTTTTTGTACATGCACCACACAATTTCTGAAAAACTGCCAAAGGTGAAGTTATTTAACTTTTTTATAATTTAATGCTCTTAATATAAAAAATATAACAATTTTAACGACGTCACTGGAACTTCAGTTATATACATAAATTGTTTCATTATTCGAGCCACAGTGATTGTATTGAACATTATCCTCATGGTGATTCATTTTAACAAATAATATAATTAATATAATATTCCTGCTTCGGTCAGTACTTCCCAGAACACAAACGTATTAGTAATCGCAAAACAAAATAGTTTTAGTTATTGCATTGTTAACACGTCTCTGTGCACAAAACTAATTTTCTTATAACTAATTCAAATATGTCTAAAGAAGCTATTTCTGAAATTAAAAGTAATCCAACGAAAGAAGGCATAAAAGACGTTCAAACAGTGCCTCAAGCTTCAGAAGAAAATGTAAAACACGATGAAGAATCGAACCCTAGACATTCTGGTCGGCAAGTTACAATAAACGAAGATGTAGTAGCCAGTATGGAAGAAACGTCATTCATGGATAAATCGAAAGACTGTCAGTCTAATGATGAAAAGAATAAAACCCCTATAAATAACACACATTCGTCATCAACGGATGATATTATAAGTATCCATGATACTGATGATGATAATATTGTCAAAGAAGATTCAAGTAGACCAAAATGTCTACAATGTATGTCAGAAGTATTTGAATGTACAATATGGTTTTTTAAAAGCATGACAAGTTCTATAAGATCTAAATTGCAAAATTGCTGTTCTTGTAGTAGGAAAACTGTGGATATAAAAAATCGAGAGTTTGACGATGACGGTGAATATTGGAATGGTAATGTGATGAACAGTGATGGAGAAGAAGGTGTGATAAGCTTCAGCTTTGATAATAAGGAAGATACTAACGAAACTAAGGAAACATTCAAACACACTGACTTAGAAGTTAATGATCATTCTAAAGTTAATAAAGGATTTGAAGATATTGATATTAAATCAAACCACACTGATAGTGAACATAAACCCATTAACGGGACTCATAGTAGTAACGGTAACGAAATTGGACATAAAAATTCTAGTACTAGTGCAGTTTGTCGTGTAAGTGTTCATCATGAATCGCATGAAAATAAAGATATTTCTAATGTTGCAAGTACAGGCGTTTCTGCTGGTGGTGGCAATGTAGGTCACGATAGTGTTGACTGTGGTAGTCAAAGTGGTGGTAATCATGTTGGTCACAGTAGTGGTAATCATGGCAATCACAATGGTAATCATGATGTTGGTAACAGTGGTGGTAATCATGGTGGTCACAATGGTACTCATGATGGTGGTCATGACGGTGGTGACACTGTTGAGAGCAGTGATGACTGATTTCCTTTATATTTGAAACAATAAAAGTGTTTCTATATGCTACGTTACGAAACCCTTATCATCGAATAAAGAATAAATATTCAAAGTTAAATTGTAATTGTAAAACATATTGTAATTAACATTATAATATTATGTGTATGTATGTAAGTATAAATATGTAGGTTATTTATGTATAGTTATTTATTATCATAAATTTAGTATGTATGTATTTATGTATGTATTATTTATTTATTTAATTTGTAATTACAGTATATATGTATCTAGGATGCATAATTTTGGATGTATATGTAGCTATTTATGTATTTGGATCATTATGTGTCTTCTTTATTATTATTACTTTTAATTTCTTATTTATTTTTCTCTCTGTGTTAAAAACTGCACTGTAATCTCTTCCCGCTGTTGGACAGTCATATCCACTTCCTTTGGTTGGCTGGAAGAGATTTCTTTTAGAAATAAGCCCACCATTGTTAACGAATATCTCAATTTTGTTTTACTTATATGTTATTTTTTAAAGTGCAATAAAGTACATATATAATTAGTTATATTTAAAGAATAGTAATTAATCAATAACATTCATACTTACAGAATAAACCAGTTTAGTAGTGAAAGAAATGTTATAAAGTGTTAATAATTGAGGAACATTTCATTTTGCGAAAACATTTTTGGTGAAGGAGGATTCAATTTCCTACTGGAATAGGAAATGAAATTAGTTTATCCCCCGAGCGGGATTCGAACCTACTACTACAACGCTCTAACATTCATAGTCTTTACTCTACAACGATACCCTAATTATTATATACAATATGTTAAATTAGTATGCTAAACGGTTATTTATTTAAATATTAATATTTGAATTTCAATTTGTACTACATTTGTACTAATTATAGAAATTATCTGTTCTTACACAACGGTTATGGTTGTTTTAGTCAACATTCCAAATATTACTTTAATTTGATAGTTTACAGTATTTATTAAAGTCACAGAACAAGAACACACCAATAATTTGTTTATTTTCCTCATTTATAATGTAAATCTTTTGAATAATATTATTCTTTCAATTTATTTTTAGCACAGGCGTGCGTCTGTAAGCGTGATAAATTATGAGTTCGATTCCCACTCGAGGAAAATTAATTATTTAATATTTTCATTTCTTCGGTCTGGCAACGAGTCAATAAACTTCGTTAAGTTAATTCGACAATAATTCGACGAAAAGCGGGGAACGGAAGTGTCTTAATGGGGAATGGAGTTTTTTAGTATAAGGTTCCCTGGTTCTCTCTGCCTGCCACGTTGTGCGGGGTACCGTGTGAATCTAATAAAAAAACAAAGAATAAAGATATCTATCCTGATATAAGTATGCCCAATAAAACTGAATAAACTGCCCCTCCTAACGTTATTCACACTTAAAGAACTGATGTTACTTATTATATCTTCGTTATATAAAAAATAGAAAAAAAACTTAATTCTTTGTTTTACAGACCGTCAGTTTTATAGATGTACTTGCATATTTACCTACTTGTATAGGGTAAAACCCGGATAGTTGCCACACTTTTTGAAAAAGCTCTTTTGTTAGAAATGTATACCACTACATTACCTATTCAATGTGTGTTCTTAAACATAGTATATTAATCTTCTAACTTAGCCAATTTTTTCAAATATAAATATTATTAATTTTGAGTACAGCCTGTTTTA